>JANEHU010000497.1:0-600000 GCA_027563435.1 Nasonovia ribisnigri
ATTTGTACTTGTCGATATATTGACCTGTCGACATTTTGTACTTGTCGGTATATTGACCTGTCGACATTTTGTACTTGTCGATGTTTCGACCGTCGACATTTTAACTTGTCGATATATTGACTGTCGACGTTTCGTACCAGACCCAAGCTGAATAGGTACCGAGCTATAGTTTCTGATGATGATTTAGACTTTAGCGCAGCGTCTTTGTTTGACAGTTAGCGACTATTACCGAGATTATAATAATTAACTAGCCATGATATGAAACGACACGCTGCTTCTATATGAACAGTATGTTAATATATTATTTAGAAATTTAATGTGTAACACTCATCTTAGATAACTTTACACTTTTATTTTATTATTTATATAAGTCTGTTCATAATGAATATAAAATAATATTTTTACATTACTCGATCCTAAATGAAAAAATATACCTTTAGTAGATCTTAATCAAAAAAAGTTAGGCCACTCCTGATATAGACAATACTATTATTATATTGTAAAATGTTTATTATCTACATCTGTACGTCCATCGCACTTATATATCGTGGGAACAGCGAAAATGAAATATGTTTGAATGTTTATGCGTCATGCAAGGAGATTATAATACGAATATAAGATATAACCAAATGTTTTTGTTTTGTAAGGACCGTGGTATACATTAATTCAGTTGCTGGTTGTGAACTTTTCCGTCCGGCGCTTTGAGAATTCTCACTCTACCGCCCGCTGGACGGAAAAAGGTAAAACGCTTAAACAGTGGTCGAAAACCAAACTTTCGTTGCAGGCGTGACAAAAAATAATTTAACAAACTGAACATATTAGTTTTACGGTAGTAGGTATACTATATTGTACCAATGCTTAATAGAAATAGAAACTGCGTTAACCACAATGATATCATACAATATTCTTATATTAATATATTATAATACCATTATACCATCTTTGCTCAGAGTCGTTTTTCGTTTACGACGACTTTATAATATCATCGAGTTCAAATTTCACACATCCATTACAGTGACTTCTGTAGACACCAGCTAATGTACAGCAAATCGTAATCCCCACTTACCCGCTTTTTTTTTTTAATCCGTCAGATCAGACACGTCGAATCCACGAACTTAACTGCACGTCTGCACAAGTTATATGTATATCGTCTTATCGTATACAAGTATTAGATGCGTAAAAACCGAAAAAAAAGAAACGGAAATTATCGAGGTCATAAACGGAGGCGGCGGTGGCGGCGGTAGTTCGACAATAAGAAAATTACCGAACGTTCTTCTCCGAATCTCGCGGCGTCGGCGATAACTTCTTCCATAGCTATTACCTACACCTACCACGGTTATGATTATTATAATTTTAGGTAGTATTATTTGCTCACTTTTTCCGGTGTGCCGCTCAAACAGTATTGCTGTCCGGTCGCAGAACGCCCGCAGTCACTGCTCGAATTTCGTCGGCAGCACGTCAGTTCGCCGCACCAAATGTAATACCTTTTTATTTATACCGTAACAGTTCGCGTTCGTAACGATCATATTGAAATCTCGTAAAATCCGCAGGTGATATCGTCGTAATGTTATCAGTATTACTTTGACGATTTGCTGCTGCTGTCGGCGTTTTTGAATGTCGTATTAGTGTGCTTACATAAAATACAACGTACCTATCTACGCGATCGACACGTAGGTATCTATAACAAATATATTAATATTGCAGTGTAACTGACCACATTGTGAATAATTGTTCGTTTTTTTCATATTTAAATACATAAATATATATATATCACTTGATATACGTAGATACGCTATAAAATTTAAATCGGCTTTACCCGATTTTCCGTCTTGGCAGTCATCTCATACGACGATTACCACAAGTGTGATACTGATATTAAAGTACTACGATGGACGATCCTTGGTACAAATCGGTAAGTTATTCGTTTTCACGACAATATGTCATCTGAACATAATCTATTTAAATTTGTGACAAGCGACCTTTTAGTAATGACTAGAGTTTTAAGTGTGAATACAAATCGTTTTGAAAACCAGAAATATAATAATATATCATATAAGTTTAACTGACTATATCCATATTGTATATAATAGTGTAAACACACACAATGTATTCAAAGACAATACGCGTATTTGCTAAATTCGTTATTGAGATTATTTTAAAATTCTTACAAATGAAACTTCAAGTTCACGGAATATTGTTTGCATATGAAAGAATAAAGAAAACTGTTTAAAATGTTTAAGAATTTACTTTTATGAACCAGAACGATGAAATTCAATTTTTTCGTAATTTTCGTAACACATCTCTTGTTTTGACTAAAGGTAATAGCCTATTACTAAACGTAGGTTTTAAACAACCGATAACATAGTTCATACAATATTTTAATAATTATATCAAATTCAAAAAGAATTAGATTTAAAAATTATATTGTTAATATTGTTTTAATTATTTTACAAATGTAAGTACCTACCTTCCTACTAAACTATGAACAATTTTCGAGTTATTTTTTTCATAATGTTTCAATTTAAGATTCTTACTTTAGGGTCAGGAGTAATGACTGTATTGATTTTACAAAGATGTGAGTGTTTTTTTTTTTTTTTTTTTGTGTACGTCTGTCATTTGGGACATTAAAAATGTTTCGAATTTCTTCAACAGCGTTTTTTCTGGAGGGTAAGTAAATCTAGCTGATAATTTGGTGAATCAAAAGTAAAAATTTGCAAAAAAGCGAGGGAAAAATAAACATAAAATTAAGGAAAAACTGAGTTTTTACCCAAAACCAGTTTTTGAAAAAATATCGTTTTTGTTTTTAGTGTAATTATAGTTTTTAAGACTCGCTTTGACGTTTAGTTGGTAATGGTGATTGATATAAATTTTTTTTACTATAAAAATATATCATACCACATTTATTGGGAACTGTGATAGATAGATACAGAAATTTGAATAATAAAACCATAAACCTTGTATACTTAGGTACACTTCAAGTCCATTTTTTTGATACACAATATTATTATGTAGTTGTAGTATACTCCATTAAGTACACTGTATTTAATAAGCTTATCAAGTCAAGCATAGATATGTAACCGATTTTGATAGTGTACTTAAGTATTTTAAATTTAAAAGAACTTTTATGGTTTTATTAGGTACGCTGTGAGTTTTTTTTTATTGAAAAATTGTTGAAGTATCACATTCACTTTAAAATTCAATACTAAAGTCATAAAGTGATTATTATTTTTAGATTCTGAGCAGGGCAATAAATGTATTCATTTTACAGTGAAGTGCGTGTTTCTTTATGCCTGAAGACACTTTTTCTAGTAGAAAAATGCTGAGATCATCAACTTTGAGGTAGGATTCTGGTAAGAAAATATAGGATCTAGTGGATACTTTTGGGAGGTCAAAATTAAAAATACTCAGTACTTGCTTTATAAAATAATCGGGAAAAACTAAAATAATAACACAAAAATCTGTTAAAAAATTAAATGTTAGTACCTAGTTATTATTATTAAAATAATTGTTTAGTAACATTGGTTTCCAAAAAGTTAAACAGCTCAGCATCGTATTTATCGTATACAATGATTTAGGTCTCATTGAGTTCAAATTTAACACTTAATTTCCAGTGCCTAGTGAATTACGAGATCATATAATACATAATACATAATATATATTATATTAATGTATAATGTATATTATTATAATGTGTAGCAGAGTGGTTACCAACTTGACGTTTTTTTTTATAGGTTCATCTTATATTGAAAAAAAATAGGGGAAGCTAGTGGAATTTGAGGGAAGTAAAATAAAAGATGGAAAATACTGAAATATTTTTATAGCATATTTATATAATTAACCCTTTGCATAGGGTCCACCGTACACCCAATTTTTGATTCTAAAACTTAAAATTGCTTACAATTGTTTTTTTTAATTTTAGCCAATATTTAAAATCAATTGTATAATTACTTTGTTTTTCATTATTATCTACTAAATTTGGATGTGAATTACCTGAAAATCATATTATATGCGTCAGGTTGTAGAATAAATGTAATACAAAATACTTATATCACGTGTTATAAATGGCAAATATCGTAAAATGATCACACACTATAATATCAATAACACGAAACAACTCTATATAGTGTTAGATTAGCTTGATAAATAAACAAATCTAGGATTTAAAACAGTAAAGCAATAAAAATAATGCAATTAGCTATGCCACTATATTTATAAAAAGTTTGTGATTGACCAATAATAATGAAATATAAATCCAATTCATTGAATTTGTAACTATACCTATGGTTGTTTCTGTATAATAAATTGTCATTTAATTCATGCGTACATACATTACTATATGGGTGAAAAATCTATGAAGAAAATATGAAAAATTAAAATTGTATCACGTCAATTTAAAAAGTATTAAAAAATATACAAGTTTTCCCATTTGAGTATCAATTTTTATTTTACGTAACTTTTTGTTGTTTACACATATTATACTAAGCATTAACGTATAATATATCTGCAATTATCTATATAGTTATTACTATTTACTACAGCTGTCTCAGAAATCGAAAAACTAAATTTTCTTATAAAATATGCTTGATGAGTTTTGTATTCGATGTCAAATGGACGTAATTATTACCTACATGATTATTATGTTTAATGATGAACGTTTAAAAAATGTTGTTGCTTGCGCTCTACCAGGGATATAGATAGTACCTATACCTAGTACTGAATAAAACTACAAAATATTAAAATTGGATAATACAACTCATATTGATATGGAGGTTTCGTTCTTTTTTTTTTTTTAACAGTTATATGTTTTATTCGTTTTATGTAACGTCGATATGAAAAGTTTTACTACAATAATCAATTACAATAGATCCTGAAACTTTAAACTTAATATTCCATCAGAGAAATCTCACCCCTCAAAACCACTGTTTTGTAGTGTAATATTTAATAATAATATGTGATTATGTCGATGATATAATATTATGTATATGCGTTTTAATCGCATTTGCTTAAAAATTAAACCGTCTGATAAAATATTATACAATATTATATAGGAAACGCGTTATATCAAGTCTGATACTTTTTGTTATTATGTGTTCAATAGACGGATTCGTTGACGTGGGCGTTGACGAGGAAAAAGGCGGGCGAACCCAGCAAAGAAAAACTCAACCGGGTATTGTCCTTCTTCGACTTGACCGCATTGGGTACCGGTGCCACATTAGGATGCGGTGTCTACGTGTTGGCTGGAGCAGTGGCCAATTCAATCGCCGGCCCAGCCGTAGTCCTGTCCTTCGTTATCGCCGCCGTGGTGTCAGCGTTCTCCGGTAAAGACATGCCCCATTTTGATGGAATTAATTTTTTATCCGATTGCTCTAATTCAAAATAACCAAATTATTTTACCGAGGGAGTGTGAAATTCTTCCAGGGTATTTACCTCCCGCCATAATAATATTACAGATAGGCATATTATACCGGGAGCGGATGACCACCGAAAACGAAGAACGAATAGATATATGTTATAATCTACCTATATAATATTATGTAGGTATATTTATGACCATTGATCAGGTTCGAAATATTTATATGAATTCTAAATGCATTTCTTCTACATTTTATTCAAAATAAAATTCTGCAGATTAAATAAGTGAACGTTCTGCGTGTTGCGTGGATTCAATATTTTTTTTTGTATATTTTAGTAAAAATGTATATACCAAAGTTTCATACTTCTAAATTATTGCATAAAAGTCTTTTACACATACTAAGTAAAATAATTTATATTTTGTTACTCTATTGAATTAAGGAATTAAAATTTAATGTTTTCAAAATTAAACAATAAAAAAAACCTCATTTGAACTAGTTTGAGCATTTTAGATAAAAAAATGGGCCAAATCGGTACAGCTGTTTTTGAACAATGCTGCTACCAAAGGACAGAATTTCATTTTTATTTTATAGATTGTCGTGTTATAAAATATAGGCTGCTGCATACTAGTTGCGGTCATGACGTTTTTTGAGATAAACGGATATAACAGTTGCGGTCACATTAATTTAGGTAATATCTTAGTTGCGGTCATAGCTTTATTATACTCCAATTCCAGGCGAAATCTATAGTATACGATAAACATATATTTTGATATAATGCACACAGCGTATATATGTGGGAACACCACTACTTATCTGTAAAGTTTATAAATAAAATAGATTAGTAACAGTGTTAAACGTAAGGCAGTCGAGCAGTTTAGTGAGCGCCCTTCTAAAATTATTCATTCTGAGATGTCAAGTACAGCACTAAGTGTACTCGACTCAAATGATATTTCTTTGATTAGGAAAAATATACATACTGCACGAATGAATATTTATCCGAAGTTGCCACGTGACTTTCCACAATTGCATGCGACGCTTCCTGACGTAATTAATAAAATACAGACGAAAAATAATGAAAAATGGATTTTTATAAATGATGTCCAGAACAATATAGTGTGTTTTACAACTCAGATAAACCTTGATTTTCTTAAGCAATGTGATTCAATTTTTATGGATGGTACTTTTTCAAGTTGTCCTTTTCCTTTTAAGCAACTTTTTGTCATTCATGGATTTAAAAATAGCTCATACATACCATTGTTTTTTTCGTTGTTGCCTAGCAAATGCCATAATGCGTACAAGACTGTATTAGATCATCTCAAAAATCATTTATGTGACTATATCCCAAATAGAGTTTTCAGTGACTTCGAACAGGCTATCCACACAGCAATTCAAGATGTGTGGCCCACTACAAATTTGAAAGCATGCCGTTTTCACCTAGGGCAAGCATGGTTTCGCAAAATGCAGTCATTAGGTCTAGCAAAACCATATATGAAACCTGGTGAAATGTCCGAATATTTGAAACTTTTTTTCGGACTTCCGTTTCTACGACCAGATGAAGTTGACGATTGTTTTGTCACAGATATTATGGCTCTTCTTCCACCTAATAATTCAAAATTGACTGCATTTACAGACTATATTTTAGAAGTGTATGTAAGGGAAGATTCGAGATATCCACCGTCATTATGGGCTGAATGTTCGTCTTCCATAACACGAACAACCAATGCATGCGAAAGTTTTCATTCAAAGCTCAATAGCATGTTTTACCACTCTCACCCTAATATTTTTATATTTATTGACGCTTTAAATGAAATTCAAACAAATGGCTATTTAAAAATGAATTGTACAAAAACCAGTCGTGTTAATAAAATTTCAATAGAAAAAGAGCATTTTTTAGCGCAACAAATACAGTATTATGAAGAAGGCGAAATAAATCGACTTGAATATCTAAAGTCGATTTCCTTTAAATGTATACCTACAAAATTTTAAAATTTTAAATTATTATTATCATTATACATATTATATACTATATTTTGACACAAGTTATATAATAATTATTATTTGACAGTATTATACATATTATAATATTATACTTATGCATATTATACTTTGACACAAATTTAACCACGTAATTTAAACATAAGTATCAACATTTTTAACCATACCTACACAATAAATAATAGTGTAGACAGTCTTAAGTCTGTTATCTTTTCGATATAAATGGGAAGGAAAATGTTGATTGATACATTTTATATAAACTATATTATATTATATTAGTATACTTAGTTATTATTATTTGGGTGACCGCAACTAGTATCTAACCTTTTTGAGGGGTGACCGCAACTAGTATGTAACCTTTTTGAGGGGTGACCGCAACTAGTATGTAATTTTTGATTATGACCGCAACTAGTACACACCGAAAATATATTATAATAATAATTTACCTCAAACTTTATAACATATGTTTTTCTTCAAAAACGCATAAAATAATAATGAGTTCACTTTTTTGTGAAAAAAATTCAAATTAACGACCAATATTATTTACACGAACGTTCTAGGACTGTGTTATGCTGAGTTGGCCGGCCGAGTCCCCAAAGCTGGATCTGCATACATCTACACTTACGTGGCTGTTGGCGAGTTCACCGGGTTCGTCATCGGTTGGAATCTCATTATCGAATATCTCATTGGTAATATCGATCGTCGCTATAATAGTATAGCTATGATATCTTGCACTCGCCACGTACAGCATACGCACATTTTACGTTCATAATAATCCATTTTTCTCAGTTTCTAGTTGTGTGGACCACGATTTATAAATATAAAAAAAAACGTTGAGGCCCACTATTTTAACAATAAAAATAAAATAACAAAATACTTCAATTAATTGTTAAACTAGTATACATTTTGGCTTGCATCAAACAATAAAAAAATAAACTAAAAATACAGATAATAGCCTACTGGCTTAGACCCTCGACCAACGTACACGGTTAGTACAACATTATACTAGGCCACAAGTGGTTGACCTAGATAATAATATTACCTTTAAATTGTATAACTATTATATTTATCTACTATACTGTAATGGATCAATTCATTCTAATAATTATAAAAAATAAATAAGTAATATATGGATTATTATGAATGGAAAATTATTTATGTTGTACCTACCTATACGTATATAATAAGATGGAGACGACACTTCATACGGGTTTGGCGTCTTCTTAAAGAGATTACAAACTGTCAATTATTTCAATCAAAATGTACCAATTATGCTACAATCTTACCGATGGACCTAAAGTTAAATAAAAATAGTATTGCATTTTAGCGTTTAAAATAGAAAAAAATCGTAATGGGTACATTTTTGAGGCATAATTTTGTATATAATCCATACGTGTTATTTCATTCGACAAAGATTCGTCAACGATGTTTCGAATGATAACTTATTATCGTAAATATTACCGATTAGCTATCAACACACAGGCTATAGATTAGGTATCGATAATATTCGAGTCATATACACGACGACATAATACACGCAACCATCGGTATTTATGGTGCTCGCTGAGTATGAATGAATTGCCTAAATATTGCTCCTTAAAATAAAATACGCTTTAACCCGTTAGCGAATTCAAACCAGTTTTTAGAAGTTTTATCGCGTTACTATAGATCCATCAGAGAGATTGACAAATAGTACATACAATATTCAATTTTTTATACGAACATAATATTATTACATTCTTTATTGTTTGTATTGTGCACGAAGCCACAACGTGGTAACGTCTTATACTAATAATTGTGCATACGGAAGCACTCCAATATTTATTTTCAATACAGTCACGCACAATAATCATAATTAATTACTATACACACATTTAAAAAACTCACTTGCAAGCATATAAAAAATTCCAATTGTGAACTACTTAAAAATTGTATTTTTGCACCACGGCTGTACATATATAGAACTATGAACAGCAGCCGCGGTTTGGAATCTAACAAATTTCATTGATTATAATTATTGCACGTTTGGCACGGGGTAACGGTTATGCAACTCAACTCATACGACACCAGAGTATCCGGCGCTAACAAAAAAATATTACTGACTGATCGCCCGAATTACGCGATAGACAACAATTTATTATAAGTCACGATTTGTCGTTGATGATAATAATATTATTATTACTCTCGGGCGTTCGAACTTTGCGATTTGCAGGTGTTTCAATTCAAATGCAATATTATTATATCGGTTTTTGACCTTGTCGCAGCCTAGTTCGTTATCGGTTTTTATTGGTCATTTGCAGGAACCGCGGCCACGGCCAAGGCCATGAGCAATTACTGCGACTCTTTGTTGGGCAACCCGCAGAAAAGATACATGACCGAATATTTTCCCTTACACATCAGCTTCTTGGGCAATTATCCCGACTTTGCGTCATTCGTCGTCATCGTCGTAATCGCACGTAAGTGTTTATATATTTGCGTAATATAATATACGTAGATATCGCTAAGGTTTATATAATTTCAATGATATTGTAAGTGTGTATAATATAATAAAAGTGCTCAAAATAATTATTAAGCAACAAATAAATAAAATTAAAAAATGTATATTTTAGTAAAAAAAAATAACCTAGGTAAAACTAACAAGTAACAAGGTACTACCTAGATAGTTGGTATATGGTTACGTAACGAAATCCACCTCGGTGACGAAACAGACTAACACCCTATATAACCTATTATATACTTAAAAGTATCTTATACGGTAAAGACAAGGTAATATAAATTGATGAACAGTTGAAGAAATAATAAAATATATTTATAAAAAAAGGTTTATAAAATTAAATGAACGTTTAAATACTATACAAAATTTTAATATTTTTATTGGTTACAAAATATTGAAGGATCTTTTCTGTATATGTATATTAAAAAAAAGTTAAATAAGATTAAACTTCGAGTTCAAATCAGAACAGGTTAATCTTATCTGACTAACCCAAAACTATTGGGGAGGGTAATAGGGAGGTGAAATTGAGAAGATGGACTGACCGATGTCAAGAAGACATAATAATAAATTCAAACCAGTTTTAAAAAGTACTATCACGCCACCGATCTCCTAAGGCTCAGTATTATAATCATTATGGTTACACTCCGATCACGCTAACTGGTTGATAACAGTTTATTCTGGTTAAGTGTCCGTTAAATTTAACTGGAGATGGTTAAACTGACCATTAATGACACAATTTATTGTAATAAAAACATAATAATCCATTTTTACAATACCTAACTGATTGGACCGTTTTACGTTATTTTCATAGTATTGGTGGCTTGGGGTGTGCGTGAATCGTCGTTTGCCAACAACATATTTACCGCATTAAATCTAATAACCGTTTGCATCGTGATTGTAACCGGGTTTTATAAAGGTGAGTGTTGTAATCAAAATTCTGTCCCAATCGTATAGAATCCTAATATTTTATAACAATATCATTGATATGGTGAAACGTGAAATTTCAGCCAATTACTCAAATTGGTCTATTCCGAAAAGCGAAATACCAGCCGAAGTAAAAGGCGGCGAAGGTGGATTTTTACCGTTCGGATGGGCCGGCGTAGCAACGGGAGCAGCAAAATGTTTCTACGGATTCATCGGTTTCGATTCAATCGCCATGACTAGTGAGTGTCATACTTTCATATTTTATTACATCACAAATGGTATAGTTCGCATACGATGGGTTTTTATTATTTTTACCAACAGGCGAAGAAACGAAAAATCCCAAAAGAGACATACCATTGGCGATCATCGCGTCTCTGTTCCTGAGCACAATCGCTTATTGCGGCGTGGCTTCCGTTTTGACACTCATGTGGCCTTACTATTTGCAGGTATGCTTTAGACATATTTTTTTTAGCGATTAATTAAGTAAAAAATTATCGTCCATAAACGGTGTAGAAACATGCACGTTTCCTACCCCCCTCCCCCCACCACAACCAACCAACGACTTTTCATAAATTTGTTTTAGCCAAGATTAGTAGCAAATCACTACCAATACGTAAGTAATTTGTTTGCCCTTGTTCTCAACATTAATTTCGAATTGGTTTCAATAAAAAAAAAAAATGCGAAAAGTATTATTATTTGCCTTGTTTGTATCAAGAGGGGGGGGGCGAGGCTAAAGTAACGACCCTTCACCACACAAAAATCAATTTTCCTGCTGAACCGATGTCAAAATTATTCAAACCAACTACATAACCCGATACTTATTAAATGTATAATAGCAAACAATAATTGCGGAAATCCGATGGTGAGGGAATACGTACGAAGAGTAAACGTTGTTTTATTATGTTGACATTGACATACCGCTTTCAGGATGTGGATGCACCACTTCCGGCCCTCTATGAAAATTTGGATATGCCAACGATAAAGATTATAGTCACAGGTGGTGCGATATTCGCATTGAGCACGAGGTATGTCTACCTCCACGACGATATCACAACATTGTCGATATATCAGCTAAATATAATTTTTTTTTTATTAATTTGGACATTTACGATATCATTATACAGTCTTTTGGGTACACTATTTCCACTGCCTCGTATCTTGTACGCGATGGCAAGCGACGGTTTGCTTTTCAAGTTCATGTCGAATATCAACGCCACAACCAAGACCCCTGTGATATCAACGGTCATTTGCGGACTTTTCGCTGGTAATATAAATCGTCGTCGTCAATTGACCTACCAATAATCATATGTTTAGAAAACCTATAAATACCTATACTCGTTATAATCTGTAGGTACTTTGGCCGCCGTATTCAATCTCGAGCAGCTCGTTGATATGGCGTCCATCGGCACACTCCAAGCGTACACTATCGTTTGCATTTGTGTGTTGATATTGCGGTTAGTCCGAGACGTTTTCGATAGGCGGTAGAACCTGCTTGCTAGTTTTAAAGGGTGAAATGAAAAATATGTTATTGCATTATTGTTTAACAGGTACACCGACAACAGCCCGTCCATCCAAGACGACATAACAAAGTCGAAAGGTATCACGGTTTTCACATGGTTTAATTTGTCAAATGCAAAAGTACCGAACTCCGATACTCAATACGTTTCACGGGCGTTGATATTTATATTTAGTATGTATATAGTATATTATTATATTATTTCGATTTAATCCTATCAAAATAAGTGCACCTTTCTTTTCCCGTACCTATCTATACAAGCTTTCGAGTTTCGAATGTGTATTGTCATTGGTTATATTAAATACTATAGATTGATTACTACAATTCATAGATAGTTAAAAAATACATTAAATATTTCGAAAGGAGTTAAATAAAAAAAACAAGTAGATAATTTAAAATAACTGGGAGAGATTATTTAGTATAGTTTGAGGAGAAAGCCATAGATAGCCGAAATTCACAACGTTGCGTTAGAAACTGTATTTTAATGTAGGTGTATGTACGCTTGTCTTCGGAATAAGCTTGGCGAATATAGAATCACATCATGGAAACACGAAGAACGTACTTATAATAATAAATATCATATCAATGTTGGTGTTGTTGGTTACGTTGTTCATGCTAAGCAGACTTCCGACAGCCGTTGAAGATCTATCGTTCAAGGTATGAGTATCTTTGATAAAAAAAAAATACAAATAATGTTTTACCTATGTGAGTTTCCAAATTTAGTTTTAAGAATATTGTTTGATGGAATCGGGTTTTCTTCTAGAAAATCGTGATCTTAACCCATACCTATATAAATTATAATTGATTGTAAATTGTTTGAGTTGAAAAGTACTGAACATAAATGAGTTCTAATTATTTTTTTTTTTTAGGTACCTTTGGTTCCTGTCATACCATGTTTGAGCATTATACTAAATGTTTACCTGATGATGGAACTAGAGTACAAGACTTGGATAAGTTTCACCGTGTGGCTCATATTTGGTAAGTTAATTTTTTTATTACTACGTTTTTAGCCAAATATGTCCAATGTTGTAAACACACTTTTTTGAGCGAAACTCGTGAAAGTGCGTAATACATATTGGCTATTGCATGTTTTTATAGAATAAATTTCACGTCAACTATCAAATTATGATGATTGTACCTGGTTTTAGATTTTGATTAGTTTTGTACTTAGTCGAATCGGGTGGTGCTGTATACCTCGCTGAGGATGCAATTACAAAAGGCGACAGTTATAATTAATATTATTTACATGAATACCTAGTATGATAATTTATTTACTTCCTTCAAAAATATTCCCGACTAAATTCTGGTGTTCCTTAATTACGGACAATGTAATAAAAAGTAAAAACCATGTGAGCTGCGAAAGAAATTTATAAGGTGACATACGAATTGCGGACACAAATATAACATACTACTTATAGAAAAAATTTCCAATCATTATTTTTGATATTACACAGATTGTGTTAAAAAACTCCTTACTATATTTTTCTTTATATTAAATTATTAAATGTTGACTTAAAATTTTACATTCTCTTAATGTTTGCAGGATTATTGATATATTTTTTCTACGGCATCGGTCACAGTTTGGAAGGCAATAAGCAAAAAAATAACACAAACACAAATCAAATCAAACCGAAACAAGATAGTTAGTTACCAGTAATAATATTGAATTTCTCATCTGTTTTGAAAAATATGACTTATACTTATATTATAAGTGACCTGTATTGTAAAGGTACTAAACAACATTTATATAATAATTTTTATTAACATATCCAATATTCATCGTATTTATATTATTATAATCAAACTTCATTGATCAAAAATATAATATTATATATGTAAACAATTATCTAAGTTAATGTTTATAAATGTAACATCTATTTGGCGTTCTGATTCGTTTCGAGAAATGAATAGAAATTGTATCCATTTCATGAAACATAATTTTTAAAAGTCACGTTATTATACACAATGTGGATAAGAAACACAGAAATTTAGTAGCACCTACTAAACTTGTGTCGCAATATTTGCATGCACATAACGAAACAATTATACATAATATTATATTGGTCTTAATTAATAACCTGTAGTATGAATGCAGAACGAATTTTTGCTATGTTAATGCCGCGTTCGACGTGGACATTACACTCGGCCACTCAAATCAGATGTTCAGATAAACGTACTCTAAAATATATTATTATAATAATATAATGGCATATTAGATGGGATAAGGTAACATCATTGTGTATTATAATATTTACAATAATATTGTTTATTTAATGATCATCAGCTATACACATTATCGTTATGAACACCACTGAAGTCGATGTTTCCTGCCATATCACAATAAGTATATTTATTTATACTTACGCTAAGTCGATAACATTGTCCAATATTTCAATAACAAAATTATGTTACACGGCGCGTTAGATATGCAATTCAGGTACACTATCAACGCGTGCGACTCGACGGTTGTACATTGCCCATAATAATATCTGATGTTTGGGCTTTGTTTTTTGTGAAAATGGCTTAACGGCTTATGTACAACAAATCTATTTAGTAAATATAACAGAATTTATCCTATATTTAATTACCAAAATTTTATTCAGAACTTCAGAAAATAGTATCATCGTATTTTCGTCGTCTCCGATCGGAACTACCAACAAAAGACTAGAAGCGTCCATCAAAAATTGTTTGATCTACATCCAGTTGTATTGTTTTAATCATATTAAGTTGGTAATTATTACTATCATCACATAACAGTTAGTGAACATGGTAAGTAAATAACTTTAATCATTTAAGAGATGTTACATAAAATCCTCTATGAAAGTATAGGTAGACATGAAAATTAAATTCGTAAAAATGTAATGGTTCTTGAACGAATAAAGAATTTCCGTTTTATGATCTGTAACTTAAAAGTTTGGAAAAAGGAATATTTGTATTAAATAATAGATTATATTAAATATTTTATAATAATTGTCACACGATGTTCTCATACTTATTTATTTACTTAACATATTTTTATATTATTTAGTACATATTTAAAGTGATTAGTGTATAAATACTATTTTAACTGTAATATTACTGTAGCCTGTACCTACTTTAAAACTAAAAAAGTACTTATATGATATAATATAAAGAATTAAATATATTGAAAATAAAAAATAGTTTATATTTACAATAATAACATAGGTATATTGCATATTATTATTACACTACTTTAATATATTACTTCTATCGAAAATTACAAATAAAAAATATACGGGTGGGAGATACAATATTAGGCATTATTAAAATTTGTGAAATAATGCAGATGGCAGGCCACCACGTTTGTAATTTATTTGTATTTTCCATAGCAGTGCAAAACAAATTTAAAACATCTTTGACACCTATTTTATATACAAAAGTAAATTAATGATAAACTTATAAACAGCATAATGCTATTTGTGATAAATAAATCAAAATTAACTTTTTGAATCTTACGCGTGGTTGAGAAAATACGCATTTACATTATTATACTATACAGCAGGTTGGCGGTTTATGCCTCACTTGACTAGAAGTCTCTTATGATCGAGTTAAAATTATATTTTATATTTGTTTAATGAATATACTCAAGATTAAAATATTATACGTAAATTTAAAAAAAATACAATACAATCGATACGTTTTATAATAAAAATAGGGTTATTTGATTATTTTTCCAATCTGTAGAAATATTATTATGTTATTAAGTCTTGATTCCGTACGATATTCAGTCTTGACGCGCCGTTCGCTATAATCGCATACCGTCCAATTCTTTTCTAAATTTCCATCCATGGTTTAAACTCAAACAAAAACATACGCAATAATATATAACGACAAAACAAAACTAGCATTTTACAAACAATTAAATAATTAAAATCCATAACACAATAATTCGCCTTACACAAAAATTATTTACAATATATGTACTGTACAAATCGGTAATTATTGTCATTATTAATAATAATAATAATAATAGTAACTACCTAACAATTGTAATAACTATAATAGTGATAAGAATAAATAATGTTATATATACTGAGTATTATTGTTTAGGTGAAAATCCACGGGACGTCACACGTCACATTACAATAATATAATAATACAATATATATAGTAGTCATGGGAAATACTGATGTGGCTCTCTGTCCCGAGATCTCCGGAATCTGTCGTCCGCCGGAACTGCGGCGGACGCATGCGTAATCGGATACCACTGCCGGTACAATGAAACATCCGACTTCGTCGTCATCATGCGAGGAAACGAATGCGAAATCACACGGCGAAATTGACCAGGACGTTTTCGTCGAACGACTCCTGGCTGGTGGGCGGCGTGTCCAGCTGCGGCAGCCCAAAGTCCACGTACTCCTGATTGGCCGTCACCGACAGTATCTGATCAAGACTCTCCACCAGTTCGTCGAACATGGGCCTCTCGTTCGGATGGTAACTCCAACAGTCCCGCATTATCATGTATCTGTGGAAGACGCACAAGCAACGACCGAGTTAATAAAAGTCTTTAGGTAGGTACCGCAAATATTCGTAGAGTTATAATAATATTATGCACACTGTACAGCGTGTTGAGGAGTAACTCAACCCGAGTTTACAAGTCACTGTAATGAAATTACTTTTAAAGATGTAATTTATTGGTAATTTAAATTTGTATTGCAAGTGACTAATACGTAACTTAAGTTACTTGTTTGTACCTATAGTGAATACTAAATTACTCGTTTTTAAAAAAAATAAATATATTTTAAGAACCAATTGATAATACAATATGTAAATATTAAATTTATTACCATAGAAGTACGATTTTCTGACAGTAGGTATATACATTTTTTTAATAGTTATTTGACATAGTGTTACTTTTGAAATTGAATCCTCATTAAAATATTTTATTATTGCCAAATTAGTGTACCAACAATTTATATTGCTGATTGTCATTACACAGATAATGTATTGACAACATTATAAGATATACTGATGGTTTTGAACAGAATAATAAAATATAACTTTAATTGTATAATGAAGATACATTTTTAACTCAAAAATTATGTAACTTGATCGAATTAAAAACAATAATTTAAGAATAATGTATTTACAATTTTAATAATGTAATTTAATGACCAAAAAAAATAATAACTTCCCCAAAACAGAATGTATGAAATTATGAAGGAGATGGTCAACAATGTCGACATTATCGTTGCAAATATTCGATACCAATATCGTTTTAGATTTGTACTATTATACGTAGACTCTAGGTTTCGTGGATTGAACCTTGCATTTGATGATCCCATCAAATTGGTTTGGGAACAAATTGAATTTGAGCTAATTAAGTGGTTTAAATATTTATAATAACAGAAGGTATGCGTAAACTCACATTTCCAGGGAACAGCAAGATGGTTTCTCCATTCGATGTCCACTCTGTAGTAAATTGAACAATTGTTCCATGTTGGGCACGGAAGGATAAGGTGTACCTCCCAAGGTCATAATTTCCCACAACAGTACTCCGTAAGACCATCTATATTTTTAGATAAAAGTGATAAAAAAAAAAATCATTACAATATGTTTACATTATGATTTATATTTTTATCAACCGTCTGTCATTATCAACGAAAAACAACTAATCTGGTGGTTTTGTAATTTACGTGCATAGTCTTATTATGAGATAGTGTAATGTTAGATATACGACGACTTCAGACTTCTCCGTCGTAATTTATGTGCTGATTAAAATAGTAGATACCTATCCATTATATTATTACCTAGGTATAAATATATTATATTTATTTATTTATTATTTCATGAATTCAAATGAAAAAACAAATTTAAGTTTATTTTTATTTTCTCACAACCTGTTGATAAATATACATTTATTAGTATTTTTATTTTGAAACTGTACACAAAGAACATTTTATTTACCTTTTAGTACGTACGATATGAACAAGTTATTATTATTTGTTATTCATATACCTAGCATATTGAACTATATATTTAATTCGTTTTGTTTGGTTGAAAAACTAAATCTATATTTGTCAACAATTCTTTTAAATATATTGAAACAGTTTTAGTTTAACGCTATTGAATGTTGTCGTATTGTTTCATAAATATCTAGGTTACAGATTTTTATTTTATAATCCAAAACCCGGGAATCAATGTTCTTACTTTTAACAGAATTATTGCATGAATAATAAAGTGTTTTATGTCTTAATGATATTACATTTTTAAATTTTTTTACCAAACATAATTTCAACTTACACATCAGACTGATTTGTGTATATTCTGTGGAATAAAGCTTCTGGTGCCATCCATTTTACCGGGAGTCTTCCATCGGTAGTTTTTCTGTAATATTCTTGATTTTGAATGTCTCTAGCTAAACCAAAGTCTGCAATTTTCATTACAAAGTCGTCGCTTACCAAGACATTTCTTGCAGCCAAATCTCTATGAATACACTACATAACAAATAACAAAAAAATTGACGTTAGATAACATTAATTTATATTATATGCAATATACTTATTATTTAATAAATATATTTTACGTAATAGTGTACATCAATTTTTTTAAAACTTTATTTCAAGATTTTTTGACATATTAAGGCTGTATAGTAGTATTTATATTTTATTATCGACTGTAGGTTAAAAAATGTGACTAACCTTTCTGGACGCCAAATACTCCATTCCTCTAGCAACTTGATACGCAAACGATACTAAATCCTTTTGCGTTAAGGTGTCTTTGAGGTTTGATCCGATAGCTGGTTCGTAGCCTGAAGATGGCCTGTGTTGTCTCAAGAAATCCCTGAGGTTACCGTGTAATGCAAATTCCACTAACACGTACAAAGGTCCGTCTTGAGTACAACAACCCAATAGATTTATGATGTTCACGTGTTTGCCGATCATCTTCATCATTTCCATTTCCGATACTAAATCCATCATTTCGGTATCAGTGTGTCCGTCTACATAAAACGCATATTAAATTAGTAAATTAAAAGGCTTACATTTTAAATATAGGTACCAGCAAATTGGAAGTTTTAAAAAGATCATAATTACCTTTCAACATTTTTACCGCCACCGTGTGCATTACATTTTCACACAATATTCCATCGGCTTCTCCACGCAATACTTTACCGAATGCTCCTTCACCGAGAGTTTTACCTAGTGATAGATTGTCTCTTGAAAATTCCCAACAAGGATCGAGAGGCAGCTCGTATTCGGACATGCATGCCTGGTCTAGTTTTGTGTATTTACTTTTTTGTTTTTCAATTTTCACTACAGGCATCAACTGAAATATAAAATTAATTCGATATTATCATATAAAATTTATTTTAAAAACTCTGTTTTTACACAGGTAGCTAATATTGTAGGTATAAAATGCAACTCACCAATGGTTCACTGGCATCGGCCATCTGTTGTTTTTCGATGATTATTTTCTTGGTCCATTGAGTGATCATTGCGTTTCTAGCCGATTCTCTAGCCACCAACTCCTTCAATTTTTCCCTTTTCCTCTGACTGCATACCAGCATTATAACGCACACGAAAATGACCAGTACGAAGCTAATGCCGAGAGCAGCCAATTGGTATGTTTGCAATTGAAAAGCTTTGATTTTTATCGGATCTTCCAACTCTAAAATATTTTCATCGCATATTAAATTATGTTACCTACAGTGTATGTTATATATTGTATTGATAACATTTTTATTTCCCTCGATTACTTACCATCAACCACTTTCAAATAGGCACTAGCGTAGCTCATGCCCAGACTGTTACCGGCCACGCATGTATACCATCCTTCGTCCAAATGCGTCACGTTGGACAGTTGCAATAATTCCGGGTTCCCTTCGCTGGGAGCTCCGTTCTACAATAGACGTGAGAGATCAGACACGATTCGTTTACACAATTATAACGAATATGACGTGATATTCTTATGGAAATATATTATTATAATATCATATTAGACCCGGCAATACAAATGAAGCGAGCAGAAACCAACATTACTGCGAACGGTTGACGGTTACAATTTAATATATTATATAAGCGTAAAGCGTGTTAGTTAACCGAAAAGCTCAATTTTGTTGTTTCCCAAGCGTACCTCGACCTTCACCATTGTTGTTAAGTTTAAGTTTTCAGTATTCTCCACCGTGATTTCCCCAATATACCATCCGATGTACGGATGCAAGTCCGACAACACCTTGCACGCCAAAACGCCAGAACCACCCAACACCAAAGTAAGGTTGTGAGGCGCTTCCGTAAACACCGGACGATGGTGTAACCGCTCTAAAATAATAAAAACAAAATACAGGTAAACACGCGTTAAACAATTTGTGCACGTGACGCGTTTTACACGATCGTTATAATATAATGTAGCTTCCGTCCCAAAAAAAAAAAATATGCACGCTCCGAATTGTATATAATGTATACAATAATTTTTATGTACATAAATAATATAATAATAAATAAGCTCCAAAACCACCCGCAAACACCACCATAGCATGCCACCGACTTCCAAAAAGTTTGGCTTCGGTACCTGTATGACAGTGCCGTTTTCTAGATTTTCTTCGCTGACGTTCCCGAAACTGGCGTTATGATAGAACCATCGCATGTACGGTTCGAGATCGGCCAACGGAGTACATTCAAACGATACGTTAGTGTGTACCAGCGTGGTGACATTATGAGGCTGCCCTTCTTTAATGTAGGGCTTATGCGGAAATCTTTCTGTTTTTATATTAGGGTTGATTTCGTAAAATTAATTTCAATATTTGGGTTTTTAATTCGAAATCAGTTTAATGATATATTATGTTATCAATTAACAAACGATATTATACAATTCGACGATAATCGCTATGCTTACCTATAATTTCGACCTTATAAGTGAAATCTATACATCCGTTCTCGTTGCTCACTTTGCACGTGTAATTACCGGAATCTGTCGTTACCAAATCTTCCAGTATGATGGCCCATTGCGTGTACCGAGCTATACCCAGCTGGCGTTGAGGGGGCGTGACTCCATCTTTGTACCATGTTACGTTCGGTAAAGGATTACCTGTACGCACGACAAGATTCATAAAATTATTCAATAATCGCCATAATAATAACGCACAACTATGTAAAATATATGCCGTAAATGAATAAATATAGAACCGTAAAAACACAATATATTTAATTCGAATTAAAATTTCCAACATTAACAAATTTAAACTACTAACACTTTCGTTGGTTTAAAAACTTGACATTTACCTTCAGCTACACATTTCAATTTCAACATATTTCCGGCGGGCTTTGCAATCACTCTATGCATGCTATCAAGTTTTGTGAATTTAGGAGCAGTGGAATTTTCTGTTGCATTGAAAAAACCAATTTTTCTTGAATTGTCGATAATTTCTCCATCTTCTACTTCGATTCCAGGGTCTTGGTCATTTGCATCATTAACTAAAATTGAAATAAAAAATTTCAATAATTGTACGATATTATCTAAGTGTCGTAAATTGATGTAAATTAATAAATTGATTCTTCGTACCCAAACTTTTGTCCACGTCCAATTTGGCACCAGTCATTACGCGCGTTTTTGATCCGTTTGTATAACAAACATACCATCCAACGTCATCGATCGTGACACCTTCGAGTATCAATACACCATTAAACAACTTAACCTGTAAAAAAATTATATTTATTTTTATGTCTTCAAATTCAGATATTTTAACGTCTTTGAAAGTACTAAATATCAATTATTTGTAAAAAATGTAACGTATTATTTACTGCATAATATGGGGTAATTTTAAATAAACATTTTTTGTATTAGTTACAGCCGTATATAATGAAAAGGTGTAACTATTAATACTAATTTACAAAATAAAATTTAAGAATATGATGCACTTTATTGCTGTCAAATAATTAATTAAGATTAATAAAACTCAATAATTAGTTATAAGAATCTCACGTTGTGACTGTTGGCCATCTTCGTAGATAGTAAAAGGTCCTCGGTCTCTATGTCCCGCGGATTTGTACCATTCAAAAAGTACCAGTCAACTTTTGTATGAAGTTGATCAAAAGTCTTGCAAGAAAACCGTGCCGTGTCCCCAGGTTTTAAAGTCAAATTGTGCGGGTATTCGACCAGGAGAGGCAATTTGTTTTGGTCCTCTGTAAATAAGTTACACATTTTTACCCGTTAAGTAAAGTCGGAAAAAAAACTGACACATTAATAATTAATCGTCCTTACCGTAAACATCCACATTGAATTTATGTTGGATAGAACCAAAATCGTTTTTCACCACGCAAGTGTAATTTCCCGCGTCTGACAATTTTACTTGACTTGAAGTGTAATTATTAACGTCTGCACCCCCTTCGACGAGTAATGAATCGTTTTTATACCAAGAAAACACTACATCAGATGTACCTGCAATTTAAAAGTACATACAGCCATTAATTCTGAATCGTGATTAACATAATATGTATATTTCTCGTAAAGATATAAATGTATGTTAAAATTATTTTCTTCGTATATTTATGACGGACAAAGCACAAGCAATAATCATTATGATTTATGAACTTCGTTAATATCGTCGACGTACAACAAGCATTTATTATAGAGAATTAACTACACAGATACGATAAATATCTATTATAGCTGATTGTGTTGTAGTTGAAAAGAAAATATAATATGAATTTCTTACTCTCGAAGGGACAACTCAGAGTTAGAATGTCGTCTACTAGCAACGCCACGTTGTTATCCATGAAAAGTCTGTTGATAAATTTCGGTTTGGCTCCGTCCTTTCGGTGTGAAAGGCTCAGAGGCGCTGTCAATTTCAGCGATTTTCCATTACCGGTAGCTTCCGACCTTTTGTACGTAATCAACGTAAAATTACGCCATTTGGAAAACACTCCGTTCTCGGTGAAACCACTGATCAAGCAAGAATATCGTCCGTGATCCGAGTGCTTCACGTTCTTGAAACGCAACCTATGGAGTCGGCGTGAACAATAAACGAATAAGTAATCGTTTGCGTAAATTATTATTGAAAAATAATGTATACCATTGCAATTTGTTTGACAATATGCTCGGTGAGTCGAACGGAGTTTCGTCGTCTGACTCTTTGGTCCATTGGACTTTAGAAATCTTATTGGCTTCTGAATAATCGCATTTTATGTTTAATCGGTCGCCTTCGATAGCCGGGACAGTACTCACCTCGTCTAAATTTAAAACAATACAACTGATTATAGACAAATATAAACATATTATTTTGTAAACTGTAACAACACCTAAATATAAAGTAATTTCATACATTAATAAAGTTAAATTCCAATTAATTATATTAATATAAAAGGCTCACACCTATACAAAATAACACCTATCTGTGATTATTTTGATTCTGAATAAATCGTTAATTTTTCATAATAAATATAACTATATAATATATTCGGGTATATTCATTAGTTATATAACAATTAATTATTACATTATCAATTTAATTTGAAATATTGTAAAACAATGTACTACTGTATTATACTTATGTAACTAAATCAACATGCATAATATTATATTATCCGAGTATTGTTTAATGGTATTATGAGTGGATGCATATATTTTTTTTCATCCACATAAATTTATTGTAGAAGTTCATATTTTGAAAAACAAGGTTTAAACTTTCAGACATTCAAACATTATAATTCTATATTTAAACATGCATGCAGTCGCAGGCACTGTGGTTGCGTACTGAACAAACATGGTTAATAAAACGAACGCTCTGGGTGAATAAAATCTTATTTTTATGAGCGTTATAATATTTTTTATACACCTTATTTAGATGAAATTAAATTAACGCCAAATGCTATACCAGTGTAATTAAACGATACGTATCATATTAAAATATTATGGTAAACACGCTCGTAAATAGTTGTCCTGAGACATTTTCGTGTTAGCAGCGATATTTTTAACCGACGTCTTTAAAGAAAAAAAAATGTAGCATGATAATCGTTGCTAGTAGATATTAATTCTCCTTGGCAAGGGAAATTAGAGAAAGATAAATATGTTTGATTTGAGTTTCTATGGCGATGATAAATAATGCGTTTCGCAAAATCGATTAGAAAAAATTAAAGTTACATCCAGCCCAATAACATTCTACGTTAAAAAATATAGACAAATCGCCTATAAGATTATACGCAAAAAGCCGTTGCACTTAAAATACTACTATTGATATAATATACTGCTGTCATAAGTGTCATATAATTATACCTCTCAGAACTACGTAGTATAGTATATAAGTACAATATAAGCACTCGAAAATGCAAAATATTGTTATTATACATTATAATAACTATATTCTTCGGTCGGAGCGTATGTACCTATAAATATAATGTATAAATATATTTATTAGGCGATGTAAATACTATTATTATGGCAATACGCAACGTCCGAGTTGAACTCTATTTTTTCTTTATTCGAAATCCAACACCGTTTCGAAACGTATTTTTATACTGCGACCCTCCCGCAATTCCGAAAAACACACGAGTTTCTTTGCATCGCGTTCCGAGAAAAAATAAAAATTAATAAAAAAACACCGTAAAAAAATCAAACGGTCGCGCTGCAATATCCCGTACCCGTTTCTGGACACGTTCCAAAGGTCATCGTGGACTACTAACCTTTGGCGTTCGGATATTTTTATATAATGGAACGTAAACACGCTACCGGTGTACAATGCACACTTTTAATAGTATTATAATATATTTTATAATATTTCTCGCGCGTGTGTGTACTGAAAAGTGGTCGTGAGGCGATTTGAGCGTATAATACTCTTATTTTCCTCGGCCGATTTCCGAATCCCGAGCAACAACAACCGTGCAAAGACGAAAGACGTTCGTCTTATTTCGAATTCGGTCCGTTTGCGAAACTGTAACAAATTGGTCCAGGGGTCACCAATTCATCTATTTGAAGGGCCACATTAGGAACGTGGATAAATTGTTCGCGGGCCATCAAAATTTCTGACGTCGGTAAAAAGCGCAGTGAACAAAAATGATAAACTATAGAACACCCGAACGTACAATATTAACGGTTTTTGCTTTGTTTTTCTTGTCTGCGAGCCGGACAAAATTTGTCCGCCATTTGGTGACCCCTGTGTTGTACAATAATAATATGCAGCATTGTAGTATTATTATAAGCCAACAGCGATCACTGTATTATAATAACGATCTATCGTCCGTTGCCAACGAATAACGCGAATCGGCGCCAGTTTAGATAGCAGTAAAATAATTATTTTAATAACAGATATACGGATATTAGACGCCACCGTACATGTTGTATACATACATAGTATAACACACTCGTGCGTCTGAGAATTGTCTCCGTCTGTGATGTTAATGAATCATACACGTGTTAAACTTGTGTGTGTTTGTTTCCTCAAAACGTACTGTGACTAATACACAATTTTTTTCGAATATTCAAATCCGCCTGACCGTTACCATTTTATAGAATATGATCTATGAATTCGTTCAAATCATCAGCAAGTGGTTATTTTTTTTTTTCAAAAGCCTAGTTTAAATTTAATTTCTGAGTGTATAATAATAACCTGAAAAGTATTTTGCACCAAGACTGCAGACAACAATTATTATTTCGAACTAAATATCCGTTTAAAATAACGAAAATTAAAATTAATTCCACGTGTTTAAAAAAAAAAATGGAATTAAGAACAATCGACCTGAAGTCGTATAATATTATGTCACATTTTTTTTAAACGCGTTTATATTTTATTTAACGCTTTGTTTACCTTCTAATATTATGTTTTTCGAATGGGCTGGTAGGCCCGATCCTTCGACTAGGAAGTAAATCGCCACAACTACCGTTGGTAATATTTTCAACGGAATCCGATGATTGATCATTTTTCAATTTTCTGAAAAAAAAAATAAAAAAATACTTAATATTTAACATAACAATAATATCATTGCGAGTAGGAAAAGCAAAATAAATCGTTAACAGCATCAGGGACAATAAAGAACTTAAACTACGTTGTACAACATTATAATATGCAAGTATAATATTCCGTTATTACAATAAGATTATAATATACGTTTATTTCGGACTCGAGATGATGCGCGACCACTCGAATGACGTTCAAGTAGGGACCTCGCGGCGTTCGGTCAGATTGGTTTCTTCCGTTCGTCCCTGTTTTTATCTCAATTTACATGCGGCTCTATACACTCTCAATCATTATTCTCTCCTCCGCTCGAAACAGCTAGGGCCAGACGAGAGGCATCGAGACGTCGTTATCTCTGTCCGTTAATAAAACCACCATTAAACGATTAGGAGCGGCCTAGCTGAGCACTTCAACGTGTGTTTTACAAGAACGAAGACGTACAATATTATATACGAGTTCTGGTAATTGAGTAAAAATAAAAAAAAAACATGTAGGTAACTACATGCAATATAATATAATATAACGGCTCCCTTATACACCACACCGGTTCATCCATTTAACATAAGACACTCGTTATTTCAAAAACTATCAATTTTCATTATCATTTTTTTTAATTAATTTTAAGTCGTTAAAAAAACATTTTATATTGCTATAGTTGTTTAATTCCTTATTCTAAATAATTTTTTGCTTCGAAATATTAAATTAAAAATGCATATTGTCCTTCGACAGAATATGAATTTAAAAATGATAACGATAACAAGTAGTAAAAAATATAATTTTTTTCCAAAACTAATTTTTCATGTAACGACTTAAAAGTATTATTTTTAAAAACTTTAGTGATTTGATTTCTGAAACAATGAGTGTCTTACGTTTAATGGATTATCCCGTATACATATTATTATTACGTATTTTCTAATAAATAAATATTCTATAATATTACACAGTCTTCGTCGCCATATTATAAAAACGGCGGAATGTGTTCAAAACTAGATGGCAAGATTATTCGTACGGTATTTTAAGGATTGTTCGGATAATATTCCAATACTTATAAGTTATGATAAAGTTATTATTTTTACTGTTTCTTTATCGATTCGGTTAAGAACAGAGTAAAACACGATCGTACAAGATAATAATATCATGTGTATAAGTGTACAAGCGACCAAATATGCGTGATCATTATGATGTCATACACAATACACGTTTACATTTGTTGTGTTCAGTGTTATAAAAAATACCATTTGCACATACCCGGTCTGTGCGCACTTTACATTTTATTCATTCAATAAACCGTATTATACTTGGCACGTTAGAGTCTTGTATTTAACATTATTGAGGTTGTTAACGCAAGGTTATACGTTTGCTACACGGCGGATTACGACTCACGAGTAATGTTAACCTGTGGCATATAAAGAGACACACGAATAATAACAAATATATTAAGTCTCGTACGATCTAAAAAGACTTCGGACGACATAAACATTGTTCGAGTGATTCGAACGAATCGAATATCATCGTAATTCAAAATTATAAAATACGTAATATACGACGCGACGTTTGGAATATGTTTCTCCGATGCATGACATATGCGATGACACGTTTTCACAATATGTATAAATCAATCATTTATTTAGGTATTCGTCAAGTTGGACAATATTTTAAGCTTGAGACGTATATACGGTTAACTACCCTAAAAATTACACTTGTTGCAGAAAAAATAACAGCATTAATACCGACTCGAATCAGTATAATAAAGGTATTACTTATTGTTCAAATGCGACTGCTGGGTTTTTTTAGCTTATAAAAATATGTATAAGTTATGAGCACCATGATATATTTTAATCAAGTGGCTGCATCCCAAACGACCTGCAGATCATGATCGTGGTCTTGTCAGTCATCTCGTATAATTGTTGATAGTAGGTATAGAATTAAATAAAATATAAAAATTAATTTAATATTAAATTGGCACATTTATTTCCCACACAACCGGTGGCGAGCAGCCGCAGCAGAGAAATTATTAATTTTTGCTTCTTCGACTTTAAGCGCAGTGATTAGCATTTATCAATTTAGATAATATTCAATATTTATTTATTCGTCCGATCACACGTCATTCAATATTTGAACTATATCAAGTTGTACACAAGTATGATATTATGTATATTTTATATTTAACGATCTGATACAATGATAATATTTCTCGTTTCCCTGCTTTTCGCATTATAAACGCCTGTCTCGCGGCTAGTCGCAATATTTTTATTATTTTTATTATTATTATTACTGCCAGTAGGTATATTATACACTACCTACTGTTATAGGGCGAAAGCTAATTATTTTACAGTGTAACATTTAATAATTTAATCGGACGTAATGGCAGCTGCTGCTGTTACCGGTGCTGCTAAACCGATAATTATTATTACCATACAAGTTGCCGAAACGAATCTATCGGGTTTTAATTACTATTAAGCCGATCCGGTGGTTCGTGCCGGATTGGTTTTTTATTTTAATAATAATAATATGATCGCGCGGTATATTATAATATAATATATTATGTTTAATAATAATATTACGATATGCGTTCGACGTTCTTCCACCCACGAACCAGGTAATATACGAACCGCTCGTGAACGATATAATCCCATCATGTTATATTATATAGTACATATATAATATTATATTATATCGCTTAATTATTATTAACATTATTATTATTATTATTATATAGTATGCTTACATTGCATACACATATATATATTATATAGCTATATAGTATTATACTATATCGGTCCGCGTTTTATTACCGTCACGTATATAAATGTACATTCGTTTAAAATATTATATACTATTATAATAATATAATTCCCGAACATGTGTGTGTAGCTACTCGAGAGTAAATTTTCTTTTTTATGTGTCGAATAATCCAACATCATAGGTCACAAAACCCACAGCTATACGATACTAAACCGTAGTAATATTATATCCACGCATGCCTACTGTTCTGTTATTTTAGTATATAATATAACATAATATATGAAATTATAGTGTACACCTCAATACGTCATGTAGACCGCGGTTTTCTTTCTTCGGTTTTTAATTTTTTTTTTTTATACCTATATATATATTTTTACAGACTTTGGTCGTAAAAAAACGATCTCATATGCCCATACCGTTTTTTATGTGTATATTTTTATTTTTCGGGAGGTCCCAATTTAAAAAGGCAGAGTCGTTACCACCCGTTGTAGGTATTAGGTACGTCGTTTTGTGTACTTACGTTTTCCCCTACGGACGAATAACAACAATAATAATAACGACGACGACTACAACTATATAATACAACGGCGCGTATAATACGGGCACCCGTGTACTTTACGATCATATTATTATTATTATTATTATTATTATTATTATTTCGGATAGTATTAAACTTACGGCGGCGACACTAGACAATTTCCAGAAATCTACTCGGCGGTATGCGGTCCGGTGACAATATAGCACGGTTGTGATTTTTTTTTTTAATTATTACATTATTTTAATATATTGTAACGTACAATATATTATATGGGTTCGGTTGACGCGTGTGGAGGTCATTTATGGGGATGAGTGAAGGACTGCTGTAACTAAACTCTGCCAAACGTCTGATTCGCAATTCCCGTCACACGCACTGCATCATTATGTAGTCGTCGGCCTACACTTTCCAAACAATATGTTGACACTGTATAACATTATTATTTATTGTATTACTATGTTATTGCGAGTAATGTAGATATACAGTAAATTAATAAGTTTTGAAAAAAATTTAAGAGGAAATTTCCGAAATTTAATACCCAAAAATACAAACCTTAAACATGTACATTTTTGATACGAACCTTACATAGGTAATATACAATTTTCTGTAATTGAAAATTTATCCAAAACAAATGAAAAATACACCGTTATTGTTTTATCTTTATGTATGATATACCTATCAGGTTTAATTTTTAATGACTTAGAAAAATGTATAATGTGCAATAAGAAATTTAGAAACTAAAATTGTCCACTAACATCACTATGTACCAATATGCGTTATTATTATTATCATTATTAGCATTATATATTGAGTGTATACGGTTGTCGCGGGACGATGCAGCGTGAAATTGATTTTGCGAACATTCTCCCATACGTGCGACGGGACAAAAACAAAATTTCCAAACGACACCGTAAAACTCATTCGTATAATATATTAAACGCACACGCCCATAGAAAACACTTAAAAAACATCGATATATAATTTATTATTTCTCGAAATCGGTTGGAGACTTGGGTACCTACCTAAATATAGACGGACTACGCCGCACATAATATAATAATAAATGTATATAGTAGATGTGTTGTTCTCAAGCAGAAGAACGCTCGTAGATGGACAAAACAAGTAAAACTAAATAACGGTCAGCTAGTCAAAAAAAAAAAATACTTTTTTTAAAACGTACAATTTTATTATGTGTTGTAATAATATTATCGTACTTACGATATTTCATATAAATAATTCATTTTAATATTTAACACTATTATATTATTACAATATTATAATATTATTATTAGTAGTATAGTAGTATACTTTATACATTTCGTCTGCGTCTACGTGATTGCGATGGCCTGAAATGTATAAATAATTTAACTAACTGAATAGGTACAAAAAATACTGACTATGAATACATAATTAAATGTCGGACACTAGAAAAACGACGTATATATACACCATATATTATTATCTCATTCTATATATTTAAATGCACCTACAGAATTTAAAATATACAACATTGAGAATGAAATCTGGTTTTGCTTGTTGATGGTGATAATATTAAGGCTCATATTTATTTTAAGTGCACGCGGATTTACATGTAAATACATTTTATCGACTGATGTACCATATATCTTATAGAAGTATTAATTCATTTTTGTTACGAAAATTCGACATTAGTCACAGCTTAGGGTGCTTTGGCCAAACCATTGTTCGTTGCTGCCAACAAATATTTTTTTATACATTTTTTTAATTTTAAAAATAAGTACTTCTAATGTACCGATTCTAATAGAGTTTTTAAATCTATTCTATGTACCATACCTATATAAGACCATAAGCTTAATAATTTAACGTATTAGTCTATACTTAATAGCTTAAGTATTCAACAAGTATTATTTTGACAATATAATAATGTACGCCTTTACGTTAATTAAACCACCCGAGCCTTATAGTGTTAATAATTTAATTAAAATATTACTTTTACAAGTTTCATTGGTCGAACCTAGCAGGATCGATGATATCATAAATTAAATTATTAAATGATAAATAATTCCCGTTAAAATACAAACAATTTTACGGTTCGAGTATATTGTATATAGCTATATGACAGGCATCGTAGTTTACCGATTGAAACGAAATAATGTAGGCATTATATTATGCGGTATACATGAAGACATAATATCATTATAGGAGCCAACCAGCTATAAGTACTATAGAACGTTTCGTTCTAATATGAGAATTTAGACGCGTGCCGAATACACGACAACACGCACATTCAAAAGGAACGATGTATATTTTTTTCTCTTTTCGGGCACGTTGCGGGGACAGGGTCCAAATAGTTTCAATGTTTAATAGCCTACAATTTGTCATATTGTATTATTATTGAGTTTTTGAAAACAAACCTTGTGTGTGTTCCGGATAAGAAAGAGGTTATCTTGTATATCCTAAACGATAGCGTTTGATTACGGAGCTATGTGTGTGTTCCATCGCGCGTATACTAATATAATATAATATAATGGCTTTTATATAGACTTCCTCCGCAAGACCTAAACGTCTATTATTCTGTCGATATAACAAATATATTACATTGAATTTATTATTATCATTATCTATTCTGTAATTGTATAATATGTAAATACAATAGCCAATAGGCGATTTAATCTATTTCAAAAACGATACGCAGCTGATACTGCGTATTAGGTACGACAATATTATATTATATACAGCACTCGGACACTCGGTGGCGGGAATTTTAAACGAAACTCACGTGTTTACAATGTTTACATAATAATATTATTATTAAAATATACGATAATATAGTATTTACATGACGGTTTTGAAAATCTTTCGATTATACATAATAATATTATATAATAATACGCACAACGTGATGTTATACATAATATTGTATCCCAAGGCTGCGGGGCATCGAAGAATTAAAAATTAAAACCATTAAGTTAAAACGTTAAGTTAATATTAACCAAGTTAAGTAACTCGTTACTTTTAATACCTTTTTGATATTTCTCACTGAAACCTACTGGTTACTACCGATACATATTTTTAACTCTGGTATTGAAAGTAAGTGGGGTATGTTTTTTTGCTAAAACAGTAGTTGTGTCTACACGTGCAGTTTAGTGGTCATGTAGTTAGTTTTAAAAATAAATAAGCTTAACAAAACTTCATATATGGGGACAATTATAGGTTTGGTATAGGCACGATTGGTATAGCCGATATAGGTAATATAGTTTAGATTGGCGTTTATTTATTTTGTCGGCACCCATACCTATGCTATTTTTCTAACCGAGAGTAAAATGTTATCTTTTAATCAAGTTATAATAATTGTATATTACTCGGTCAATGCTATCATCCATTTTCTTTTTAACTTTATCGACGTTACAGAAAATATTTAACTCAACCTTACTAACTTTTTTTCCTTAACAAATTCGACAAGTTGCCTAGCCTTGATAATATCTGTATGATACAATATCGCTCCTGCACGACCGCACCTCACTGGCTCACCGCTTTATTATGATATTGTCTCCTATTCACATATTATGATGTATGTTATACTATTATCATTATCTTGTACGCATACCCTAAGACCAGACAGTGCACTGCTGCAGCACGCCACCTTCAACCCCATTACAACAGACACCTAGCCCGTCGTCCTCGACCCGTTCTCATAAATCCTTCCCCAAAACCCGTCAATCAGATATTATATATATATGCGCCTCTTGTACACCACGTGCATTACACGTATTATTATTATCATTAAACACAACGAACGAGAGTACGATACGATCGTAGAAACTATATATATAATATGATGGTGACGCGTGGTGTACAACAGTCGAGTGCGGAGCGCGTCTGTCGAGTGTTATTATTTTTCCCATAACGGCGACGGCGTGTAAAACATTATGTTTATTATTATTATTATTATTATCGTTGTTATCGTACAATATGACCCTGCGCTACCCTTGAGTCAGACTTACGAGCATATAATGTAATTACCTTGTTCGTGCTGTGTGTCCCCCCTCCCCCCAATAGGATCTAGATAGTGTAATGCGCGGACCGTCGTCAAAACAGACGCAATGACTGTCTATATTCTTTATTATTATACGTACGAGGGTGGGAAATCATTATTTGAGCGCCACGATGGTTTATGCATTATATTATAATTTTATGACAGTGTACATATACAACTTATAGAAAAATCGTCTGTAAAACGCAGTTTGATACTCCAATACTGCATTTTGGTCATCGAGCGCGTATCATCATCGAATTTTCTTCGAAAGTTATTCGAACAAGTTACATAATATGCAATTAAAATATTATAGTCGTAGACGGAAAACGATTCGAGAACATAATAGATAATATATTTTTCGATGATATAGAAATGTCAAAACTCAAGACTCTTTTTAAATGTTGTGTGCGCATGCGCAATCGGTGGGCGTCGCGTAATATGCGAGAACTTGACGCGATCGCCACCAAATTTATCTGTTTGTATACTTATACTGTAGCTTTCCACCAAATATTTTCGGTCAAACGAGTGTTCTTTCATGGACGCGAATCATGATACGCATTTAATAATGAAGTAATAATGAGTATAACTCCATGTTTACAAATGTTAGGTAGAAGCGAACATCGCGATTATTTTTTTCGTATTATTTGTTTTGATTTTAATGGAACTTGGACTATATCTACTTCTTATACTTCTCATTAGTTATTTGTATATAGAAGTAAAACACACGGGGTTCAAATAGACATTGTGCTATACTTGGTTTTTTCCGAGTTAGTTATACATATCAGCTCTCTCGATTTAAAATTTTTTTTCCAAGTTACTCTACTATGTTGAGAGTATATATATCGATGTACGAGTGTGTACGATACATGGACTTCTCATCGCAGCTCTGCGGCTCATCGAAAGAGTTTGTTTCGTTCGATCCGATAATGCTACGCGTATACAATACCATACGTGAATATCTGAAAAACCGTAACGGTATATATTATATTCACACACACAGACACTGTACTCCTCGCCACATATGTCACCAGTCGTGGTGGTCGCCACCACACAGTCACCCTCGTCTCGTTTTGCCGACAACAATATGTGTGTAATTTAAAATTATATAAAAAAAAATAAAACATTACTATTCTCGCGCGCGTATACACTCGCTATACCATGACGTTATATCTACCCTCGTGGTAAAAACTTCCATCGAAGGGATGAACTCGTGACGGTCGAATAATGGTCTGCCTGACCCGACATTTGTGTCGTATATTGCGTGCTCGTACCTACATACGCACAATGGCCCCTCGTCACGCGTAATTGAATAATAATGCAATAATTGAATCCTGAACGTACAATAAACATTGTATAATATATATATATATATACACGTTATATTATGGTAAATAAATTAACCGCGTTTGATTAACCCATATATTATGTGTGTGTGTGTGCCGTGTGGACGTTGCGCGCGCACCAGACCGATTTTATGAGAGAAACGTATAAGAGAGTGAACGAGAGGAAGAGACTGAAGCTAGCAGAGCGAGAGAGAGAGAGATGCAGGAGATCTGTACACTGCAGCTGGGTCGAATAGCGTCGTTGTATTTCATCAATTAAAAACGCAACGGAAATTTACGAATCCGTTTAATTACATACATTATTATACACTCGCGATGTTTATTGGTGTATTGCGCAATGGTGCAGCCCCCTCCCCCACCTCCCTACACGCGCGTGGGCGCTGACATACTAGCCGTCAATAAATATTCTGTAAGACCGCGGTCGAACTTTTGTTATTATTGTGATAAAGATGGTAATTTATTATTAAGTATGAGTATTATGATTACCTCATAATCGTCGTTAAAATAATTAGGTATCTTTTTAATAATATGTAGGTATACCTACATCACGATACTAGCTGTTATACGACCGATTGCGGTAGGTCGACATATTTTTACCTATTACCATGTTCGTCGAGGTTTATTCCGATAAGCGTTGAACTCGATTTTCTTCTTTTACAATATTTCCTCCAAACGGTTTTTTGTACGGCCCCGTGAACGTATAGACGTCTTTTGTTGGCGTTAAATATTATATCTATATGATATTACCAGAAGCTATAATATGTGTCACAACAGAATTTATAAGTTTTAAAATTCGAAGCGAGTAGAAATTCTGGTCGTACGATTTGATCAACTATAATATATATATATAATATATTATACGGCATGTAGTCATGTAGACGGAGTCTTCGGCACGATTCGTGTAGGATTGCGGCAATTCAAACGGAATAAATAATAACGTCTTCATTATTCGATAAATCACGAAATATATTTCGACTTTGAATATCGATTTGTCGCATTTTATACGTCGTGTTTACTGAATCGGAAAACATGTTTTTCGTCGGGTCTCGATACGATCACAAAAACCGTGAGAGTTTTCCCAAATCGAATCAACTGAAATATAAAAATATTCAGCTGCAGGGCCTAGTTTTGGGTGTATACGAATTTCCTGCATGCAAAATGCAATGATTTCTAATGATTTTCAAGATTGATATGGCTTTATTATAATATAGTTAGAATTTACAATCAATATGAATCGATTAGACATATACTTAGTTATGATTATGAAAGTTATTAAAATTATTTAACTGATTTATGGTAAGAATAAATGGAACGTAATTTTGAAAAAAAAAATGTTTGAACATTGTGATTTATGGAAAAAATAAGTGTGCAAGGTTGCAGTACGCTTTGTGATGACATTTTTGATACATAATACGGTATTTTACTCTTGTGTTCAAATTAAGAACGCATTATTTATTATTACCGTTGAATGACTTTCTTAGATTGTGTAAATGTACAGTGCAGTTAATTATTGTTGATCAATAGCTATATATATACACAGTAGTTATTTGTTGTACGTAAAATTTGTGTCAATTAAAAAAATAAATAAATAGGACTTGTAGTTAATAAAATAATAATTACAAATAAAATACGTAGAAATAAAAATATTTACACATATCGTCGAACACCACCGTCGGTCTCGCATTTGAAACGAATAGGAAAATCGCTGCACGTTTTCAACAAATACGCAATTAAAATTGACTAAAATTAATAAGATAATAAATCTTGAGCGTTGAATTAATGTAATATCGAAACGTTGATTAGCTCGCGTTCTCCGGCATTTAAAAATGTACAATCGCCGCAACAATTATTCCTGCGCCTACACAAAACAGTAAATTATTATTATTTTATTCCTTCGACATCGTGTACCTATAAGCAATAAAAATAATAATATTATTATTATTGATATTATGTCATGTAGTCGAAATCGTACGCAGATTCATCGTCGTCGTCACTATTGATAGTTTCTATGATTAGATATTTATTTTTTTTGCTTTTAATATAATATATTATATCCGTCATTATAAATTATTATAATCTACTGCAATCGGTCTATGCCGGTATACTACATAGTATACCTACGACCTATCAACCTGTTGCATTTTATACACGTAGTGTAAGTACTATTAATCCTTTTGAACGGTTGAAAAAACGATTGAAAAAATTTGTTACAGTACAAGTTTTTTTTTATTTAAATAGATTTCACTCGTTTGATGTAATTAAAAACCGCCAACTAACGAGTATTATATTATATATAGTATATAAACCGATCTGTGTTAACGAGTTATACGAGTTCAATAAATGAGATAAAAAAAATAATAATAATCTTGAATATAATATACTTTCATATATTACTATTTTCAATATTTTTGTCGTTGACGTATCGAAAATTCGCGATTGGTTTGATTGCGTTTTACAAACTTTTCATACTTTAATCCTCGAAATCACGTGGTTAAACTCATTTAATTATATCGCTTAGTATATCAATTGCGCGCATCTCTGAAAATAATACTTTGACTGACTTATTATTTTGCTAAAACACTTATTTTATTCGTGCAATGAATAAGGTTTTTCAAAAAAAAAAATCATCTCTACGCCTATATTATATTATTATACCCACTTACATCCACTCTGAAAGTTGCAATCCTTTCAATATTACACCTTTGAATTTCTATGAAACTATGCGATGACGTACATTTAATATATTATATTATATTGAACTGTTTTATCGTTGACGTATCGAACATTTGCAAAAGGTGTAAGTACGTGCTACAAACTTTTCACATCTATACCCGCAATATCACTCATATATAATGATATCGCTTAGTTTATCAATGCGTGCATCTCTGAAAATAATACTTCGACTGACTTATTATTTTGATAGAACACAGGGATCCATAAAATAAAAAATTCTCTCTACGTCCATTTGTTATTGTACCCACTTATGTATCCACTCTGCAACCCTTCAATAATTATTCCACCGTTGAAATTCTCGAAAACTACATACATAATATATTATACTACCGCACACCACTCGTTATTAAAACAATATAGGTACAAACATTCTCAGACGGGACACCGACTATACATATTATAATATCGCGAGGTAACTCAAAATTAATACCACGCATCTTTGAAAATCGAGACCACCGTTAAGAAGTAATACAGAGGGATAAGGGCTATCCGTCATCGATTAGGTGGCTTTCTGAAGTTTCATTTGGCTGCTGAGAGATGACCCTAGGAGCGTCCTTCACCAAACATGATACCACGGTCTGTTAGTTTGTGTTAAGATATTTTAAGATTTTAAGACGACGCAACTGTTCAACGGAAACCTTTTAGCCTTACCAAGTGTAAGTATATCAAAAGTAAATCGACGACGGCCGTTCTACTAAAAAATAAACTTAGTAACCGACTCGAGATATTTATTTACCAAAACATTCATCGTGTTTCTTTTAATAAAATAATACAGATTTTCAAAGTCATAGTTTTGTTTTTTACTCGCAATTATAATGATATGTCATACGTAGGTACACAACGCTAATATAATATTATACTATAATATTAAATTTACGCTTTATATAGAAAATATTATACTTATGTATTATGTTATACAATAATTTATATCACAATATTTTCAAAAATATCAGCCGTTAAAGTATTTACAACAAAAAGGATAAGTTCTCAATTGAAAAACAAGCTTGCACCGCCACGGGACACTCCTTGAGTATTAGAAAAAATAGTGTTCGAAAAAAATTTAAAAATATGGTGTTTAAGTATATTAAAAAAGTCAGAATTTGACTACATTCATCATTAAATTAAATAAACGGGGTGTACACTGTAGTACGTGTCTAGAGCACTCTGTACAAAGCGATATTTAAGCTCGTGCGGAGGAAGGGCAAGCGAGTGGATGGGCTATGGACTGCGGTGTGTGTGTACATTATTATTATTATATACTTGCCTACTTCAACTGCAGCATTATAATAATATATACATATTATCATTATTCTTACGGAAGGAGGAGGTGTAAATCATCTCGCGCACGCGATGATGACAATGGTCTTCTGATTAAAAAAAAAAAACAAAATAAAAAATACTTGCTCGCATCGTTTATATAATATACACCTGTGGCAATGTATAGGTAGGTAATATAATATGATATACCGTCCGAGCGCGTTGACACGGCCGACCATGCCGTAAATTAGCGTCTCCACCCTTGGCTCATCGTTTCATCGTATATCGTCATGGCGCACACACACACACACACGAGTCTAATACGTGTGTGTGTGTGTGTGTGTGTGAGCACTGTCTTTTCGGTCGTTTACACATTATAATAATAATTTCTACGTACTTTTATTTTGTATATCTATATATATTTAGGTACACGATGATAATATTAAACTTTGTTCGTGTATATGTGTGTTTATTAAATCGTCGCAGTAGTGTAGGTACCTAAGTCTCGACTACCATTTTTTTTTTCTATTCGGTTCGTTAATATTCCAAAGCGCGCACCGACCGTAAGTATCGCCGTCTCTCTCTGTTTAGGTAAAACAACCGCGTCCGCGCGCGCGGGGACACGTGTGCGTTTTTTATTATTATAGGTATATATGTGTATATTATATTATTGTTTTGTGTTTGTATTTTTCTTTTTTACTACTGCGACTGCCACTGCCGCCACTGAAAAAGAGTATTTTCAGACACCGGGGTGGCCTCGTAAACATATATTATAATACAGTATTGTGATTTGTAATATACGCAGCGGAAATAATATTTCTGCTAAATTTAAAACGAGTACGATATGTACATACTATAACATGATATTCCTACTCGCCAGTCGGCGTACCGTGTAAATTATATTTTACAAAAATAAACTTTGATTACTCTTTTATATACATATACTTACACCACGATTATTGACGGTGCGTTTGGATTTCTCTCTACATATATAGTATATACCTACTATAAGTACTGGTGTTTTCAATACATTTCTATGCTTACAAAAAATTGTTTTAAAAAAAAATTTTGATATGATGTGTTCATAACGGTGTTTCAAAGACGAACAAAGAAATCAAACCCACATACCCAACTTGGATGATTTAATATAAGTAATTGAAAACAAATCCGTTACTCCAGCATTTCTCAACTTGTGGTACGTGGAAATCTTATATACCTATAGAAGTGGTATGCGAGTCACAAAGTTTTTTTTTAATAAAATTTGGAATTATTTCTAATATTGGCGTTGTCCAAACGATCTCTACGGTTTCTAATCCTTTTTGTGTTATCTGTCCGAAAAATACATTTGTCCATACTTATTATATATGCAAAAAGTTAATATGAAAATAAATCGAACAAGAATAAGATTTAAGACTTAAAGTTATCATGGAGCCACATGGTCTCATAAGTATTCATACCGTAATAGCTATAAGTAAAATAATAAAAAATAATAACTGTAGGTACATATTTAATTTTAATTTTGTGCAGAAAATGCTTATATTTACATACGCGTGTAGTAGTTCCTAATAAAAAGACCTGTATAAATGTAGGTGTAACGTATAGATATATTTTTAATAAGTGAAAAATAAAGGTTGTTGGCCAAGTGGTACGAGGACATTTTAAAAACGTTATATTTATTGGATATAAAAAGGTTGAGAACCGTTGTCTTTCTCAAATGTCGCAAATACGCTGATGTACGCCACAAAATCCAACTTCCTGGAGCCCTCTGAAAAATTAAACTAGCACCGAAAGCTGCACAGTAAATCAGATAAATAATCCAGTTCATGATGTCTTAGAATAAAATGTGTAAATAAATGTATAATATAATATAATATCGGCCGCGTAGAATAATTTATGACGGCTTGGGGTCTTTTCGAAAACCGTTTACAGCGCTTTCTCCGCGGATTTACTATATACGTATGCAAGTAACGTACGCGTAAGTCTTATTTACTGACCGTTAACTATCCCGTCGACACTTTGGCGTAAATAATATTATTTTCTACCGTCAACGTGTTACATGAAATCAACCTCACCGACTTTTAAGCATATATATATATATATATACGTATAGTCGGTATAATAATATAACAACGACTAAAATGTATAATGATGTATTATTATGACGATGACGACCGGATAACGCGTATGAGTTTTAATCGACGTGACGATGAAGTTTTTGGACGACTTGTCGTCGATGTTTATTTTTGATCCGTTTTTTTTTCCATAACATATACACAAACATAATATATTTTTATTATTTTTATAATATTACGTATATATAGGAATACGAATTTCGGCGACGTTCGACCGGAAACGATTAGCGACGGCGACGATGCGATGCTGTCACACGTGTGCGGGGGGAGGAAGTCTTGTGCGGAGCGTCTTCCCGAAAATAAAAAATAAATAAAACGGTGGTGCTGCGCGAGCGACTTATTATTATAATAATATGAGCGGCGATGAGTGCGAGCAGTAAAAAAAAAAAAAATTCGTAAAAGCGTCTCGAACGTACACCCAATATTATAATAATATAATGTCGTGATGCGTGCGTGTTGTAGACGCGCCCGCTCCGCGGTAAAGCACTTAACGCCCTTTTTTTCTTCGTTTTTTAGCGCACGTGTTTGGCTAAATTCCGACGGGTTAAGCAGACGGTTAAAAAATAAGTATAAAACCCGCATTATCGGTACCTATATACGGTTTGGCGATAATATGAAACGATGATTGTTTACGACCGTCGCCGGAATTTTCTCTCCACATTAATTTATTTTTCACTGCAGTATATACGTTTTCAGTTACCGCGGATCGCATGGAAAGTACCTACCTGCATACACCGAGTGTATCGTATTCTTATACTGTATAATATTATAATGTACAGTACGCGACAGCACTTTTACGGAGGCAGTGGAGGCACTCGCAGATTATCGACAACCCCGCAGTGGCGACACATGTGCCGTTCACGTGTGTGTGCGCGCGCGGTCGCCGAAGACCCCGAGGAATACGCCACTGTTGTTGCTGTCGTCGTTTTATGGCCGCGGGCAACTCCTCATCTGCGAAGGTAGTTAAAACCCGGTATATAGCTCCAAGTCCCCGGACCAGACGTACATAGCGGTAGTCATCTCCCGTGAAAACGTTACACACCCAAATGACGGTTATTTTTAAAATAGAAACGCGCAATATATGTACTGTGCAGGACAGGGCAGTGATGACGACCATTTAAGTATCCTATAGTGTCAGAAATCAAAATCGTAAATGATTTATTCGATAGTCCCGTGCGTCACTATAAATCAAAGACTTTTAAAAACGAAACTTAAGTTAAAGTTGATAAAATGTACCGGAGTCTAGACCATGGTAAAAAAAAACTATAAAATGAGTAGACATTTGTCGACGTAAAAAACTCATAGAGTTCAAACAGTAATCGTTCAAATTTTAAGTTGGCTGCATCAACGTTTTTGATAAAAAAAAAAAAAACCATACAATTAATAACAGTATATAAAAGGGTGCAAGTGTATTCGCTTTGGAAAAAAATTGTACCTAACACCGCGCGACACTCGTTTTAAATGGAAAACAATCCAATTATTTAAAATATTAGTCTCAAGTCCCAAATTCTAATAGATAAATTTAATATAAAAGATAAAATGGGGTGAACCACCCTGTATATAATATTATTATATATACCTACGACGGTTTATTGTAATATTGTCATGCGGTTTTAAAACGTTTCGATGACCCACCGACCATACACGACGACACGGACATAACAAATATAACACAATGGGCTCTTCTCCGCATTAACGCAATAACGTGTGTGAAGCAACACAGTCGGATTTCAGGAGAACGTGATGATTTCCTCTTCTCTTCTTTTCACTTAATCGCGCCATCGTAGAGGTCTACGCGATATGGTTTATTACACATCATTGTTGTACAACGATGAGCAGTCTTTGTAATATCATTACGTACCGTCATATATGTATATTATTATAATATAGTATATAATATTACTATCGTTATTATTGTTATTATTATTATTATTATGAATTATGATAATAGCAATATATACGGCGCGAGCTGACTTCGTTCGGCCTTTTCGATCCGTTCAGCCGTTGAACAAACTTGAAAAAAAAATACGACCAAACCATATTGATTCGAAGAAACGCTGCGGCGCATTTCACGCCTTTTTTTTTTTTGTGACGAAAACGAGCGGACCATTTTTTGTAAATATAATATATAGTACTTTTAAAGCGTGTCGCATCGCAGTCACACACGTGCAACAGAATCACGAAGAAAAAATATTGTCTTATATCATTCCCGAACAATAATAATAAAATTATACATTGTTAAATCATATTCGTACCACGTCGAGGGTATACGCTCTGCAACATATAGTCACCATATGTTTTATGTTAAGGGTGCTCCACCAAGCATACTCGCCTCCGTATTTTTCTTTTAATAATCAATTTATTCAAATTCTGATTTTTGTGGTTTCTCACTGTAAGATGATGATCATTTTTTTGAAAATGTTGATGTACCTAATTCAAAATTCGAATGAGTAGTTTCTCAGTTATTAAAATGTTAAAACTACCTAATAATAATGGTCCTTAAAAGTGGTTTTACAAAGATATTAAATATTTTTTATATTGGATCTATTATTTACTATAATATACATGGGGCATTTTTTCAAATTATAAGTATTGTTAGATTAATATTAATTACTATATTTACATTTTCAATCACCATATATCACCATAACCCCTATAATCTATATCTTTCAAACACATTATCATTTATCAAGGATCAATTATTTTTACTGTACACAAAGTTAACAACACAAAAACTACACATTTGAATTTTGCTTTGATGCGTCAAAATTTTCCCGTTTGGAAAACATACAATTTGTATCTCCAAAGGAAACTCCTTAAGTAGTACAACAAATTTCAAGAATTTAAAATTAAATATATAATTCAAAATTCAAAATTTGAATAACGACATTACATATTAAAATCATTACATACCAAATAAGGGGTGAGCATGATTGGTAAACCACTCTGAATAATATTATATTAATATTATATTATATTATGTATTATAAAGTATAAACCACCCGATAGTATATTATACAATAAAATCTATACATATATAGATCGTTTAGGTCGGCGGGGGTCGCCCCGTTGAACCACGTTCCTTCGAAATATGCGACTGAAAAAACATACGAAACATATGTGGAAAACGTTAAATATTATATTACCTCTCCGAATAATATACGTCCTATATTATAATACGATACTTTATGTCGTATCCAATTCTATTTTAAATTAGTGAAAATATACGGAAAATGTGAGCAATTACGAAAATAATTGCACGACGCAATAATGTAGGCACTTGGTGTCTTGGTAATCGAATATGGTCGTCTCGAGTGTAAAAGTCGCCATCCTTTGTATACAAATAATATAAATACAATATAGGTAATAGGTATACACAATTCCTTCTCATTTTAGACGAGAAAAATAATCGCATATTTTATTGACACTTCTTCACAAGACGTAGGCGTGTAATATTTTAGTTTATAGTTGGTATAATTGTTTTATTTTTGAAATGAGCTATTAAATTTATATATACGTGCATTTATGAGATCATTCGTGATTCATTTCAGTACCTAAATATAAGTTATGTTCAGAGTTAACTTATTTTTAAAGAATTAATAATTATTATAATCATCGAGAAACATATTATAATATTGTTGTAATCGTTAATATAATTAAAAAATATCTTTTATTTTTGAATAGGTAGTTCAATAATGTAGTACATCTAATTATAAATAATTATTATATATTTTTAAAACGATAAGTGAATGGAAAGTAATGGTCGTTTCTGAAAGGCTATATTAAAATATTATCCATTATACAATGTATATTGTAATTTATAACACGGATTGATATAATTATAATACGAGAGTAACGTATTATAGGAGTATTATATTATGTATATATATATATATTATACAACTATACTGTATACGCAATCGTACTATATATATTTCAGTTCCAATCGTAAATCAAGCAATACTCAATAATGTGCTTAAGACGTAGTAAATGCGTATAGTATAAATATTATAATGATTTATGGAGTTAGTTTTTTAAATCAAATATAATATTAAATCAGCGCGCTTGTGACGGTAGGCACGTCGTCGTTTCGGAAGATTTCCCAATAATGTCATCGCGACACGTTAGATTGGGTACACGTCAACCTATAACCGCTTCTGGTTGCAGGGCGCGGGAACGAAGCTTTTCAAAAAAGAAATCATAAATACTGCTTACGTGGCTCAATTAAAAACTGTTAGAGGAATCTATATTACATTCGATAAAACTACCATTGGAATATTATTGTGAAACATTGAGTACATGGACTAAGAACAGTAACATATATTGTATAGGTATGGCGGTGTTCACACGGGTGAGGGGATAATCTACACATGACCCTTTACAATATTATATAAATTATTGAATCGTGAAAAATCGAACCCATCTCCCCCCCCCTCCTTTTCGTGACAAAATCATTTGACCAACACTGGTACAGTAAATCGTTGGATTTGAGATCAAACGCGTTTGCAAATCAAGTAAATAAATTATTAGGATTCGAGCCTCAAACATGATATTATAATATAAGAACCGGAAAAATACTCCATATTTTTATATTCCGCTGGTTTAGATAGCTCTCTCGGCTGAGGTATCGTCACGGGAACGAGACTCTTATACAGTAGCAGTAAGTAAGCAGCAGCAGTAATATCGTATGATATAGCAATATAGTACTATATTATGTGAAATCCGATATTAGACGATATATTATTTTGCAGCGTCCATGGGTCGGGTCGTTATAACGCCAATTTGGGAAACGGTGCAGCGCGCATATATTATTAGGTACCTACCATTCGACATTCGTTATTAATTATATATTTTATTTCGTCGTGAAATATCGCATTATCGAACCCGACATCGTTACGTATATGTACAGCTAATATATATAGGTACCTATTATATTATACACCCCGCGCTTCGTGTTTCAAATAAAATATTCGCCCGCCATGTTTTAATGATGCTGCAGATGGATACGCCGTGTATATACTGGCATATATAATGATATATATACATATATATATATTTACTATTATACCATTATATAATGATATACATACATTATATATATTTACTACTATACCATTATATATTATATAATATATACCGACGATTTATTTTTCATTTTTATACATTTCTTCCCCGTCCGACGGTGCGGTGCCGATGTCGTGCCATGTGTGTACGGCATACGAGGGTATATTATGGTGGATGTGTGTGTGTGTGTTACGATGACCGCCCTCGAGCCCGTAAAATAATGTTTACTCGATATAACGCACCGTAAAATTTAAAAAAAAATCTTTAACTCGCTGGAGTGTATGTCAGATAGCTGGTAGGTACTTTGGCCCCAACTCGGTGGTACCTATTCATTGCGAGATTAGATAAAAACGTCCGATTTCGGTGTGATTGTTGGTCGCTCCCTAGTGTAAATAGAAATGCACAAAAACCGATATCTGTATTTTAACACGCCGTTCCACCCGACTTAGCTGTTATTGATTTACTCGATCGTTCTTGTAAGTGCGTACCTATATCCAAAACGTCTACGAGTAAAGTGCGTACATAGGTATAATATTATATAGATACGTATAATATGGGCGCAGTGTTTCGGGGTGAGGGCAAAGGTACACATTTCAATAATATGACATAGGTATAAATATCACCGAACACTAGATAAGAGATGTATACGGTCCGACAGTCGGTCGCCACCAATGCGTCACCTTCACGACGACTATACTGTAACAAAGTATTTTTTATTAGGTTAGACGAGGACGTTCATTATAGACGTATAATTTTTAATGCATCGTACAATGGGTTGGATAGTTATAAAAGCGTATAGTTCGTGCACGAGGGTTGGAATTGTGAAGTGGATATGGGAACGAAAAGGAATCATCAATAGTTCACTAAATAAAAGAGGGATGGTAGAACCGTTGTTGATATGGCGATACACTATGATACTTATATGCGATAACAGATAGGTATAGCTGGTTTGTTCCCAATATAGTATATTATCACGATACGGGTACGTTCTGATTTCGACAGATTTCGCACATCATAAAGTATAGGTACCTAATATTATCATCAATAAAAGGAATATATTATCATGCAGATCATATTGTGCAGTGTATATTCGGACATCGCATACTGTACGATGGAAATCCGCACAATTATATAGTGTGCCGAGGTACATTTTATTATGATTTTAGTACGTCTGTGCGTCATTACATCATCCATCGATACACGACGATATCTGTTTATTATCCGTCCTACGCGGGGCCGTCACGGATTTAATGGTTTTATCAACACCCTATAATACTATATGATACACATACACGCGGAATGAGGCGCGTACGTACATACACATCGTCTGCACATCGTCTCGGCCCGGTGTTTACACATTATTATTATTATACACGCCCTGTGCCTCTGTATACACACACACACACCCGCGTGTATTACAAAATAGTATATTTACGTATATTACGTGATACACGAGCACGCGTCTCCAACAATAACACAATATTATAATATATTATTATTATTATTGTACCCGGCCTAGTCCCTTATCATCATCACGCTGCAGCATCATTGCGCGCACACACAACACCTGTTTGAGTCCGTCAACCACCCGGCGGCGGCCGACCCCGGAAAAAACTCACCCCGCAGCGCATCCACACCCCGGGCTGCTGCGGTGAGGTCGAAAGACTAGTTGTTTCCCTAAAATAGCCTGCAGAATTTATAACGTAATATTTTGAGCTGTTACAAGACGAGGCAAGCAGCGCGCGTATACGATAACTTAAAGGTTCATATTTATAGGTAAGTACACGTCATATATTTCAGTGACGATTGAGACGACGACGATGAATGACGTGCAGGCATGTGACGGACGTGAGATTTAACATTTATGTACATGTATGTATGTGTATATATAGTACATATATAATATATATATTATACCTGTTGGCTGTTTGAGACCGTTACAAATAATACGTGATTAACTCCACTACTGCTGCTGCCACTGTGACTAGACAGTGTAGGTATAAGGATTAAACAAATATACTGCATACTGCAAGATAAAGAAGGTTAAGCAAATACCACATTATACCATAAAATATTATATTCGATAAACAGTGTTTGATTTAATATATTATTGTGTCTCGCGGATGGGTATTTTTCGTCTCGTCTGTGAGGTTTACACATAATACGTCAACGAGCTTATTACGTATACCTAAATATTAATATTAGGTATATTATAATACGACCACGGCACCTACATAGAGATGTTTTTCTGTACGGATTTATTTTCTCGTAATACCTAAATTATATGACATCGCACCGCGTAACCGGTACCTGTAATAAATAACCCTATTATTGAGACATTATACGTTTGAAACTCATCACGTAGGTATAGACCGCATTATTTTATAATCGTATAATTGGATTTTAAAGATTATAATAATATGTTTGTACGCGTGACGGTGTCGGCGTGTATTGGTATAGGCTTAAAAACTTGTATAAAGATTCTTTTTTTTTCCTAAAATTATTTATTATATTTACCGACTTCACTTGTACTTTCTTTTGCTCTTTAATATCATAACAGTCGCATGCATGGTATAGGTAGGTACATAATATGTTTTACGCGCGCTTGTATTTATCTGTAAAACAAATTATATATAAATTATATTTAAGTGTGCCAGCAAATATTTTGGACAATAAATATTTAATTGTTTTGAATTAAATTATTCAACTATTAACGATAAGTATGTGTTATTTGTTCGTACGCCTCTTATCGAAAACATATTACGTTAACATTTTGGACGAACTTTTTTACGATCGCGGCTATTATATAGTTATACACTCGGGAGTATTGAATTATAACAATATTGTTGTGATACACATTATTATATACCTAGGTATGAATATTATGGGTGTCACTCTGCTGACACTTGAGGATAAGTACTCAAAGGTCAGCTTAATGATAGAATCGTAGTTTTACATACACGTCAAAAAGAGACCCATCCGCGGCGTATCTTATCCCATATGCATTTCAGATTAAAAAAAAATTCATATAAAACATAAATGCTCATTAAATCATCAAATCAAGTGACTACACTTATTATTATGGAATATGACTTAATGGTTACGGTCCTAATGTTTGGTTGCCGCGGTCATTGAGTTAATTATTATTGTTCGTATATATATAATAATATAATATAATATATTATAAGTCATATTGTACGACCACAAGCACCATGTGATAAGTCCGCGTGCAGTGTGTGTGTGAGAGATTAGCATGTGAACGGAGCTCCGATCACAGTTATTATTTTCACAGTATAATAATTTAATTTCGAGATTCTGTGAGCTGTCATCATATTGAACTCGTAAAAACCATATCGTGTGACGGATTCACATTATAAACGCCGAAATTTATTGTCTAAATGCGAGTCGTTATGACGTGTATAGTTTTAGGGAACGAGAAATACATATATTAAATATATTATTGTGTCGATAAAAGTCAAACGGTACAAAGAGACGTTTCGTGATGTCCGTCCGTCAAGATGGATTTGTTATTTTTCCCTTCGAACCGGATATACTATATATAATAATATAATACATGAGTACCTACATGACGTGATGCTGTGGTCGCAAAACGTCTCTTTCTTGCTGTGACATATTACGTACTATATAGGTATAGTAGGTTATAGATGGTCCTCCGGAGGATGAAAAGATTACGTCCGCGGCACGTTTGCGAATCGTAACGACAGTAACTCGAGACGATTTTATTTAGTTTATACGTGGGATACACGCGAACGTATAGGATTTCGAGCTCATCAACAAAATGTGTCTACGACCGAGGTTTAAATATTTAAATGCGGTTTTATTCGACATCAATTATTGCCCATACGAGTCGTACGAACTTACATTTTACATTATAATATATTTAGGTATTAGTCTTATATAACCTATAGGTACTTATATAGATTACACAAAATAATAAGTTGCGATAATTTTTGTTAGTATAAATTCTATTGGCTGACAAATTTGTATGCAGTTGTTTAAAAGTAAAAATTTGAATTAAATAAATGTTGATAAAATCGTACGATATTATTACTTAAGAATGATTTATAAGATTAGTGCACGTCTTATCTACGGATTGATGGTTCAGAGTTAATGTGTCCAAGCTATATATATATATATATATATATATGTGTGTGTAAATAATATTTTTGGTACTAATATCTTTGTAGAAAAACATATAATATACTGAGGAGGTTGTCATGTTATCACGACGATAAATTTATGAATCTTCTTTATGTGCATGTAGGTATATTAATGTGATAAATATGAGCTATGATCAACGCGGGGAGATCGAGGAGATGGTGTTTAAATGTGTTACAATTTATGGCGGAGGCCACTACATTATTATGTACGTATGCAGTAGTGTTCGAGGGAGTAGGAGAAAACGACTGGCTAATGAATTATTTTGAGCCCTGATTTTTATTTATACGTGACAGAGTCTACATCATTTCCAGAACCCAATTAAACTGGAGATTTATAATATATTCCCGTCGGTGTATATACATGAATTGAATAACCACCGTGAAGTTTTTTAATCGAACGAGTTATGCGCACTTATTATTTTATATTTGCAGGTAACATCGAAACGGCATCGGCTTATTAAAATCTAGATAAAATCGTAATAATATAAAACCTACTTCCGTCACGAGTACATATATCGTACAATACATCTATTATATGTGTATATACCTATATATATACACTTATTATACCTGCATAGAATATAGGACTATATAATATTATTATTGTTATTACAACTCCAAATAATTGTAATCAAATTCCAATTCTTAGTGCCTATATACATAATATTTAAGGGTGTATAATATAAATTCTATCTTTGCTGCAACGTGTTATTGTTTACACCGTGCAATGTGTTTTCTTGCGCAGGGTTGACATGGTCCACATTTTGGACGTTTCGAGAAAAACAGATGGCACCAACGATCGACCCCGCATGTGTCCTCCGATCGAAAAACAACGCGCGATGATTTGCGCTTAAATGCACTTATACGGTGCTATATGTACTATGTATGTATAGATGTAGTCTTATATGATGTATACTACAGCCTACAGGGACCTATTTATACGCGCTGTAATATATTGCTGCCCACAGCCGCCAATGTTAAATCCGCTTTTACTCAAAATTTCAGTTGATAAATGTTTAGTGTCTGAAAACCTGCGATAATCATCTATAGCCAAAAACTATCTCTATTTTGTACAGCCGATTTTCGTTGTGCGGCGGTAAAAAATATTCTATGGTAAAAAATATAATAATTATTAGACCGGCAAATTTTCAAACGTCTGCAGTAGTGCAAGTGAAACGCACATGCAGGATATTTTGTGGAATCCCGCAGGACGCATAACATATTCTATTATATTATTATAATGACAAAATTGCATTTGTATGCGCAAAAAAAAAAAAAGCGAAGTGTGTGAGCATAAAATCTTACTTGGCGAGCTGGTCGACTGCGGTCTAGTTTGTTATTACGATGTTGTGTATAATAACTCGAGTGCACACGCTGTACCCTTTTGAAACGCCGGTCGTCAGGCGAATTCGCGGGACTCGACGAAATCCATGGTCGAAACGCGTATATTATTAGACCGGTGTGATGATATTTTATACGTGGACCACTCTAATATGTGGGAGGGTTATATATTATTTTGCGATATTCCGATCTGTACGATGGTCGAGTTTATCTGGAAAAAACGATACGAGCGCCGTTCGATTGATTTTTTTTTTTCGATTTTTCAAACTGCGATTAAAAAGTACAAACAAATTATTTATACGGAAAGAAATCGCTATAGCGAGCGAATACACTGACGCGAAAACACACGAGCGATACGGTCGGCGGGTGGACTGTGTCTGTCGTGTGGCACACGGTGATAATAATAATATAAACACACACTGTGGCTGCGGTGGCGGCGGCGTAAGTACTATTCTTGTGTTGCGCGCCGCCGCGCTATATTATCCTTTGGCCGGAGTCGGGAAAGGCGCTGCTGCCATTGGTCCGCTGCGGCAGGGTAAACGTCGCCCTCCTTCTCCACCGCCGACGGCACCGCAGACGCCGGTCGTGCGTACAAACTGAATAAAAATAATAACAAAATATACGTATATATATATATATATGTTTGTGTATAATATAATAATGTATATATATATATATGATGTACGCCTAAGTCAATGATATGACGAGAGCTTCGGCTGGACATTTTCAATACATATTAAATATACACATAATAAAGATGTTGGTAGAAAATTTCGGAAAAAAAATTCATTCATTTTTCCGAAATATTTTAATAAATCGTCGTATATATAGATTTTGAGTACGATGTTATTGTGTTAGTCACCTATATATTATATATATTATGTCATTATACTAGATACATTTTCAAATTCAGGAAAATTGAACAAGTTCTATATTAAATAATTACACGCGTGATTATAATGTCCGTTCATTATAGGTTTAATATTTAAAAAAATATTACTTTAAAATATAATTATACCCACATAGCGTCTCCAAACATTAATCACGTCAAGTCGCATATATATGTGTGTGCGTGTGTATAAAATATAACAAAATTTGAAATTAAAAAATTAGAAAATTATAATTCTGTTCTAAAGCATCTAATAGAAATAAATCGGGGATGTTAGCCTTGCTGGAATGTACGTGGTGCTATATATAATACATATATAGCATGGAAATCAGGGGTATGCAAGTTATAAATTCACAGAGAAACATCATTCAAGATCTACGAAATAAAAAAAAATATGAATGACACGCGTTCATTATATATTATATTTTATACTATTAAACTTTTTATATCTTTAAAATAAATGTAATTCCAAAGTGAAACGCATAATGAAATAATGTAAAATTCTAAATATGTGAATGAACTATAATGTTATCCTGATAATACATATACAACTGATCTTATAATATATAGTTCTGAAAGAAATTGTCGATCTGCTATAATGTTCAAAGATTTTTTGATATCCAGGGAGAGTCGTGGGACTCTGTAGTAGTGTAGTGGCTTCAGAAGATGTTATATAATTACCGTAGCCAGAGGCAGATAGATACGATGATCTTAAATGTATTTAAATAAACAAAAATAGGACTCAATTGCAGTTATTATTATTTTATATTGCCTATACCAAATACTTATACGAAGTACAAACAATAATATACTTACAAAATATAGGTAAATGAGGTTTTACAATAGCAGTCAGTAGCTGTATCGTAGTCTAACAGTCGAGTGTAGTTCAATAATATCAAAGGTGTTGATGTCTATAACGCAGGTTTGGAAAAATACAGCTTTTTTAATCTAAACAAAACAAACATTTTATTCTTTTAATACTATGTTTTCTTTATTTGAAATAACGGTTTTTCTAATGTTTTTAGTTCTACGAGTTTAAAACTTGTTTTAATCATGGTTTTGAATCTTTCATAAAATTATTTTGAATTTTAAATTGTTAAAAATGCTGTGTTCGAAATTATAAAAAACTCCTTAAATATACAAAATAATAATGTACTTATTTGTTTATCGAAATATTAAATCAAACTATTAAACTCTAATTAATAAATAATAGGATTTTTTAAATCTAAATAAATTATAATTTTAAATGTTTATATAATATGCTTCAAACAAAACCTTTTGTTTAAAACTGCACTTTCCAACCCTGCTAAATGTATTCTAACGTTATATTACATACGTGATTTGTATCGGCGATAGACATTACTGCAGTTAATTGTCTATGAATATATTATTATCCATTGTAATATTGTATATCGGTCAGCAGTTAATCGTATTCTGCCCGTTCGTAATGCGAAGTTAATACAATATATACATATATAATAATATAGTAGGTGTCGTGGAACATAAAATCGTTACGCTTTAATATACGAGCGAAGATGTGTTAAAATTTTAATAATAAACTATTTCGAAATAATAATAAGTAAAATATAAAAAAATATTATTTTTCAAATCTAGATTGAAATATTTAAATAATAGTATGTACATTCCTATTTGCTTTTATTTATTCGTAAAACACATTTTCCAAGAAGAAACCGGTACTTGAAATGTTTTTTGAAATACTGCCACCACTATGCATTCTGCAAGAAACGGTAATCATTCCAAGCATATTTTTTTTTCAAATCAAAGAATTTTCTCTCACAAGCACACTAATTTATTTACATAGTATATTATAGGTATACCCATATGTACCACCTCGTCAAACATAATACTATATTCGTGACCCACCGATTGAAGACCGCTGTTGTATTATATACTTGAACCGCATATTACCTGGTTACCTATCCGTGACAATATAACGTATTTTCTTAAACTTCGCTTATATACCTATCTACATACATGCATTTCGCATATCATCGTCGTAATGGTTCGCACGTATATTTCCGCGCCCGGTCGCACTGTTTAATTTATATTTTAGGTAAACGATTTAATTTAATTTTTATATTCCGATATAATAAAACGTTGCGAAACATAAACCTACTACAAAGGCTCACAATATCTTAAATGGTCCCCACTTTAACATAATATATTGTTATCTCGATTTAATATACGCAATACGCGTGTTACGAACTTTTCATGATTATAAATTATAATATACTCGCTGCTGCAGCAGTAGTAGCCAGTATAGGTATTATTTTCTTTGACCAATAGATGATTCACTCCGATTTAAAAGTCATAAGTCAATAAATAGCCGCCAACCGTTATTATAATAGGTATATCGGTGTGTGTGGTAAATTGTTTATATATATATAGATGATGATTATATTATTTTAAAATATTATATAAACAGATTCTAAATACATAATATGCTTGACGTATAATTCAACAGATTCGTTTTCTTAAAATGTTTTAAACCAATTTAAGATTTGTATATAAGGTAATCGTCCGAAATTATGAACTTTCAATTATCATTTATCAGTGAATATAATAATAAGATTAAGTTAACATTTTACACAGTCATTAATCAATTTAATTATGATTAAAATATTTACTATAATATATACGTACTAATATAATATACTATATAGGTACTATAATAATATATAGTAAATACGCGTATAATATATGAACATAGAAAAATCATATTAAATTGCACCCATAGTATATAATATTTGTATGTTTATTGACTTTATTCTTTTTTCAGCTAAAAATATGTTTTTTTTCTTTTTTTAATATTTATGTTGTCATAATAACCATTCTATATCCATACCAATATATAAAGAAGAAAAATCGTTTGTTAGTTCTAACTACTAACCACTCTAGTTATTTCTGTGTTAAAAATCTCTAATGGAGATTAAGGTAGGTTAAATCCATTGGTCTTTGTCACGAGAAGTTTTAAACAACACTTCTACGGGTATTAAATTACGACGAATGAAACATACATTTTGAATGACATAGAGTTGGTATTTTTAACGAAGTATACGGGATCAGTTAGTTATACTATAAAGAACAAATTATATTATTATAAATAAGTAATAACTAATAAATTTGCATTAGACTTTTTAAAAACCTATATTCGGATTACACGAAAACAAAAACAACAGATTAAAGTATACATATAAAATAAAGCGGATTTTAAAAATACATAATTAATTACAACGTTTAGTCTCGAATCGAATGACATAAAATATGAAAATTTCATTTCTCACAATATTATAATGTTGGAATCACGAAGCGTTATTTGGGTGTATTAACAGCGCACTCGGTCAACAGGCCGTATAAATAGAATGAGACTGCTGTACTCGCTAACACCAGTGTATCAGATATTATTTTTAAGTTCACGCAAAAACATAAAAAATATATACATATAACTGTATAATATGTATAATAATTAAATATATTTCAACTCAGAGATATAAATATATTTTAATTAACAGAGAAAGTACAACGCATTAATATCGGAGTATATATACGCGTATACTTTTAATCTCCAAATAAATTTAAAATGTGTCAAATATTTATAGGACAAATCATTATTCATATATTATTGCCGGTAGTATATGCATTAATTACCAAAGTGTATAATATATAGGTCCCATTAATTTGTATTTATTATATTTGTTCAATTTAATAGTATAATATAATCTAGTTTGAATTATAATTGATTTGTTATAAAACGTCAGTTTTTATTTTTTATTCAACTCGTCCAAATTCAAAATAATATAAGTAGACGTTTTGTAATTTGTTTCTATATATTCTTCCAATATATCTGTGCCTACAAAGTACAAACACAATATGAGACATACCTACAACAATATAATTTTGCTGTGTATGATAATGAGAGGGGACGAGTTGGAAAATGCATAAAAAGACACTCGTAACGTTTTACCCATCTATAACGTGTAACCACTAATATATTATTCAATCGAGATCCAAAATAAAATTTTTTATCATCTGCTTAAAATAAAATAGATCTCAATAAAACTTTAATCTGAGTCGTTTTTCTGATATTATGTTTGAATATTATTAGTTTCAGACTTACCAGAATAAAACTACACCAGAATAAAATAAATCGGCAAATGTGAAATTCAGTGTAGACATTACAAAAAAAAAAATGACACATAGGTTATACGGTACTACGATGAACTATAATATTATGTATATGGTGCCATGGTGATATAAATCGTACAATTACTCAAAGTCGCCTAGAACGCAGTTGTTATCAACTTGGTATAATAAACACAAACTCGTAAATAACTGGTTTTATGTTCATTTGTTTATTATAAATAAAACATATGTTCTAGTTTTATGTACTAAAAAGTGTCATTATAACGAAAAAATTTTAAGAAAAGTATCTATATTGAGTAACCACCTAATGATTTATTTTACTTTAATAGCTTTTTTTTCTGTTTTTTATTGGACATTGGAACTTAGAGCGTATATTTTTTATGATATTTTAAATTATCAACGCAACCACTAATTCCGTTAATATGCAACTATAAATTATTTATTTTTATGTTATGATTTCACTAATAAGGTGATTTATATTTAAATTTATTACTTACGACCATTATTAATTCAAATTAATTTTAAAATATCGGCATAATAAAACACGAAATGTAAATTTAATTAAGCTATATCTTACACATTTTTATAGCATACATTATGGTAATTTAAGTTTAATGTACCTATATAACCTTTACCTACCTATGTACAATATAGCTGCAGCTAACTTGTATGTTTGTTTACACATTTAAGATTTTGGCTGACCTGCACGAAGTGTAGTAATCATAATATTATACATATATATTGTATATTGGTTATTCGTTATATTTTCCTATACAACAGTAAAAACGTTTCACGGAGTTTTTTTTTTAGAAACACGATTTAATGGTATTTTATGCCGTACACCGTTATATAGGGTTGGAAATATAGCGACCGTATACCATATACCTACACTATTTAGCGTGTTTTTTTTTTAGCGCGTTAATTACTACTACATACGTGTGCGTCATTTTTCTGCAACGTACCGATGCGCATCATAATAACGTGTACGTTAGCTATAGGTACGTGTTGCGTTTCTGACACGTGTTTGAGATAAAATGTCAAAGAAACGGTTTGAAAGCGACGACGAAGACGACGACAACTGTTTGACATCATATAGATATAATATAATTCCGCCGGAATCAAGATGTCCGGAAACTCCGTTGAGACCTTAAGCCAAATTAGCACGTGCCCCCGCGATGAGCTTCTGCTCATATACGGCCGGATGGCACAGAATCCCGACGCACGGTAAACAAGCGATACCATACATGCGATGTGTTGGTACACGTATTATACCGCGGATAAAGGGGAGACGGATTTGGGGCACATCTGATGCGTGTAAAGGTGCACGTTTACTATACATAAGATATAGTTAGGTATCTACATTCTACATATATATATATACACTTATATATATTGTGTGTATGTTATATACACAAACCGGTAGATTCCCATATATGAACGATACGTAAAGGTGCTAGGGGGGATGTAAAACGAAAAAAAATATGTCTTTAATTACGATTACATGTGTAAGTTCTATACAGAGAGATGAGCTGTCGAGAGTCGACGAACGTATTCTTCATCGGCCGTCCATCCACGTGTACTCCAAATGGTCGCGACTGGAACAATAATAATAATAATAATAATAATAATAATAATATTACCCGACGGCAGGAATCGTTGTCGTATTATTTGAGCATATAGTACGACTCTAATACATGTATATATGGTTTTATGAGTTTCTGTGGGACCAGAACGTTGTTCTAATGATGTGCTCTTCTATACAGTTCTCGTGACACGCACACACACACATACGTATATATGTGTATATTATTATGTGCGGGGACTCTAGTCCTGCGGACATTTGATGACCTGCACATGTAGCGCACACGCTGCAGCAGCTCATCGTCGTCTTTATATGCGTATGCTATAACTATACATAATGATATTATGTGACCCAAAACGTCATTACTGGCATTTTGAGTTTTACAAAATTCGACTTATATATAGGAAAAAAATATATCCCAACAGTTTTATGACCGTTGTACTCGGCTGCTGTAGTTTACTGTGTTGTGTTTTCAGTGTACACTTGTGTGTTTCAAAAATTGAAAAATCTGACGTTTCAAAAATATATTTTTGGCGTTTATTACATAATATTATACTCCAGAACGGATGTCGTTAAATACCGCGAAATAATATTATATTAAATGTCCAAGATTCAATTGCATTCCATCGAACTCACGCTTTCCTCATATATAGCTGCCAGTTGTACATAGAGCCAAAAATAATGCAAATGTCCAAACAAATTGCATGTTATTTTTTTATAATACTCCCACTATTCTTGTAACACAAAATGCTCAAAACATTGTTTACAAATTTTTTTTTTTAATATTTCCAATGATATGTATTATAATTGTGGGTATGAGTGTATGACACATTATATTGGCTATTACACAGTACCTATTTGGTACCCATCACATATTTCAGTGGTGTAACCAGGATTTATACAAGTGGGAGGGGGGCAGTAAAAAAAACCTTTTACAATTCAAATTACCATTCACCACAAATTACCTATACTGGCTAATTAGTGGCTATACTACTCCAGGGATGTCGAACATTTCGCGTGTCGAACAAAAATGTTAGTCTGATTTTATTTTACCTACGGGTCAACTAATTTGATGACCCATTTTTTAAACTTAAAAAATTCTTTCATCCATAGCTTCAATGATAAAAAAACAAGTTGAGTGTGTCACTAAAATATAGCGTGCCATATATCACATATATAAGTGTCATAGGTTCACCATTTCTACCTAGTCCACGTCCATCCATACGCAGTCTGAACACCATATAAAATATCTGTGAGTTCATGTATAATATTTCCAAATCATATTATCAAAGGTACGTACTTATAATTAACGATACTGTCAAAATGTCAAACATTGTAAATGCAGCTAATGGAGCAGGAAGTATATCCTTTATTCCCCTGGCTATATGTCACTGACATACTTTATAAAGCTTACTTATATGATAAGTAATAAGTAATAACTAATAATCATAAGTACACCTAATCATATACACTATTATGCTATCTTTTTAAATAATTTAAAAAAAATCATCAACAGTAACAAAATAGGTATAGCCATATAGGTAGGTAGGTAAACATACATAAGTGCAAGAATTGGTAAAAATTGGAAGTGGGATGTTATAAAGTGTAAATAAAATGTGCGTATCTGTATATTTAAATGTCATATTGATTAGAGGACATAATTAAAAAAGGTACGCATAAATATTTTCTCAAAAGAAGAGGCACCCCCTTCCCACAATTCAAGCACTGCCTATTGGTACCTAATACTAATGCAGTAATACCTATATTCTAAGGTATCGAAGAATCGAAATAGTAAGTAGCAATGTACCTATACTATTTAAGGTTATAATTGTTTTAACAGTAGGTATAGGTTACCTACCTAACATTTAGCCCAAAGTCGTGTCAATAACTCTGAACTTACACAGTATAATAAAGTAACAAATTGTTAAATAATTTTTTTATCAATATTATTTTAGTAAGTATTATTATAACAGTTTATAAATAGGGACGTTCTAAAAATAATTTTGGCCGGATAAGTTATGTTGTGTTTAAAATATTAACAAAAAAAAAAAAAAAAAAAAAAAAACAGAAATATTTATTCGATAATATTATTGTTTGATAATTTTAATAACAATAGTCAACATATTATTATAAAAATGAATATGAAATACCGTACATCACAATATTGATCATGGTTCTTCAGACTTCTGGATAAAAATTTTATCTAAACAAAAATATGTTAATTTACTTAATAATAATATAAAATGTAATATAATCTAAATTACCACCTTTTCGTCATACGGCCTTGTGGCGCAACGGATAACGCGTCTGACTACGGATCAGAAGATTCCAGGTTCGAATCCTGGCAAGGTCGGAACTTTTTTTTTGTTTTTATTTAAACTATGTTTTTAGATAAAAAGAATAAATTTAAATATTTGATAAGTAAATAAGTTTGGCTAGGACAGCTTACTTGTTTATTCAGTGGTATGAAGATTATTTTTATTATTTATATAAGGCGTACTCACTATACTCATTACTCGGTCAAAGTATTACTAATATATTATATTAATTGCAATTTCGAGAAAAAACAAACTAATCCGATATACCAATGTATATTTAAATGCGAAGTATTGTGTCCAAACAATATTTTATAAAAACATAACCTAACACAATTTAATTGAAAATTCTAACAACTATACCCGAAAGGAAGTAATGCTAACGCTGTTCAACTGTGGAAAAAAAAGTACCTACCCATTATAATATCTATCCAACATTAAAATATTAAATATTAAAATAAGTTATGTGACTTACTTACGTACGAGTCTACGACATAAATAACTATAATCCTATAAAAATAGCATAATAATTATATATTTTGTTAAGAAATCAGCTAAGTTATAAATTATAATGTAACTTATATTATGCATTAATGCATTATTATGGTTATAAAATGGCGATTGACAAGTAATAATAGGTAATAACTAAGGTAATAACTAATAGGTATAACTAAGCCCAGTGAACGGTTGGCCTTATACTGCGCACCTAAGGAAAACAAATATTCAAATCCTTTCCCCCGAAGAAAACTGTTAGAATATTTTATTGCATTATCTCGGTTAAAATCAACGGTAGTAGTGGGAATAGTGTCAAATCAAAAATATCAACTTTTCAGGAGACACTAAAACGTTTAATAATGTTCATATTACTACCACTATTGCACATCAATTGAATTTTAAATGGTTCACAATATGATTTTGACAGTGACACCATTTGACCATTAGGTTTTTAATATATTCTGACTATAAGCTGTTGGTATAACACTTAGTGGATCTCACCAAAACACGCATAAATGCATATTTTTATTATTTTAACAACATTTCATAGTTAAACCATTATGGGAAATTCGTATTTTTTTCAACTCGATCTCGGAGATCTTCATTCCTCTTGGTTATGTAGAACAATATGTTCTTATATATTACAGACCAGTCAATAGTTATATTTGAATCACAAAACTAGTTTTCGAAGAATATCAGTGAGACCCGACAGAGTTGGTTCCCCCACTACAGTTGTGAGCGTGTGGCTTGCCAAAAAAAAAAACAGGGTGGTGATGGGCAACCTTTCAAAATTAAAACATAAAAAACACATATTCGTCGACCCTGCCAGGATTCGAACCTGGAATCTTCTGATCCGTAGTCAGACGCGTTATCCGTTGCGCCACAGGGCCAGTTATCCACGTCATATCGATCTTAATATATTAAAACGACGTATCGAATTTCTATTAAAACCATAAAATTATTATTGATTGGCTTAAGTTTATCATTAACATAATATTCATGAAATTTATAGTCATAATGTACGATTTTCATTTTTATTTGTATTAAATATGTATGTATATTTAAGTTTTTTAAATGAATTTAGGTATAAGTAATGTTAAATAGATGTGTATAATATAATAAGTTTATGTTTTAGGGTGAAAATGCTCTATAATAAATGTATAATATCAAAACGTGTTATTTCTAAAATATAGTCTGTAATCCCTACATATTATTATTAATTATTAGTTAATTACATACCTATAATTATAGTAGCTGAAGACATGAAAAATATAATGTCCTTATTTTCAAAAATCAGTGAAAGAATTTATTAAATCTACGAATACGGACTACCTATAGTCAAACCATATAGGTTTTATGCGGTAACCACTTAAACGTTATTATACCTATTGAAATCTATTTTACTAATTCCCACATAAAAAATAAATTTTAAATCGTAGAATAAAAAACACTGGATTTAAGTGCCCATAACGAAAATGATAATTTATCCACATATAAATAATGGCGCTTGCATCCTGCACAACACCTATGGGTACAATATATTATTGGCACGGTCGAAGCCAAAACTGATTTTTAATGATGGTTAAGTAGGCATCGCTTATTATTATTCGTTATTATTATTCAACACGATATGAACACACAATAAGAACATATTATTTATTGATATTTTTATTTGCATATTACCATCGTATCCGTTGTACCTATACTATTCGTTTTTATGAAACAACATTTGGCACGACAAAAACCGAATGGTTAATATCTGCGCTAGAGTGGTAACTATAATAATATAGTGGTTACCGCGTATGTATTATACCTATATATTATATTATATAGATAAATCCCATGGCCTATTTCATCAACCTATATTTAAAAAATGGCCAAAACGAAAATATATAAATCGACAGAGCAGGAGAATTTATAGTTAAATAAACAACGGTAAAAATAAATGTCTTAAACTTTGCATTGTTCGTATATATTATACTCTTCGTATACTACAATCTTGGAAACATCCGCGAAGTGACGAAATAAGTATCCGGCATACACGTCATTATAATATTATGTTGGTGCATAGACAAGTAGCAGTAGCAGATACCGATAATATATAATAGATGTATATACGGACAGCTGTCAAAATTTAAGAACCTTCTTTGCGTAGACACACCACTGTAGTTTAATTATATAGGCATAACATTCAACTGCGGTTATACAAAATTCTTAAGTACATAACATTTTTACAATAAAAGTAAACGATTTGTATTGTTAATAGTTTTTTTACGAGTTTGTTTTGAACCACGAAGAGGAGAAATCTGGTTTTACTCCTAATCATTCTTACGTGATACGCCACTATAAAGATCTTCACAAATACTGAATGCTAACATTTTTTTATAAAAGTGTCTTACCTGAACGTATCGAATCGTTGTCTATATAGTTATATATTTAGAGAGTTCGCTACTTCTAGAGTTAGCTTCTGGTTATCGCTGTTGTGGTTCGATATTCGTAGCCCGACTACATCCATTCACCTGTACTGAGTGTCCTATACCAGTGACTATAATGTGGTGGCCACTTGTGGGAAAACTACGACCCAACGGTCAAATTTTGCCCACAACTGCATTCAATGCGGCCTGTGAACAATATAGTTTTAGGTTGTAAAAATAATAAAAATTAAAAAAATATAAAATGCAAGTGTTCATTATTTTTTATTCCGTACGTTTAATTCTTACTTTTTGGCTCCCTGTTAAAAAATATTGCCCATCCCTGATCTAGACTAATTGTTACGTCTCGTCACGTCCAATGATTATTAATGTTGCTGCTATTGTTGGTTAACCCGATTAATATACGTAGTATTGTAAATATTCGAAAAAAAAATCGACACAACATTATTGGTTGTATATCTGACGTAAACAATGATTTATCTGTTCTAAGTTCATTAGCAATAAAAACAAATAATATTTTAGAAAAAGCTACGCCATAAAAAGTTCTGATACGCGTAGCATATATTGATTTTGATAGGTCCCTAATGAAAATATTTCAAAGACCTATCAATTATTATAGTCATTATATTTGTGTTGCAAGGTTATATTAATAGAAGGTAATAACAATATTAGGTATGACGCAAATCTATATTGTATAGTTTAGGTTCGCGTTTTATACTTAACTCTATGCAGTTATATTTTGCAACATAAAATTCTTTGTTTTTCTTTTGTTACAAAACAGCGTATAGGGTCCCTTATGGCATCACCGGAACCACATAATTAAACGGAATAATAAAAATTAACCTGGAAAAAAACAATAGTACCTATTTACTACACAATCGGTTAATAAAGTTACATCGATAGAGTAAAATGAATTTTATTAGATTGTATATAGACTGCATTTGTTGATTTATTCGTGCCGGTGTATAACACTAAAACCTTGAATTTTATGCGAGTATAAACACATTAAACGATCGACGTTTGCCTATAGAGATTCGGTGAAAACGAAAAACCCCATAGGAATATCCAATGTTGAACGTTTGAATGTAATAAATAATATTTACCTACAGCCGCCAGATAAGTATGTAGGTACGTGGAAAAAGCTGAATTATGAATGTTATACTAACAAATATTATTTTATGTTTTTATTAAATTTCACAATTGCAGTAAAGTTATTCAAATTTGTAGTAAATTTTATTCGTGCATCAATCCTAAAAATAAAATATTGGATTTGCCGTCCAACTAAAATCAAAACAGTATTAAAACAATGTAAGTAGGTAGCACTTATATCATTTATACTTATTGTAAATAAATAAATTACAGATTGCATAATAAATTATTGAAATACAAAAAAAAAAAATGTGAGAAAAACGATGTAAATTCCAACTAAAGAAATATAACACTCACAAGAGTGCCACAAGTCACTCAATTATTTACAAAACCTTTTTCATATTATATGAAATGGAATTTGAAACAATATTTATAACAGATCCTAAACTCTAATGATAATTTGAAATAACATGACATGTACGATGTACCTATCGTTTATGCGCATATAATTATATTAAATATAATAAAAATTTAGGTAATAGGGACATACTTTAACTAACAATAGTCCTAATTTTTTTGTTTGGTTTAAAAAAAAAATAAAACGTTCAATTAAATTAAAATTTATCTTATTATATCTAGTATTATAGTTTTGAATAGGTTATATTTTCATCATATCGTTATAATATTGTATCTAAAATTGAATTTTATCCCACAAATTTTTTGTTTTCTATTTCTACTCTACCCTCTAATAAATTGCACCTACACTACATTTATGATGAATTCTTTTGACATATTTATGGTCCATATGAATAATATTGGTGAAAAATTATTTTGACTTAACGAATTTAACGCGGTGTGTCGCATATATTATTATGAAATGTATGAGCACACGCGGTATCGATTATTTCTGCGGTTGGAAGACATAATATCTTCTCACATCGGGAGAATTAAATGTTTGGCCAAACGTTGTTTTTATTTTAATACGACTTTTATATTAGAATATATATTATTGTATACGCCCACACGCGTGGGTGGAATCGGCCACTACTGCGGTATGTCGAAAATACCAGTTTTTACTGTCTTGTTGTTTCGTGAAAAACGCTGTTCCCGGCGGTCATTGTACGGTAGCCGAAATAAAAAATAATAATAACCATAACATTCATTAGAACGCGTCGTAACCATTGACAACGGTCTTTGTGCCATTATATCCTCGATGAAAATGCATTCGGCGGCAGTCGCCAGCCTAATATTCAGTCCCACAGCATGATAATAATAATAATAATAATATTCTAATGATGTTTTGACGTTTTTATTATTATTTTATACACATTATTATACAGACAGTGCATACTGTACGGTCTCGAAATACAATTTCTATCTCCATCGCTCCGAAAATCATATAACCATTACTGCGGTTGTTCGTGATGTACTCTATACGGAAATCTAATCGTTTCATTTATTTTTTAATTATCATAACAGTATGTACTTAATATCAGCTACAGGCTTTTGAGAGGACGTGATACCCGCATGTGTTGTCTCCGTCTTACGAGTGCATAACATAACAAATTTTATGCTCAACAGAACACTGTGTAGCTCCATTAGTTAATCGATTTGAGTGAATTGGCATCTTATAAAATCTAAAGGTAAGATTATTATTTAGGCAACATCATGGGCTTTTCATTATATTTTAATTTTAAAACGAGTTATGAGGTATTTTAAAATTGTGAATTGTCTGTAGGTACATCTTAAAATACTCATAACTTGCTTTAAAATTCAAATGTAATAAAAAGCCCACGAGGTTGCTCAGATAATAATCTTGCCTTTAGATTTTATAAGAGGTCAATTCACTTTATTTTTAATACTAACGGAGCTACCTACACATGTTCTGCTGAGCGTAAAATCTGTATCTTACGCACTTGCAAGACGGAGACAACACATGCAGGTATCAAGTCCTTTTAATGGAATTATGTATAATAAATTATTCTTGTCAAAACCGTTACTTCGAACGCTTATACCTATGATTGATATTTTTTTTGGTCAATCCAAATAAAATGAACTACTTTACACAAATTATAAAAACTTCACTGGCTAAATTATTAATTTGGACGATGCGTGTATAATAAAATGTAATCTATAGATGTAAATATTTTTTCAGAAATAATAATGCATACCAAAATATTGATGAAGCGTGAAAGCTATACACGTGATTACATCGTAATATTATCATGTATATTGTGTATAGGTTCACTTCTCCAATAATAGAACGACTGAACGAACAATCTGGTTCACTCATATAACAACAATTATTATGATTTGTGAACCTGCCGCAATTGAATTACAGTTGACTGATATAAATCTTTACCAACTGTTAACAATAATGTCAACACTCAACACGGTTATAAATATTATGGTCATTGCTCTTAAAGAAAATATAGGTATATATAATAGTCATATAATAATATATAATATGTGCCACGTAGGTCACACGCGCAAACGAATATGATTATTGATTATGCCTCACGATGTCTATGAGAGCACCTAATATATAATATATTAATATCATTTTAAATTTGAATATAATCATTTATTCATTTATCAATCAGGGAGATGGAAGGACAACAGTTAATAACGAACTTATAGGTACTCAATTTATTATTACCTATACTACAAAAAATAATCTACCTCTCTTTGTAATAATACGATATGCATAACTGCATCATATTCATTAATTTCATGAAATCTGTTTTATTCAAAAAACATTTAGGCACCTAACAAATTCTCCGAAATTTTTTATTTATTTTGTACGGTTCAAAAAAAACTGTTTGCTCCTAAAGGTTAGTTAAAAATTATAAAATAGACATCTTAATAATAAGGATGTAATACAATTCTATGTTTAATGATTATTAGCGAGCTCCACATAGATCATAAAACATACGACTATAATCTCCACGAAGCGAAACGAGAAAACCTATCGCATTCACTCGCGCAGGCCGGCGTTTGGTTTTTATCCCCCTCCCCCCCTTACAAAAAAAAATTTATACGTGTTGGCCAAATAAGGAATAATTAACAAAACCGTCGATAACAAATTTTTCAATTTAAATTCATTCGATTGTAACAAAACTTGAAAAACTGATTCACGCGCAATATAGTCGAGTTAGTAACAACTTGTGGTTTTTTCTTAGACGAGAACGTGACATCTAAAAAACGATCGCCAAAATACCGCGGGAGCTCTCCACCGCACCCCACCCACACCATCATAAACCCACGGTTTCGCGGGCACACGTTTAATATATTTTTATAAATTTTATGGGATATCTACGGCGCGAAACACGTGCGCTAAAAACGCAGCAGCAGCAGCCGTTTATAGAGTGTGTATATAATAAAAGGGTGTCGCGCGCGCCGCTCCTGCAAGAGACCCCTTTCGCTCACATGCATAACTGCAGTCGTTACGCATACCTATATATTATTATTTCGTGTACAAATAGTCCTCCACACTCGTTTGTACAATATTATGTGTTATATTATATTATTATAACAACTATAGCGCGTGCGTGTTGTTTTTAGCATCGGCCCGAATGATTATAATATATTTCTTCACGGCCATCATCCGCTCGTCTGTCTGTGAACCGTAAGATCGTCACCGTCGTCGTCGTCGTCGTCGCGCGCCGGTTTCCTGTTCGGATGTTATAATGTTCTGTATTATTATATTATCATCATATACGCATTTATATATAGGTATACCGCAGTATAGCGCGCGTCTTGTAAATAGTATACCGCGAGAGAGCATTATTCATTTGTAACCGAAAACGACCGAGTTATAATAATAAACGAGCGGAGCGAAATAGCTTTTCGGAAGCCGGAAACTTTTTTCCCTAGCGCCGTCGTCACGCCGAACACGGTTTATGTACATTGTATAAGTATATATTGTATAGATATATTATATATGTGTATAACGCGCGTGTCTACCTATATATATATAATATATAAACGCACCTCTGATGGCTGCGGACGACGAATGACACGGACGTCCGGGACGATTGTTGATGATCCAGCATATTATTATCTAGCGGCAAAGTTTCCATAGTGTTCTTGCGCTTAAACCCCGTTGTCACTCCGATATTGTATTATTTTAGTATCCAAAAGGGGCTATATATATATAATATGCAAGTCTGAGAGGCCGTCGTCATTATACCGCACTGGTAAGCCAGCCACACCGTCGTCGTGCTGTTGGCGTCTCCCTTCGTCGAGACCGGCTCGTGTTCCTCGTTTGTAAACGGTCAAACGGTTTAAGTGCCAAATCGTGTCCGTCGGAGACAAATCCCCGAGGACGACTAATTCGGTCTCGTATAGGCCTCAGCCACCGTCGCTTTTTAAGCTGCTCGCCAACGTACCTATATAATAGGAACTTTTAAGTATATTCGTTGTCGTCGTCGATTTATGCCTATATAGTTATCAACTGCACGCAGTCGTGTCCTATTATACCTAATAGGTATGCAGTTTAGGTCTATAATTTATATTGAACGAGAGGAGACGTCGTTTTCGGGTGACGATGATGGCCCTTTTTATGGCGAGACGCTTACATAATATATGGTCTTCTTCTCCAACATTCTCTACTATAGCTGCTGCTACATTATACTTGTCCAGTAGACGTGGTATGTATGTGCGCAGTGGAAGACAGCTGCTTGATTGTCATTTAATAGCCGTAAACTGCATTAGCCAGAATTATTGACCCACAAAAGCTTGTACAATATATAAACACTTGTTGAAAAAAAAAATAACGTTGATCGGCATTCAATTTACTTTCACAATATTGATGATTGGTGAGACTTAAGAAATGTTTTAACAGACGACTAAATAATTGTTTTTCCTTTAGAGAAATTTGTTAGCCCCCGAGAAGTTTCTAAACTATGGTCAATATACCTATATGTACGCCTCTCATAAATTTTAACCAAATTTTACGAAACAGTTAATACTTAATAGTAATAGGTGATAAATGTATAAAACTAAAGGATGTATACTTAGAATAAGTAAGTGTGAAAATCGATGGTGGAGCATGCTTAACATATAGCTTAACATATAAATATTGCCTTATTATTGCCTCCTAGAAACCAATAATCGCCGTCATATACACATAATTCTAATCAAGGAAAAAACATGACATAACTAATAACAAATTAATGTGTAAAAAATGCAAATTATATTCTCTCATAAAATATGTGATATGAAGGGCACCTTTCATAAACTAGACATACTACAAATACTTACTCTAAAAGATTTGTATCACAGTTATTCAATTAAAATATTGTTTTTGCATTTACTGAAAAAAACAATGACCCTTAATTTTTCAAACATTTGAATGTAATATTAAAATAATAAATATTATTATAATCGATCATTGATCTTAACCTCAAAAATTAGTATCATAGACATACAGGTAAAATATATTTTTAATTATTTGTTAGAGTACGCCCTGTTTTCCGAAATATTGCAATCCCACGCGATGATTTACAATACCTACACATTATCCCAGTGGTCCAAACAAACTAAATGATAATGTTGAAAAGGAACAGGATGTAATCCTCTGAACATCTGGATGGATTGATGGTGCGTTTGACCCGGCGAGTGGTGACGGGTCTGGTGGTCCGCTTGTATTTGCATCACGCGGAATTCCGCACATAAAAGGAAAAAAAATACAGAGCTATTTGTCATTTTTCTCGGTGGTTGAAAAATGTGAAGGGACCGTGTGAACAGTGTCAAGGTAATTACGCTTAATAAACATTGTAATGTATTATTATAAATTATAATATGTACCAATTATACGAAAAAGATTTTATTTCATTAGATACTGGTTAAAATCCCCTTTTTTCAATAAACTTAACTTAACCATAATAGGTGGAACCCGTTTAGGTTATGTATTTTTCAAAAATGTTTAAACATAATTACCGAGTTTTCCCATCAATCATTGCAAAAAAAAAGAATTGTTCAAATAGTTTAATTTATACCTATATGCATCATTTTGAATGATAAATGAACAGTTATATATTATATAAAACGCGTATGATATCATTCAAATTCTACCAAATCGCATACAGCTGTCATGACAATAATATATACCTTACTAAGTTATAAATACTTATAATACACAATATTGAAAGAGAGAACTTAAAGATTCTGTTGACTTATTAGGACTTAATAGTTACCTACTGCAGTTAAGGACATAAAATGGATGAAGCTTTTCTGTGAAAATTTGTCGTGAAGAACGAAATAAGAAGATTACAATTTTCTGTTTGATTTTAAATTAAATATATAAACATAATATGAATAAATAAAATATAAGATATGTATATATCTTTAAGATGATAACTAAATATTTTAAATATATTTCCCATAACTATATAAGCCATAATATTTATTAAGATGATAAAAAATCGTTTTAAATATATAATTGACATACAAATTGTTTAATAAAACAATTATAAAATATTTTTAAAGTATTATCATCTTACAAATGCTTTGTGGTAAGAGTGTCGTGTCTGGAGTTTTATAAATAAGTCATCATATTTTTTTAATACTGCTTAGCTTTTAAAAATTAATATTTGAGATGCATTGATAGTATGAAATAGTTTACCGACATTTACAGATGTAATATGTATACATAATATACATCAAGGCTTATTTTTAGCATCTGCCGACAATGGTTTAATATGCTTTTAGGATTTGTCCGAAAGAAAAATATAGTAGAGGCGTAAATAAACATAGCAGCATAATGACCTTGTTTTCATCAGATTAACATTAAAATAAACCAAACCATTTAAACTAAAAGTTAAAAGCTTTTTTTTAATATATAAACAAAATATGATCATAGTTTAAAATCGTATAAATCATTAAAACTACACGATCTCAGTACCCGATAAGCTAAAGAAATTATATTCTCATGAACGTTATTATTTTAGTTATACATAATATAGTATATAATATACGACTATCGCGCTATACAAAAATTTAAACTTTACAGCTTACATACATATATTATATTATTATTAGACTGCGTAATACATTTTAAAGTATAGGTACGTAATATTTCAAAAAATTACTCTAAGTGAATCATTGTTTAAACTGTGAATAGAATTTTTAGCATTTCAGAATTTAAATAGCATTTTGAAATAATGAATTTCACGTAAATTCAAGCGTAAAACTTTGAAAGGCCTAAAATAAAATGTTTGTAATCGATTGTAAAGCCAACACTTTCTCGTTTCGTTTAAGATCTAAAAAAAGAATCATTGTATATCATGAACATTTATATTTTAATTTATAATTTTTATATGATTTCTATTTTTCTCTAGAGAAAAAATTTAAATTTTATCCACAATTGATTACCTACCTAAGTATAATATTGAGGCACTATAATATATTATTACCTACTTATGAACTTTGTAGTAACTTTGTAACATTCAATAATCATTTTAATTTCACAAATCTAGTTTTCCGTGGTTTTTATTTTAAGGACATTACTAAATATACTTAGATAAAGCTATCTACTATTTTTCATCAACGACCATATTTCATTATAACCATATCCCAAGCCCTAACTGTTTAGTCCTTTTTTTATAACATTGAAATTATTAAGTATAGGCAATTATTAGATTTTTTAAGGGAAAACTGTTGCTAGGTTACAGTCATTAGAAGATGGAATTCAAGGTGTTTTATGAGTTGTTCGACGTAATTAATTTAAAGTTAAAACCCATCTAACGACTAGTGCAGTATACATATAATTCGTCCGCAGGAGGAGACAACGATTTACTAAGGCAACTTGCCAACTATACGGATGGATCCGGAAAGGAATAAACCGTTGGTACAAATTTGTGTGGACAAAAAAAAACTGACACGTTAAAAATAATTTCCTAACCAAAACGTCGACTGTCTGATCTGATTTCTTCAAACTTTCTTTGTAAGACATAATTACGTCTAATAATACAAACATTCGTATCAAAAATGATCTTTGAAGTTTTAAATCTGATTCGAAAAATGTGCGGGATTATTGTACATGGGTTCTGTATGGAAATTTGAAATAAAATATTATAATATACCTATATATGCGAAGGCGAATAACGCAAATTATTGTTTTAGATTTCGTTACAGTTTTCCCACTAAAATAAATCTTAGACTTACGGCCATTCGATCGATATAAAATGCTACTGCCAATTATTACGTATATTTGCGTTTACTATGTATAAATATAGGTTTGAAGTATACAATTGTAAACATTTAAGTAATACAAGAGGTAGCACGCCTAAGACAAGTAGATTGGCAGACAACAGTGATGTACACCACAAGACGCACTAATTAAGTAAGTACGAGTAGATAAAAAAAATACACAGACCATAAATCGTAAATATAAATATTTATAAATTATTACACCTAATATAAAATAAACGCGTTCCCTGCAGTTACCTAACCTAACAATGTTACTAAATATTTATAAACAATACAAGATGGAATATAATAAATTATAATATGTTAGAAACAGTTTTAATTATACATTTAAATGTATACTATACTACTTTTAAGACCAATAAACATAATATTTCCGCAATTCTTCAATTGCAATACATATATAATATGACTAATTATATTTACTTAAAGTCAAAATAATATGATTTATGTAATTTCTGTTTTAAACATTTCAAATGGAAAATTATATTATAGCTTCAGGATTAATTCAAAACCCCATAGTAACATTTAAACGAGTTAGATTTTGAATAGTTACCTACTGGTTACTCAACTCTAATAATAAAATCTTCTTATAGCATGCATTCACGAGACATACCTACACAACCTGTATACACAAACACAATATACAAACTAATAAAGCAATTCACATAAATCCTAATATTATTATATTAATATGTAAATTATCCAATGAAATATTTAATATTATATAATACCTAATATGTTGAATATAATATAATTTGTTGATATTTTATAATCACTCAATCATTCAACTGCTAAAAAGTATATCTTAAGTTTTTTTTATTACAATTTATTGATATATTTTTCAAAACATGGAGACAATATACAGCGTAGATTAATAAAAAAAAATCTAATTTACAGATTGTATATATAGCCTACAGTGCACTAGTGTAGTAGTGTTAAAGATAAAAGTGAATCATAAAACGACGGAACTATAGAAAATAAATAAATTTATATAATCTTCTTCAGAACTATACCGACTCCTTTTTGTTCTGGCATTATTTAGAGCAGGTTTATTATTTATTTTATAAGATCTTGTAGCTGTGCGATATTTTCACTCAAAGATAAAAAGTGCCGTAATAATATAATATGAAATCATTAGAAAATTAACTAAATAAAATATTAAAACTAATATTAGAAATTACTTTGAGGAACATGTTTCGTTTAAATTGTAATAAACACAGTTCAGAACGATACATAAACTTGTTGTTTATCAAACACGATTTATATAAAGTAACTACGATTTGAATCATCATAGAAATGAAGATAAAATTTAAGGTAAACAAGTACAAGTTAATTGTTGGATATTCGTTTAAATATTAATTGCATTACGTACAGAATTAGATTAATACATCACGTAAACGGTTAACTGTTCAGAGCAATGTCCTTCTTATAATTATTACTATTCGTTCCGAGATTCTTCACAACATACTATGTTTAGGTACCGGTTTTTGATTAAAATGTTTACATCATAAAAAATAGGTACGTAGATAAATCCCTGTCACATTTTATTAAGAAAATAAATGTTTGAGGTTTTTTTTTTTATACATATCAATTGTATTTTAAATTGTTTTCAAACAAAACAATAAACACACAATAAATGTATGTTTATTATTTCTATATTATGGTTTTCTTTTTGCATTCTAAAATAAAATCAACATAATATAATGCCTACAACTGCAAAGTGATAAAACGTAAAAATTTAAATCTCAATATTGTTTAAACAGAGGAATAAAAACACCTTTAGCATTGCGGTCGTAAAAAACACAACAGGTGGTATACGCAGGTTTTATTACTAAAACTCACACCCCCCAATCCAGACTATACAATCTCATAATCTCCAAAACGACGTGGCTCGTGCCTACCGCGTACGCGTATATACTGGTATCCGATGATTATGAAATTTTAAACAAATATTTGAGAAACTTTTCGAAAACAAACGAACGTTAAAATGTGTATATAGTATATACAGACCCGATAATATAGGTATGTGCGACTAATGTGTTTTGGGAACGAGGCTGAGGATTTACCCTTTTCTTCTACCGAACAAAACGCGTGTGACGGGTCCGACGCGCCGCGGCTTCTTTGACTCAAACGAAGCCGAATGATTGAACACTCCCGCAGACATTTTCCATTGTACAAACACATTTTTACGCCCATTTAACCATATCGGCGGGCTTGTGGTTTTTTATATTCTTCGTTTTTAAGCGCGGGGTACTACAGTAAGGTATTATTTTGCAATAATGAAAAGGAGAAAATGATCGAATTATAATGTCATCGATATCACGACTTGACGGCTTGTCGCGGCTCCCGTACGTCTCGATCATGCAATTGAACCTAATCACCTGCAGTATTAAAAAAAAAATCCGTACAAACCACATGGATTTACGTTTTTATTATAATACAATGTGGGAGTAAAAAATATACAATATAATCTAGATCTAGGAATCGAATAACTCATCAATCACGAGCGTCTTGTGTCATCGCGATAAGTAATTCGCAAGGCTAATTCTCAAGCATGCTCGCTCAATGTTCATGCTTAAATCATGCATTCAATCGAATTCTGATTTTTAACATTTTTAAGTGCATTCTTAAATACCATAGTCTATTATATTTTTACTTCATTTAAAAAATGTCCTGTGCAAGTGGTAGGTATAAACTTTTTTCAGTGAATTATATTAGTTACTTACATGATTTTTTTGGAAATGACTATGTATAAAAATTAAAATTGAAATTCTTTTTCAAGATAAAAATGTTACTTAGTCCGTACAGAATAATGTAATATAACCTATGAATATTTGAATACAACATTAAAAACATAATTATGAGTAGTATATATTTGTATGTTCACAGTACGTTATTTTGTTTGTCGCTCACACAAAAAATTTTACCGTATAGCATTTTACGGGGAGATTCCGCATTTTTCGTCCACGAATTCTCCGCTTACGCTAAATTTTTTGTGTGAGCGACAAACAGGTGGACAACGAGTGTGTAATCTCCCCGTGATTTGTGTTACGGTAAAATCGGTGTGCTCGAGCGAGACATTCCCGCTTGAACGTTGTGAAATTACCGCGGTGAAAAAAAAAACGTACTGTGAACATACAAATATATACTACTATTATGGGCTTACATCAATAGAGATACAATCATAACATTTCTAAAAAATTTAGTTTTAAATTGAAAAAATAGCCTAAATCCTTAAAAATGTAAAAAAAATTAAAAATTAAAGTTTTCATAGTTTACACTAGTAGTGTACCCCCCCCCCCCCCCGTGTTTAGGTAGGGCACATTATGCGTTCAACGTGTACTGCAAAACCTCGTTAGATGTTAATTAGATAATTATATATATTTACAGTTACATAGGTATAAAAAATCATCAAAACTCGAAAACACGATCCCAAAATGTGGAAAATATACAAGTATATGTTTATATATTTCGGCACGCGATACACGTTGTAGAAACGAAAAACGTACTTATATACGTATATTATGTAAACAAGCGTAATGTGCCGGCTGAGTTTGTATTTATAATAATACGTTCGTCTTGGGTCGCGAGTGTACACAAGTCGCCATTGGGTTTGTGGACATGTCGGCGCGCATTATATATATCAGTATATATTGTGTATAGTATATAATATAGTATATACAGTGTATATTATAGAATATGTATATATACTTTATAGTATATAGCCCTCCAGCCTCCAGGACCCACGTACATGCGCCGCCACAGACTCAGTCGTGCGTAAACGACCGCCGCAGTCTGATTGACGATTTCAAATATTGTCCTTAATTAACACACGATGCCTGATCTGATTGAACTTAATTAAACGTCTACCATGTACGAAACATTATATTATTATTATTATTATTATTATTATTATTATGTGCGACGACTAGGCTGCACACAGTGTGCACTGCTGCAGTACACGGCTTCTGCTGGTGATGATTATTCCGGATATTTTATTGTTTTAACGTTTTGTACTTCTGTGCAAATAGATAATAGTCTATTGACTATTATTCTGATGTAGAAAAACACGCCCGCGTCCGCCGCGAGAACTCAACCCACATCATAATATTATAATATCGTTGTAATGATAATGTTTTATTGTTACAAGACGTATATGCCGTTGGAGTTTGTGTGCACGATTGGTTGAGGAGGGTTGGTAGGGGCGGAGGATTTTTAGTCATTCCGACGTACTTGGAATTTCACCAAAAGTGTCAGAAATCGAGCCGACGACAAAATAATATATATTTTCGTCTCGGATGTTTGAGATATTATAATTTATTTTCATATGGAACATAATGCACTGGCAGTATTGTAGTAATAGTATCACTCTAATGAGAAACTATTTTTATTGAGGAAAAATACAATAATAATATATATTTATCATTCATATCACGCACTCACACGCTTGCGTATTGAAATTTGAAACTAACATTAACATTAAAATTAAATTCTTAGAGTTTATTGTAGGTACACGTGTCTGTATATTTATAATGCAAAATATTAGGTATGTTTTAATAATCGATTAAAATATTGCATAACCTACTAATGATATTGTTGTTTGTCATAATCACAGACGTCGACTGCATAGTGGGCAGTAAAAAACCTGCCTAACTAACCTGAAGACAATAGTTTTTTAGGCTATTTTCCAAGAACTATAGAATAGTCACTAAGACTATAATAAATTATGATCATTTTCTATAGAATATTAACAGAACACATAAATCAAAAAGTCGAGAACTATAATATAATAAAAAAGAAAAATATTACGAATGAATACCAGTGATTAGGAGTGATATATAACGTTATTATACGTTTTATTTCAACAGAAATTATGCTTTTTGACAATTATAATATATGCCAACACACGGAAGAAAGGAAAAGTAAACAGTAATTTCAGCGGTGAGTTCAGGACAGTAAAAATAATTAAATAATGTAAAGTAGCTTCTTTACATCATGCAAAAGAGGATTTTAATGATCATTTATGGAAGTTAAACGAAGAAGAGAAATTAATGATGACCTACTCCTCTTCTTAAATTGTTATATTCGAAACAATATAATTTAAAACTGTATTTAAAACAGCGATAGTTAACAGTTTAACACGTGTGCATTATAAACTATTATAATTTGTTTAATTGATTTTTTTTAATCGTTATGCATTTTATAATATACGCTATGAAGTCTAAGAATAATAAGAATGATATATGAAGTGAATGCATAATTATTTGGAAACCATCGTTTTAAATATTATATTTTTAACTTTCTGTACATGACTAAATTATTAATTAATTTAATCTAAAAATAATTGTATTTATTCCGTTTGGTTTGAAGTATGATTGAATACGTCATTGAGTCCCTATAATAATTGATTACAGTATTAATAAAATATATGATAGGACATATACGTATACATAATTTGGCTTTATTATTTAAAAACAATAGTGGATGACGTTGTAATGAGTATATTCAACACGTCTATTGTTTTTTTAATTCATAATATATTTCATTAGGTAAGTAATACAATTACGATTTTTTTTTTGTGTGTTAATTAATACCGTTCGTTATTTATTTAAGTATTTAATTTAATATTCAATGTTTGTGTATCACCTATGTTTATTATTTATGCATGTACTTTTGTACTTAAGAACTTATACCTACCTATATGGTGTGTAGTTTTTTGATATTATTATAATAAACTTATGTCTGTTTTTATAATTTTAATTTTCATGTTACAATCTAAGTTGCGTTTATATGATTTATACAGGATATTATATAATATTGTTATTATTCTTTGTATCATCTGATTTGGATACGATTTTATTCGATAGTAAAAATGTTCGTTTTTACCCCCAAACCAGTTTTATCGCGCTACAGGTAGTATCCCTCCGTGAACCAAAGAACTGGCACCAGCTTGTGATGTATGTTATGCAGTGTATATACATGTCTATACAGTATGTAAAGAAAACCTTTAAACCAAACGGGCGGTGGCAAACTCTAAAATAATTGTTTGGTAAACTCCAGATTTTTTTAAACTAGTAAAATCTTCTGGGTCAACATAATATTTGTCTGAAGGAATTATAATTTTTTTATTCATCACTTTAATTTATAATATAAGTAACTATTAGACTTATTTTAAATGTATATGTTGATATTATTATATACAATTTAATTTAAATTTATATTCAATATAACTAATAATTTTTTGTTTTATTAGAATATCGACTATAATTATAGCTCATGACTTATAAAATCGATTTATATTATTATTATTTTTATTAACTATAATTGATATAATTAATATAAACTTGGCATTTTTTAAATGCATATGTCCATATTATTTTATTCTATATTAAAACTGTACTATAATGTACATTGTACACACAAAGTTATTACAGACTTGGAAGTACATACTTTGCAGAAAGTACTGAAGTAGACCACGAAGAGTTCGGGAAAGTTGACAGGTACCTATATTATGATCTGGAGAGTTTATAATCATCCAATCAAACGCATAGCTATCAACCACCATGAATACACCGACGTACGTGAAATTTTCGACAATACATCTTCGTTGTACTAAGTACTCGGAAAAGAACATATTGTATCAATATAAAAATATTCACACACATGATAATAACTTCATCCAACGATTGTAAAAACTGTAAAAAAAATAGTCATTAGATTAAATATATTATGGTGTTATATAACTAATACTATACTATATACTATATGACTTTATGAAAAATCACTTCTCATAAATAAATCAATAATAATGTTTTATGTAATGTAAAAATAAACGTTCCTTCATTTGATTTAAAATGAAAAATGTGTCTTCAATTCATAAACATCGCTTTACAATGTGGCTCGCCTCAAATTAGCTTTATAAATTTGCGGGTCCCAAAGTTAAGGTTAGTGGCCACCCCTGTTATATAGTATGAATAAAACAAAAGTTGATTAAATAACCATCGATGATCATTGGAGTTGAAGATTTGACAAAATATGTTTAAAAAATAATGGTTTTAAACACTATGTCAACAGTGTCGAAAAAGTAACATAATATTATTATTGTTGTTATCGATGTTCAACAATCGTGGTCTCGTGCGTAGGAGCAGTATGTTTATAAGTCGTCTGCGCCCGTATAACAGAAAAACGCTTAATTCGCGTACCTCTAAAAGAACAGACGTCTGCCCGGCTGTTGACTGTTTTATTATTGTACAATACATACGGTACACACAGCGCACTAAAATCGGAAAATTCGAATGAAAATAATGGAATGTTTTATTTTTCGAAGATTGCGGCCGGCGGTTCGGCGGACGCAACGTGTGATGAAAATGTTGATATATATAATTTAATAAAGAGAAAAACATCATCGCGGTTGTTGGCCACGCTTTTTAATTAGAATCGTAATAATAATAATGACAGTCGTCTATTTTCGGAGGCGAGACATTATTTTCGTCGTCTCCCTCGCCCGTCGTTTGACCAATTCGAATGCGTTTTAAAATGCAACGACCTTTTCCCGTTTCTATATTTACGTGCCCGATTCTATTTACGAGTAAACGCGTTCGTGAAACATACACGAGATATTCGAACACGCGACAGTAAGTCGTCGGCATATACATATAGGCATTAATGTGATCAACAAAAAAAAATAAATAAAAATTATGATGTTATATAAAAAAAATTATGCGTTTTTTCATACTCAGTCCGTTTGACTGCCATCGCCGTGACGGTATACGTTTGCCCACCCTCGACAGTAAGTTGGGACGGCGCTTTTTTTCCACCCCGTTTGCAGCGCACACGTCGTCTGCTTTCGCGGTGCGTGTACAGCGAGTAATTTCCGGATAACTATACGACACGTGCAGCAGCAGTCCTCCCACCAAGGGTAGGGCGGGGGGGAGGGAGGGGATACGCTTGGTAACACGTGTGTTTAAGTCTTGAATTTCCCCTCGTCAATCGAGCTAGACAAATTGAAAATATTGCTCATCGCCCGCGAGATGGCTGCGTGTAATAATATAGCGTGTACATTATTATTACAATAATATTGTAAATTTGTAACGGACAACGTGACGTACCAAAGTGACTATATTGTGCCGACTGCTGTGGCTGCATTTGTGATATCGTATCATATTTTAGACAGCCCGTCATTGTGAAGTGTACGAAAAAAAAAAATAGACGAAAATCGAGATCGTAAAACTGTATAGTACGCCCATAAATCAAATTAATAAAATAAAAAAAAACCGAGGACAAATTCAAACTTCCTGTTGTATATCATATCATAATTTACTATAAAAACAGAAAGCTATTCCAAATATGTATTTCCCGAGTGACGATGATGCATGTGCATATTTTATTAAAATAATTTCATTTTACGTAGGTATATTATTATAAAATATCCGGTTGATAATTCCAACTCCTATACACGGAGACGCCGCGTCTTGGAATGTAAGATTAAATTACAGTATGCAATATAAGTAGAGTATTCAAAATAATGTGTGGCACATTAATAACTAGGACTATAAATATATAAATTCAATAACAACATAAAATTATAACTATTATGAATTATAATGAAATAATACTACAAACTAACCGATTACGTCTCCTACTATTATAGATTTATATAATATTACTATTAATAATCATAATAATCACCTTGTATATTAATAATTTATATAATATACAGGGTGATTCACCAAGCATGCTAACCCCCATTGCTTCATTTAATAATGAACTTGTTCAAAAATAAGGATCCTTAGAATCCCTTATTTTACTGAAAATTATTTAGTGGATAATTTTCGGAAAATGTTGGTATCTCTAATTCAAAATTTAAACGTGTAGATTTTAGTTATTAAAATGTTTATAAAGACCAAGGGTACCTACCTCTATATCTTTAGTATAAATCCTTATTACAAAAATATAAAATAGACGCATTAGTTTTTTTCAACGAACTCAGAAATGGAGATTTATATATTCCACAGAAACATCCTGTTTTTAAATAACTCATGGGGTATACATTATACATATTATATTGTCTCCGCAGAATATTAATTCCAACGGCTACTGTTCATAATAATATCTAGATGTCTACATATCGATTATGAGCCACAAATCTTATACTGCATTTATGTCTTATACTTATGCAGTTATGCTAAATTTAATATTTAAGTATTAATATAATATGTTGCGTGTTAATAACTATCCTGATTTAAATTATGTAGGTTACATGTGTTATGTTAATTATACCTACGTTTTATAATTAGCAGGTAGATATAATTTATTTAAAAAAATATATATTAATCAAAACAACGATTTACTTGGTATATGTTGGTATATGTGATACAAAACTGTACAAATAATACCATACATTACCACAACTTGTTTTTGTTGTTTCTTAATATGTTAATATAATTTTTCCCTCAAATAAATAATACAATTTCATATTATTGTAATCTTTAATACTGTAAGCCATCTATCTACTAAAATAAAAAATCAGACAAAATTATAATTTTTTAATACCACATTGTAATGTTTATAGTATACTAGTAGTAACAATTATTTTTTTTTTTTTTAATTTTTACTGTTTTTTTTTTTTATTATTTTTTATTATAATTCAATGTTTCGGCATATTAAGCATAATTATATAGTAATAGTATACAAGTATAAAAAAACTATAGGAGCCAAAATAATTTTTAAAACTTCTACTAACCTTACAATTGTCTAATATAAAAAATAATTTCGTCGTAAAGTGCCCTAGACTTGAAGTTATATTAAAGCTACAATTATTATTGTTATACACTAAAACAGTAGTACCTATACTACTTACTATTAACAGTTAATAATTAAGGTTGATCTAAATAGTTTCCAATTCATAGATACTTAAGTACAAGCAAACTATATTATATTTAATAACTAATCAGGTAGGTACACTTAATATGATATCAATCTTGTATTCAAATGTTATTAAGTTTTAAAACCAAAAATTAGTAATTACAGTATTACACATTTTATCATATATATATATATAAATATAAAATATTGTTAATAAACTATAAAAACATATGACAAAAATTTACCAACGAGTTTTGGTATCGGTGTGCTGCATGTATTTAGGTGAAATCACAAGGTTTAACACGTGCCCTAATAAACGAACCCTATATATATATTCGCTATTTGTGAACAAACATAATCGTGTTGTTTTTATACCACCCCGGTGGAACTCGGATCATTTGATCGATGTATTTCTTTGAATTTCTTTGTTATTATTGCCTCTGTTCGGGGATTTATGGGTTTTAAAAACAATATTATTGTTTATTGCGAGATGGAATCCGTATTATTTGACGTACCCACATTTATCATGATAGATTATCTTGCAGTTTATCACATCTCGTATAGACAACTTTTAAACGATAAATTAATATATAATTCTCCGTTGATGCTCAATAATCAAGTCACTGTCTATTGCAGCCTAATGCCAGGTATATGCTTTATACCCATACCTACTTGCCTATTTTTTTATAATATGTAATATGATTTTTTTCATAATGCATGTACCTATAAAATCATTTAGATTTCCCATTCTCCTATACGTTAGGTATACCTTATATACTACAGACACACACACACACACACATATGTGTTACATTAGTTACTTCAAGTATTTTATCTTTGGTACCTATAAGTTTTAGGTTACGTTTTACGCTACGTGATTCGAGGTATTTATGCGCTTATAAAACTGTTGAAACAGACGACAGTAGTAAAAAATATAAAAAACATTATGTAAGCACGTATAATTGTACCTGTTTTATAATTATTGCTATTAAGTAGCCGTATGTACATTAAGAGTACACAAATTTGATGGTTATCAAGTTATCATAATATAATATTATACATATAATATCGAGTAACACACTAATACTTTTATCGTGACACGACAAATGCATTTAAAAATTTTAAAAAGGTACCTACATATAACATTATTTACGCATTATTGAGTATAAATTATACTCTTCGACATTATAACAACGATGACACTATATATATATGTGTGTGTGTTTATAACGTGCATACATACACAGTGGTTATATACTTATGTGTATGCTTATCGGTCATCGTGTAAGTATTAGTGAGTTTAGGGACTTAGAGTATACATTTTCGTGAAATTGTGAGTTTTATACATTTATAATGACGTTTGAATAGTAATAATATGATCGTAAATACCACGAAGAACATGATGTTTCGAAAATCGTACGATTTACTGTGTATATAATATAAATGTAAGCTGCATGTCATCCCTGCAACCCACAAGACGAGTTTCACTGTTTTTTCTCCGTTTCACCCTTTCTGCGTCGAACCCTTTTATATGAGACTCACGTGTCACATGTAGGTTTGATGCATGTTGGGCGTAACAAAACAGAATACATTTTATTATTGCCAATAATATAAACTAGTATCGGATCTAATAGAAAAACTATATTGTTAAATAGTTTAAAACACAAACCAATATCATTATTGTGTGTAAGAAATACAGCTTCTCTTTAATGACGTTTCTTTCGACCGACAGCAATTCAATTCGAATAATAAATAGCTATTTAGTCTCATTTTAGACTACGCTACAAGCATGGGCTATGGCTGCACACGTCCACAGACATTTTTTAATTTTAATAACTGTGAATTATCAAAATGTTAATTGATAAAAGAGTCAAACAAAATATATAAAATAAAAAAACACTCGTAGCCCGTAGGTACTTACGTTGTGTCATATATAAGGCACGTCAATCATATTATGTTATGTGTTGTATGCATTATACAGAGTGATTCGCCAAGTTTGCTTGCCCCCTTTCCTTTTTCAATAACTCTGCAGTTATTCAAAATCGATTTTTTTGAATTTTTAATACGTTTGAAGACTATATTTTTTAATTCTCAAAGTTAAATATCTTAAAAAATTCTTGTTCGAATTTTGATTCTGATATATACGTCAACATTTTCAGAAAAACTATTTGCTAAATAATTTACAGTTGAAAAAGAGATTTTCATTTGGAAAACAGAAGTTTGTTTCTCCACAGGATACTTCATAAATAGTTTAAACAATCTCAAAAATTAAAAAATATGGTCCTTAAGTATATTTTAAAATGCCAAAAATCAGAATTGGAATAATTGCATTACTGAAAAACAAAAAGGGGTGAGCATGCTTGGTGAATCACTCTGTATATAAAAATATTATAATACTCATATAGATAGGTGACAGTTGTAGGTGTACTTGTGAGTCGTGACAGTCGTCACTGTGAGGTTTTTCAACTATGTTCCGCCCCCATCACCACCACACATAACATATTACACTACTCTGCCACAATATATAATACAATTTTATAATTAACACACATATGACATATATACATATTAAAGGCAGGGGTGCTGTCCTTAATATTACTTGCACGCTTACAATAAGTTATAAAATATACAAGGCGTAACAGAATGACCAGCTGACAAATGAAATAACTTTTGCTGTAATCAATATATTATAAACATTTTTATTTTATGTGTTATAATTTAATATTTATATAGACGCTTGATACAAGTACAGTATAACATTTTTTGTAAAAAATTTATAAATTAAAAATTGGCAATTTGTAAATCTAAATTTTAGAAAAATATCAATGGTTAAAACGTTTATTTAAGTCGAGCAGTTTATTTTTAGCACTTTTTTTAAAATATCAATATATTTTTTGAAGTAAATTTATTCAAAACGTGATAACGATTTTCAAAATATTCCTTTAGGGAATTTTCAGACATAAGTAAATCTTAAATTATAATTTATTATCCTTATAATTTTCATACCTTTAACAACTAGTATTAATTTTTTATTTTATATTTGTCAGGTCTTTCTGTTACACCCTGTATGATATTTAACATGTATATGTGATTTTGTACGCGATGCCCGACGGTTATTAATTAGGCACATGTACTATGGTGCAATCTTGAGTGGTTAAGGGGCGAGGATAATATTTTTTCTCTCATCTGGTTTATCGGTGTCTTAACAATATCATTGAAACCTAGGTATTAATTGAATATCCTATCACCCCGGAAATTCACCCGACAGCAATATTACATATTATTATGTTCTGTAAAGGTACACGAATAATGATTTATTACATAATTCTATACAACTATATAATAATATTATTTGTACGAATCCACTTGTATGTATATTTTTTATACCACTGAGTATTGCTGCCACATCTCCCCCACATAATATAATCGCGTTACACCCGAGATGGTTATCATCTCGACCATGTTACATATTATATTATGTATAGGTACCTATATATACCAAGTCACATGTCTTTATCCATCACACGTCTGCATTCTGCACCGACATTTTCGGTAGCCAGCTATTTTTATGAACGCGCGACAGAAAGTCATCCGAGTACAAAGTCGAAATAATATAATACCTATGTGGTTGGTATGGTTACTACAAGTGTACAACTATATATACCTAGTATACCAAGAAATCTTTTTTCCGAATACGTTCGTTTGACTTATCAGTTATCACACAGTTTTCGTTAATTTGTCACATAATAATTATATTAAATAAATATATTACACAATGATTGTTATTAATTAGAATTGAAATAGATTTTCATAAACTTGGCCTTTTTGTTCGACATAATCTACTAATATGTAATTGTTTTAGATTTTACATTTTTCTCATTGGATAGGTAAATGTTATAGCTATACAAATAAGTGCATATACATATACTAAAAACAAAATTCTATTTAAACGTTTTATTTCAAAATTATATTTCAATAAATAATGAAATACCTAACTTGAATATCAAACATCTTTAATTAAATAATGCATTAATATTATTTGAGTTCGTATCAACTGTATATAGATGCCAAACAGTCAAAAACGATATAATATTGTTTATTTATTAAATTTAGCTCAATACGAAGATAACAAGTAATTTATTTATAATATTTCATACATAACATAGAAAGAAATTCTTATTTTGCGTTTTTCGATTAACTATGGCTTTTATTCAATTTTTTTAGAAATAGCTTTCAAAAATTCAAATTTACCTTTTTTAAATTAGTAGTCACGTTATTAGTTTTTATTTTATTCAAGATTTATTTCTATTCCTTTTTTAACTATTATTTTGTCATGAACTCATCAACAAATTGTTGAGTTAAATTTATCAATATTGAAGTTTTATGCTAAAACAGGTGTGTGGCTTTTTTATGATTTTCATGTTAATATAATATATTAATAATTGTAAATCTATAAAATTTGTATTTCACTACATATAAATCTAATATACCTAATCGTCTAATAATAATATATATTATTACGTATTCAATGTCAATAAGTTGTTGAAAGACTTGTAACGACTGTTCACGGATCTAACTAATATAAATAAACATTATATATATAACATACTTTTCGAATTAATGCGTGCCTATATCTATTAGTTTTATTTTAACGTGTATTCTATTTTTATTGTACTGTTAATGTATTTTTGTAAATTATAATTTTAAATACATAAAAAAAACATTAAGAACATAAATCTTTACTGATGGGTATAATAACAAAGCGTTCAAAACTGTGGTTTACCTAACAAGACATGGAATCCTGGCCACACCGTGTTTATAGGCCGAATTAAAGGTAGAATTTTAACTGGAAAGTACTGCCCATATTACTTTAAATTCCTTTGCGTTCCGTAGCGATCGGACAACAACAGTAAGCGAAATCGTCTTATATGGATTTTTTTAGGGTTAATCGACATTCCAAAACCTGTTTTGGAAGACACTACCCCTGAACGATTATTACGAAAAGGTAGGAATTATATATAATATAACCCCCCATTATACCTTCGTAGCTATACAACTGCTACAGTCGATTTTGTATTAGTTTATAAAGGATTAAAAACATAATAATAATAATAATAATGTGTTGCAGTATATGGTAAGAGCTTAAATAATGGAATTGTTCAAATATTAATGGCTGGAAAAAAAATACTAATATGGGCACTCAGTAATAATCTTAATTTTAAGTTTCTGACACAGACTGAAATTAATCATAGTTCATGGTTTCTAATGTTTCTATACACCTTAGGTATAGCTCCGTTGACCATTTAGTCCATCCGTTAGGTTTCCTGCAGTAACGATTCTTGATATTAAAATATCTAATTAGTAGTAATTACTTGTTATCCAAAGTTACTCAATATAAAAATTGTAGGTAGATAATATATGGAATTATTGCGCTGTTCGTGGAATTAATGAGTTTGGAAAACGGGAATCTAACACACTCACAAAGTAAGCTTTCCTAACTTGTTTGTTTTATTTCACACATATACCAAACAAAAAACGTAAGAAATTTTTTTATAATTTTAAAGTAGTGCATATAATATCTGTATATTATCTAAATAAATTCCAGACATATATTATGTAGGATTATACTATATAGTTTAATACTATAACTATATATTTTGGTAAACGTTTATCGATCCACCTATTTAGAAAGATGCTTTCGTAAAACATTGTTTCGTTTAAGTCGTCTAAAACGAAATATATTTCTATTATTATATTATTTTTTATGTGTGTTGTGTGTATGCCCATCTTCATCTGTATATGTATGTCGTATGTGCGTGTGTCAAAGAAACTAAACGGAAGAGTCTCGTTAGATCAAGGAAACTGTGCAAATCGACTGGATCGTGTCGCCCACGATTTCTTTAACATTTTTTTCGTTCATATCCGTTTCATTTGTACACGCGTGTACACAAATTGAAAACTTAAAAGCAATGGGACAGAACTGACACCTTTTGAAAGAAAAAATTGAATTATTACATTCTCATTTTTAGTTTTTCTATCCTGTAATAATAGTTTTTTCTAAAAAAAACTAAGCATAATTACATAACGATATTTATAGTATATAATATAGGCACCTAATGGAAATTACGTAAAGAACCTTTTATTGTTTACCATAGGGGTGTTCCAAGTATCGTTATAAGTACAAAAACATAATACATAATATGCTGTTGACATAATAATTTTTGTTAAGTCCTTAAAAATGTATAATTACAAACTCGAAAAATTTTTTTTTTATTTCTTATGTATTGTGTCACGATCATTACAAACTGTGTCGTTATTTTAATAGTATATACTACTCAAAATTATTATTTTTTTAAATTTTTTCGTGACAATACATTTTTGGAAATCAAATAATGCGATTGATAAAATATTACATCAAACGGCATTTCAATCAGTTCCCTCGACAATCGTTTATTTATCTTCGTTTTTAGTTTTCTATAATTATTTGATATTCGTCCTTGCAACGATTAAACTGTATGCGTGGCGTATGGCGGAGAAAAACACCTTTTCGCTGGGCTTGGGCTGTCAGTCAAAAACAAAGAGCCCCCGCGTTTATTTTAATACTCCCTGCGGTTTTTTGACAATTCGCCAAAGGTCTTTTACAGTGCATGTATGCGTTCGTTTGACATTATTGACATTTTGTCACTGCGAGGTCTATAAAAGAAAACGTCTCGTGATTGACAACCTCTTCGAGCAGTCGAGATCATGTATATATATACCAGATTTTTTAATGACCAACAACTAAGTCACTCGTCAATGTGATTAATGGAAGTCTTATTATGTATATATGATTATAAAAAACGGTTTTACGTGTGTTAAACTTAAGTTGGTGTCCGGAATAAATGGTACATGACATTTTTATCAGCTGCAGTTATTAACCAATACATAAAAAAAATACTATAACGGTCGTGGTGTGTATTATAATATTATATAGACGCACTGCTTATTATTGTGAACTCACGACGCAACTATTGGGCACTAAATCATAAACGAAAATAAACCACTATAAAATTAAATAATTTAATCTATCGTTTACTGATCGGCGCCATTATATTATAACACCGTATACAAACTATATTTACCCGTCAATGCAGACTTTGCTTCTCGGGGGAGCTACAAAAGCGTAGGCTATAGGTATATAATATTATAAAATATGCTATTTTCGTTTTATTACATTTCGTTATGAAATATTATTATTTTAAAAGTTATGAAACAAACGATATATAGTCGTAAACGGTGTACCTATATGAGAAATACGATTAAAAAATTTCAATAAAAAAATACAGTGCTCACGTGCGCAGTCCCGCTTTTGGTCTTATCGTACACTACATAAAACGTGAGTTTATAATTTAGGGTACCACATTTTGTAAGACATATAGGGCCCCAAAAGACTAATTGGTCGTGCCACAGTCGTATACCTATATATCATTTTATAATATTATACGATGCGGTTGTTTTGTACGTCCATCTGTACGTACAGGATAAGGAATGACAATAAAAAAAAAAATTTAAAACAACATCCGACGTGAGGAAACGTATTTTTTTCCCCCGCTACGACTCCGGGTAAACGACCCTCTCTCGGTGGCGGCGTTGTCCGGAAAGATGTTGCGGCGGTGGCGGTAATAGTCGTTTCCGTTCTGTCCGTCGGGTTTTCGCAGCACAAAACTGTATATACATATATACATGAAAGAATACACACAATAACAATAATAATAATAATAATATTGTATTATACAAACAATGAGCGAATAGCATTGGCCGAAACCGCGCTACCGTAGGTCACACACACATATACACACGTTACCTGCTATATGTGATGCGTATTCAAATCCACCGAGTGAGAAAGAGAGAGAACGAATAATAACAAATAAATATGGAGAAAAAAGAAGTCGTATAATATCATCTATCTGTAAGTACGTTTGCCGCCGCCACCGCCGACGACGACCACCGCGTTTTGAATTTTGATAACCGGGTGCACTTCCTGCCATTGTGCCCATGCCACCGCCACCGCAACCGACTTACTGCACACACACACACACACACACACACACATATGTGTGTTCAAGATTCACGGCCATGTGCCGCCGTCGTAGTCGACCGTTGAATCTGGACGACATCCACTTCGCCGCCACTTGCACAGGGCCCCGCGTTTGAATACACAACCAACGTGTAAGTCGGAAAGGTGTATAAAAACACGTACGCGCGTCGCAATATTATAGGCATAGACGATATTATTATATATAATAAGACACACACATAAGCGTGCGCTGACTGCAGTGCAGCTGCTGGTTTCAGGTTCAGCACGAGATCAACTCTCCTCTCCCCCCCCCCCCCAACACATTATATAAACAAACTTTTTTTTTTATTCTAGTCAACCCGAAACTACCGGCAGCTCTATTTGTACAAATATATTCTTATTTGTATGTACGTCTTACTACTGTCTGTACACTATAGTTAACGATATATTATGTATGAAATCAAATATTATTCTTATAATCTTATAATATAATATGATACGATATACCCTGGATAAACATCAAGGTATTACAAAAGGCTGGTGGGAGACTAGCTACAATATGTCCGCCTATATCATGAGCCATAAAAATATGAATAAAATGGTCGGTGAAAAAAATGATAAACTATAAACGATTATAAAATTACTATGGGAGTATTGTAGCTTTTTATTTAGAAATTTGCTAATGTAAACAAGGAAGGTATCTTTGAAATAGTATCTACCAACAATTTTATAAAATAATACTCACTCTTTGATCCACCCGTGAATATACCTATTTATTAAATAACACCAAATTGGGAAATTGTAATATGTTATTTTAAATAATACACGAATGACAACAGTTTTGAATCATAATAGGTAAAATACGCAACCTAAGAAAATAACAGTCGTATTGTATTGATGGCCAAGAACTAAATTATGTATTTGTGGCAGACTCGTTTGCCACACGCGTTAGCATTTAGCCGGTCGATGGGGTGATTTTTACCCTAGTTGGAGACACGTAAGTGAACGTCTAATGAAGCAACAGAGCGGTTGGAATGTTGGGGAACTCAGAAACGTTCACTGCAGGATATAGCAGATATATTATTATAATATAACTACGTATAAGGGCGATCGTTCGAAAAATATTCAACGCATTCTCAATTAGATTGGAAACTAATCGCTTTAGAACGATATTAGGATTACTTAGTCCGATTACCTAAATTAAAATTATCAATATTTTCGATTTTTATTATTCCAAATATAACCCTCATTTTGTCAATTATAACTTATAAGGATGTCTAATTGGATTTTTATATATTAAATTAAATTAAATATTATTTTAAATAATGTATTATAGGTAATAGGTATTATACTTACTCGTTAGAGTAATAATTATAATGCCTATATTTTATTTTATGATAGTAATTTATGTATAATGTATTAATGTATACTGTATGAACATACGTAACTGAAATATCAATATTAGGTATACTTCGACCTCCTGGTATCCGTCGGCGCACATGTGTACCTACTGGTCACTGCAGAGGACTTATTTTGGTGTTCAAAATGCACTATCCCGGTCAACCCCCCTGCTCCTTCCCGCCAAAAGCAAACTATTTTACATAACTAAATAACTTATATTGAAAAAATCGTTTTTAAAAGTAACAGTTAATATGCACATACTCGTACAGTGTTCAAATCTTGGTCAAATACTTAAACTCATTTTATCTCGGTTGTGCTATACACCCCCCCCCCCCCCCTCTGTCTCCATCATATATTCATATAGTAACTACAGTGGTATAGAACCCCTCGTGAATGGTCTTGGTATATTTATAGGATCTCCCCGATGTTTCGACAACTGATTTGTCGTCACATTGGGGCATCTGAAAAAATATCGAAAGCAATACACTAGCCGAATCATATTATGTTCCATAAGTTCTAAGAGTAGTGATTTTAATATACTATTTAAATAATAAACAATGAACCAGTGAAGCATGCAGACATTATTATTTAAACTTTAAAAGGATAGTCCTGAATTGGAATATTGACTCAACCTAACCTAACCTAACCATGTGATAAACAAATTAGTTAATTTTCGTAAAAACTATTATAAATAATTAGCTCAATTATTATCTAGGTACCTGGAATTTAGGTTTAATGTTTAAACACTAACAGTATTAGACTTTAGACGAAATTCTTTTGAGTGGGTCAATAAAAATGCCAGACCTACAAGAGTCGAGTTAAAAAACAAATATGTATTATGCTTGTGATGACTGCTTGCTGGTACCATACATACATACCTACTAGATATAATAATATATCATAACGTATATTATTATTATTATTATTATTATAGTTATTGCTATCCATAGAGTGATTGAAATTGCAAACATACGACCAAATCTGGCATAAGTCCAATTGGCAAATCTATACGTGACTTACATAATACTTCAAAATAATGTAAATTAATTTATGCAGCTGAAACAAAGCATTGGTAATATTAGAAGATGGTTGAATAATTGGTAATAAGTAATGAAAATGTATACTCTTTATTTTTTTAACTATACTGGTCGATTAATGTAGTAGTTATTTAATTTGAAACGAGTACATTATAATATAGATATTAAATATAAGTACAATAATATATTTTTTTAATATTCATATGCAGGGTTTTATTATTGATATACTGTACACGTGATGCATTAGAGCTTTAAGTATTATACTATTACCTATACATAATAATGTATAATTATTAAAAACACAAATGTAGGTCCCTAATTATATGAATATTTTATGCAAGAAAAAATATAAAATAAAGTATAATATCATAAATGGCTAGTGAATACTGATTATTAAATAAGTTACAATAAATAGTTAAATTCAAAATGAAAACGAAAAACTAAACTTTAGGTTATAGAGCGCAGAGAACTAGAGTTGGACATATGATTTGCTCAATGATCCCCTGTTAAAGTTATTATAAGATTTATAAATAAACAAAAATATTATCTGCAATCTGCATATAAGTGTTTAACCGTAATTAAATGTATTGTATAAAATAGAGAGTAAGTATACCTATCTCGTAACTGTTTTTCTTCTAAAAATTCAACCATTTTATTTTTAAATAACCACATTCGACTTGATAGTGAATAATATTTTTACTAACCAACAACAAAACAATATTTAAAAAAGGAAGATGAATCAATCACACATCAGTCGTTATAACCTTATAGTCCTTACTCAACAACAATTGTATTATTTTAAACCATGAAGTATTGTTTACCCCCCCCCCACGATTGTAGTATTGTTTGCCGACCAAAAAGAATATTACACACCATTTCCGCTAGTGTTTTTTATTCTAACGTGTTGTAATATTATACATTATACAATAAAGATACATATTTGTATAATTTAATTTTGTAAATAAGTCATAAAATTCAAAATATTTACAATCGTCTGTTTATTTGTCAAATCCAGTCAGCGGGCGCTTTTACGACAACGTAAAATGAGTGTTCGTTATTATTATTGTGTTGTATAAATAAAGTATGTATTACCTATTGCCTGCTGCCTAGTATTTTGTTTCTATATAATTATTTTACTTTGAAATATTAACAATGAACAATAAGAAAAAAATGTACATTGCACGTGAAATCGTTAAAATATGTATATGGGATAGTACCTAATGCTGACGAAATACCTACGCTGGATCGCCCGAAGTGGAATAATTATGCTTACAGATAGATAATATTATTATAACATAAATTATATCATAATATTATACTTTCGATGTTGGAATTAAAATATTATAAAGTAAAATTACTGAAAATGCATTTTAATTCTCAAAGAGTTTAGGCGCCACTTACACAATTAATGCCTGGCAATTGCTGTTAATTTTCGTTTACGATAAAATTTAGGGTACGTCGACAACTCGTACGTAGTTGGGAGGCGATTAGTATACAAAGTATGGACATTTTTAGCTTCGGGAGATAACTATAGTATGCGCCCGTGGCTATATCTTATACCTATATAATTATATAGAACAGGGTCTCCAAACTTTTTTATTGAAGTGCCACAAAAAATATCAAATGCTCTTAGCGGGCCAAAAGTTTATTAACACATATAATTTTTAATTTTATGAAAATATAGGTATACAAATATAAGTTAACTTTAAATCTTTTTATAAAATATTGTCTACAATATACTTAAATATAATTGGTATACATTTAAATGATAATAATATATACATTGTAATTTTAATAATTTTTTTTTTTTAATGAGAAGTATGAAATTTATGTTTTTCTGCTAATATTCGATCGAATTGAGGTTGTATGTTGCTAGTTCCAATTTTAATAACTAATCTCTCCGTTATCGACGTTAAAACTAAAAATATAAAAGGAAATTGCAATGTCTGTCGTCATAAATTATGATACGTGCCCGTGATAACGACTTTTTAAATTACACATATATTTAGATATCTATATTTTATTTACCGTCTTATGGGTGCTGCGGGCCGTTTAAAACTTGTTCGCGGGCCGTAGTTTGGAACCCCTGATATAGAATAATACATTTTATAACATTTAGGTTCCGATTACCGGCTACCTACCAGTAATCTGTAGCTCACGATTAAGTTTAATAGAAACTAGAAGTTTTTAAAATGTTCCAAGTATATTGGTATATCTATGTTTAAACATACATCTATTATCCATACTATCAGTGGCGTATTTGCGGAAGGGGGTCCGGGTCTCAACAGTTAACATACCTAACAGTATAAGAAAAAAAATATAAATAATTAATATTACAATATAAATTAAATGAAAATTACATACTCGTTAGATCTAAATGTTTTACATATTTTTTTAAATAAAATTACATTTTTAAAGTCGTTTATATTAATATTCAGTGATCGACATAATTTCAAACCCGTATATAACACGCTTTGTTGACCAAATACTTTGTTGAGGTTTGGTAAAAGTATATTAATATTTTGTTTATATCTGTTGTTGTGCTAGTTATCTAGCAGAGAAATTAAATTTTTATGTTTATACAAATCAACTAGAATCGTTAATTTGTAAATATGTTTTTAATGTTTTACTTTAATTTCCTTATAAATCAATGTGGTACTAGTTGTCATAGGTATTAAGTAAAAATTTAATAATGCAGATAATAGTTACCTACTACAATATAAAATACAGTATTATTTTTAACATTATAGAACACCGCAGGTAAGAGTTATTCCTAAAACCCGCTTAAAAATAGTTCAAATAATAATAGGAGACGAGCTGATTAAAATTAACTTGACATTAAACAAATTCGTAAAATAAACAAATAAAAAAACTGTTATTTTGGCAATGTCGATTGAAACGGAAATGATTTTTTTTCTAACTTTATTTTTGTCTAGCTATTAGGTTCTTTTTTTATAGAATCGTATACGAAACACGCACTTGTACGTGCACAAACACACATGTACCATTGTACCTATATACATTACCTACGTATAAATGTATAATATTGCTTAATATAAATCTAAAAATATGTGTATAGAGTATAAATAAAAATGCCGTTGTGGCGTTGTAACAATAAAGCATGAATAAGATAACGAACCAAAAATTATTTATCAACAGTCACATAATTCATATTATATTATTAATTACCACTTACTCCCAGTAAGTATATGAAAAACACTACAATATCAGAAGTATCAGTTTGATTATCACATTATTTGAGATTATAAAACTAAAGTCAAAGGAAGGCCTCCCAAAAGGAGTTACACCCATATAATATCAACAACTTTTGAATAGCCATGAGCCATGCCGTCAGCATCCCCTAATCCTTATAAATAACGATGAGCTGATAACCTATTACCTATAACTTATAAGTTGTAACTCATAAGTACTGCACTACTGCATATATTATAGCCGTATTCGCACACAAACTCCGAACAAGGAACGCCAGTCGCATCATGGGTGCCCACTGGTGGGGAAATTTTCATGACAAAATAAGATTTGTTCACAGTATACTTATTCTGAACTGCATTTCATCATATTATTATGCGTATTTCTGTTTGTGCTTACATGATTGTTGGCTCCTAGGTTTTTAAACTTGCTCAAAGGAGTAGCGGCCTACTCGTCTACTTTAAGAGCTGCCTTGTTCACCACATAAGTCTATAGACTATAGTCATTACTATTATAGGTATATTCTAGGACTTATGTAACATTATAACTAGGTATAAATTATAGTCTGGCTTGTGACGGAATTGTCCCTTTTAATATTGAGTTATTTCGTCTTGGAAAAAAATCCAACACTCAAGTAGAAATACCTACGTATTATGTCATATTGTCATATGTAAACAATATTTGGACTTCAGGCTTCAGCAGGACTTATGCCTAGCAATTGCATTTCCGTATTGGTACAGTAGTAAAACATAACAGAGTTGAGTATTTACGTACTAACGTACTCATACGAATATAGTTGGTATAAAAATAATTTATGTATAAGAAATTAAATTTTGCATTTATTTGAGAAAAAAAATTTAAAATAAATTCTATTGTTAACAATTACTGAAAATATTATGTAGTCATAGAAAATAAAATAATCATAGTTTGTTTTAGGAGGCTAAAATCCCGCTCTTCATATAGATTTAGACTGATAATGGTCCACCCTCAACAATACCTCCCACCGATTTCCGTCTAGGTACATTCTGTACATCATAGGCTGGATTTGGGGGGGGGGGGGGCACTAGGGGGCAGTTTCCTGCTCCCTCCCCCCAGAAAAATATAGAGAGGGGAAACTTGTCATTTTAAATCGGTTAGAAAATTGTGATTGATGTTTGCCCCCCACCCCCCAACAATTATGGCCAAGTGCCGCTATACACACTCATATATAGATATAATATATAATAAACCTATATACAATAGATTTATGTGCGAGTTTGAGTGCCATATATTATAATATAATACGCGCGTATATCCGGCACTGTTGACAAGTAATCTTTTTATCGTGTTATTTTTGGCGATCAAAGTATATAATAATATATCGTCACGTCAACCCGCGCTGCAGGTCCAAAAGAACGCGAAGATCTATGTACCACACGCACGCACCCACAGAGTGAGAGTGAGAGTGACACACACACAGAGGGATGGTTATAGCTGAGGTACTCATTGTATATTATTAAGATATTGTATTTAAGTATTTTATATCGGGCGGCACGATGGCTGCCGAGTTCCGGCTGCAATGCAGTATACTGACGAAAAGGAAACCATCACGTGTCCCAGGCAGTATATTATCACATATTCTTCGAAACAAACGACACGTGGTGGAATCGTATAATAATCGTAATGATAGTAATAACAATAATTAAAATTATAACAAGACTGCAGAGGATATTATGGTACCGGGAGTGGCGGAGTGTATCCGGTATACGCGTGCGACAAGTCGTGTTACTCAAACGCATACGCGCTATTTATATTTTATAATTTATATATATATAGATAATAATATATTTGCGTTTATATTATGATCGTTTTCTGATCGCGTTTGAAGAATCGATATGGGTCACTGCGCTATACGATCGCTTTGAGATATTTCGAACCGCAATAAAATATATAGTGCGGTAATATATTTTATTGACGTCTATATTTATAATACCGACGAGTTATAATGGAAATATTTTTATAAGTTGTATCGACAAATCTTTGATCATCTGCACAAACGTTTTATTCTTTCTAGATAGGTACCTACTATAACATGATTGATATATTATGCGACCCTATAAAATAATCAATGCGCAATGACTTATTTACTTTATTTAGAGTTTAATATTATGTTGAAATATTCAATATATTGTAAGTAGGTAACTCCTACCTATGACTGTAACGGTTTTATAAAAATTTAAAACTACTCGAGCTGCGAAGCAATCAAATCAACAAAAAACGCTAAAAATATTAAACCAATTATAGGTACCTACCTATAAAGACCATTTGCAGTCTGTATAGAATAATCTTACCTCCTTTTCATATACCTAGGTAAGATATGTATAAAATCTGTGAAGTCTTTAATGGTTTAAGAGTATATAGGGACAACCCCATCCCGTAAAAAAATGTTTTTTACAAACATTAGGTATGTGTGTAATAGATTGGTGAAGTTATAGAGCTTCAACTCACCCCTTAGCCATCCATTCCGGTTAACCCTAACTGTATAATGTCTATCATTCGAAGCTCTAGACCCACATAACTATATAGCTCAAGCTAAGGAAAGTGGGTTTAGGTTTTCAATGTTGTTAATATTTGATTTTAGTTAAATAAACGATGCTGCAAGACTTAGCAAGAGGCCATGTGGGGCAAGTAAGTATAGTGTTCAAACAATTTAGTTCCAAGTGGCAGTACCACGGAAAAAAAATCAAAGGTTTTAGTCGTTCGTGATTTTTATAAATGTCGATGTCAAATAGGTACTTACTTTTTTTTTTCATCTGGAACCGACGTCGTCACGGGAAATTCTTTCGCAATACTTCCGCAGAAATAGATACTTACTTATACAATAACGCCATAACGATAAATTAACTATATAATTTATTGTTTATGAACGATCAACAATGTTTAACTGATTTACCTACTTATGAACCCTCTCCCATTTTTTCTGTATAGGTACGTGCTAACACGAGTATATAGGTACATATTATATAGATACCTATGTCAGTAACAATGTAACATTATAATACGATGGCCTAACCTACTCACAAATACATTATACCAGATAGACTACTTAGACGAGGGACGCTAAAAACTGCCATAAGACCGATGCACCAGATGCCCCGTACTAACATACAAACAGTCGTGGCCTGGTGGCCATGTACCCACAATAACGTACACATTATTTTTGTGTTATGGTACACGAAATGTTGAAAAGTAATATTATAATAATAATATCGTGTTTGATTACCTCGAGGTGCTCGTCTTCTGTTTGATGAGACAAATCCCGCCAACGAGCATCTGGTTTTCACGGGTCCTGTCGCTGTGACGGTTTTGACACATTTTATAACACTCAACGGGTAAAAATGTAACAATCATAAATCTGGTTTACTGAATTTTATTGTATTTCAACGGTACATTTTTCTGTACCTACCTAACCATTTAACAGTTTATTGAAACATTCGATTACAAAATTCACAATATAATTTACAATACAATTTATAAACATCTAAACCAAGATGCATATTGCACAATATATATTTTAGTTCCTGTACCCACCCCCCAGTAACGCAAACATGTGGGAGGGGGGGGGAGGCTAACCCCCCTCCAATAAAAATTTCTTGGAGCCACTTCAAAAAATTTCCACCATGATGCCTAGGCGTCATTAAACCCCTTTCACCACGCCACTGGGTATACCTACACACGGAAATTTTTTGGCGAAATATCAACGGATATGTTAAAAACAATAGACCATATGAGAACCATAACAGTTAGGTACTAACTGGTAATAGCCAATAGGTATTAACTAGATACTAGAAACTAACCTTTTTTTTTTCATTATTGAACCGACGATGCCGCGGAAATGTTTTCGGCACTTTCATATTCTCGCAGTACTTCCGCGAACTAAGTACCTACTAACCTAACTTACGTGCAAATAAGTATGATTGAAAAATCGAAAGAAACGAATAGGTACAATTAGAAAATTTAATTATTTCAAGTTAAAATGTATGCAAAATTGTATATTTAAATGAAATGTAACAATTTTAGGTACTAGTTAGGTATGTTGAATTAAAAAAATATTATACTTAGGAAATTGAAACTTTTCACCATTATGAATATTGAATATTAATATTTACTGCACGCAATGAAATTTTCAAAATATTTAGATTAGTTTTATTATATTTATTAACACGCCATTCTAAAAGTTCTAATACAACTTATCATCTCATCTCAGGATCGTTTTTCATCATACTAAATTTAATACATCCATTACACATTTACACTATTACAGCAACCTACTCATCGACGAAATACACTTGAATCATACATACAGGCATACAGTAAAGTGACTTCCTCAGTTTTATAGTACCTATTTAGATGTTTATTTTAAACAATAGGTACATACTATTTATATAATATTAAAGGTGGACAAAGGAATAATTGTCTAAATACCAATTTTCTACATACTTCAATTATTATTTTAAAATCATTACAGTTTATATTCCAGAATAAATAATTATTTACTATAGTATAGGTAATGTAGATCATAGATAGCTTGGGGCAAGTATATACATAACATTGTATTTGGAATATTTATAAACCTACCTCAGAAATTAATTTTGCAAATAATTTACTGAGTATTCTTGAAAATTATGCTACAATTGTTTTGATTAGGAGAACATATTATTATGATTAAAAATATATGGTTAAAACAAAATCAACAGATAAAAAAGTTTATTAATGCACATTGCACAATGGTCATGGTTTGATGTAATTGCTGTTATTTGTAATATTAACAGTAAATATACAAATGTTTTCCAACTAATAAATGTTTTTAATTTATTCATATGGTGTATACCTAATGAATTATGATAAACTTAACCATTAATAACTAAGTAATTATAAATAAAAAAAATAAAAAACATCTCATCTGATTGAGCATAACAAAAAACTAAGAATATTCAGTCCATACTTCATCAATGTAATACAAAAAGGGCTCTAAAAATTATTTTATGAAGAAAACACCAGATAAAAATAACTAAATGTTATAAGGTCAAACATTTAAATAATTAGTCAATTTTCTTTTTTCTTTTTTGTCAACTTTAAAATGTTTGAATCAATAAAATAATGATATAGAAAATAGATTACTTTTCTATCTTTATGCGACTATTTACATTGAATACTGTATAGTATAAATGTAGCAAAACTCCGATCTGGGTAATGAACAAGTCATCATCAAGTCACTGAAAACCTAAAAATAATTACATAATGAGTGAATTTCTGTATTAAAATATTATATACTATATTATAATAGGTATATAGATACGACAATATATAAAACATACGGGAAGGAGGGGTGTTTGTAGAAAGTATTTCAGAACCATTATGCACACTTATGTTGTTTGATGAACTTGCCTCCATGTAATTTGTGTCATTATAATTGAGAAAATCCCAAATTAGTATAGTGCCATCTTTAGAGCAACTGACAACTTGGAAGTCATCAAATTTGAGGTCATACACTGCATCTGTGTGCATCTGAAAGATATAAATTGTTTAATTTCCTCAATACTTCAATAATAAAAAACAACAACACAGTATTATAAAAGTAGTTTAAGTTCTAGGTATAAAAAGATAAATCATTTAGATTTTTTTTTGATATTTTATTTTGATTTGTATCTAATATTCATGTTTTATTTTGAAAATAAATATAAAACGATTGTATGTAATTATGTACAACTTCATAAAGATCAATTAGTGTTATTACATATTTCATAGCAATGAGGTATTGCAAAGTAACTAATTTAAAAAGTTCTATTAACTTACTCTCTTTTTAAGTTTTCACTTCAAAACAAGCACACAACAATTACCTTAAGTGAACGTAGACATAGACTAGATTCTGGAACTCTGGGGTCTAATGCTGCTTCTAAATTCCATACTTTAATTTTCCTTGAATTCATAAATTGTATTTATTAAAATTACATAACTGACTCTGACTAATAAGATATGTTACAGTCTTAAAATTATTGATTTCATTTTATAAAGTCGTGATTATCATGATAAAAACTATAAATTGTGAATAACTGTTATATGTAAAAATAAACAAGAACAATTATAATATATATATATGCTAAGAAGTAAGAAATAATTAATGATATATACAAATAATATATTTATATATCAAAATATACAATCTTACCCATCATATGCTCCACTGACGATAATTTTACTATTGAATCTAATGCATAGCACCAATTCATCACAGTCGTCCAGTATTCTTAAACAAATACCATATTCAATATCCCATAACCTAGTTATATAATAGAAAATAAAGTTAATTTAATAATTATTTTCGTCATAAATTAAATCATATTTTAAAAACGTGATATAAGTTATAATTAGTACCTTATGGTTCTATCAGAACTTCCACTAACAATTAATCGTTCTTTATATTGAAGACAGATAACACCAGATGTGTGACCAATAAGAGTGCGCACATACTCACAGCTTGATGTATTCCATACTTTAATACTACAATCTTCAGAAGCTGATACAATGTAAATGTGATCAAAATTTACTACATTTACTTCTGCTTGGTGACCAAACAGAACACAACGCAAAGTAATTTCACAGGGTGACCACATATCCCATACAGCTATTGAACGATCCTATATTAAAGAATAATAATGAATATGTTGATTTAATTATTATATTCAAAATTATTGATACAAAAATGTAAGCATAAGAAAAAAAAATCAATAAAACTAACTTTTGAACAAGTGACTATCATATTATTGCTAAAACTTAAATGCAAGACTGCTTCAGTATGGTGAATCATAGTGTTCAACATTTCGCCAGTATGGATGTCCCATACACGAATTGTACTATCACTAGAACTGCTCACTATCACTTTGTCGTCATATTGTAAACATAGAACAGACCCTGTATGACCATTTAATACCTAAACAAAAGATTATTAGTGAAATATTTTGTTAAATTAAAAAATGCTAAAACTTTTATGCATTACCTTTATACATTTTAATGTTTGTTTATCCCATATTTTAATAGTATTATCACATAAGCCTGCAACAATTTTACTTTCATCATACTGTAAACAGTTTATACCTTTGTATTTTTCAGAATAACAATTTATCCTTTGTAATAAAAAATGGCCTGTTGACCAATTTAATTTTATATCCTGAAATTAAAAATAATACACATTATTAATTAATTTTTATGATTTGGTTTAGTGTTTAAATGTATATTGTAGAGATAGGTCAAACTCAAAAATATGGTCTTGAACTGAAAATTTAGTGTTGATGCAGAATTCGAACTGAATTTTCATTCAACATCGAATCAAACCAGTATAACATTGATTTTGTGAATAATAAAATGCGAAAATAATTATATGCTAGTCAGACGATTACTTATACTATAAGTCTTATAGTTTAGTATAGGCTTATAGTCTATAAAATACAAATAATTTGATAACACAAGAAATAATCGCTGTTCAGACAATAATCTGGTTTTAATTTTATTAAAATTAAAATTAAAGATAACAATAATGCAACTAGAATGAACATTTAATTTTGCACTTTAAAAATAATAAACAAGCATAGAATACAGGCGTATTTTTTGTTGATAAAATAAACAAAATAAACACCAGAAACGTTTCTTGTTGCAAGGTTTGATGTGTTCGAAATTTTTTTAGAGTTCTTAATTTCTTTGAAATTCAAATTAATTATAGAATTTCAAACTTTTTGTTTTTGATTTCAATTCTTTTTAGATTAAGTTCGACTTATGAATTTGAACTGAACATCTAAAGTTTGCTTCGATTTTTTGAACTTCAAGCTGTTTGACACCCCTCAAGTATATCTCTTGTATTAGAAATAGTAAATCATACAATCGTTTCATGCAATATATCTACTTTCCCCATCTACTACATTAATTTAAAACTTACATAACTATCTATTTGAATACTAGTTGGGTGTTAATAATAATAGTTTCACTTTCATACAAATAACTTTACAAATTGACTATTACATATTTTCAAAAATACTAAAACAATCAGTTTTACTTTAAGTTTACAACTGAATTTTGGATTTAGGCAAACCAAAATAATTACATAAAATAATAATTATTATAAGTTATTAACACAGTAATATTTGCAAATAATCAAAATAGTTATTGATTAAATGAAACATTAAATACAAAAAAAACAATACATACTTCAATATCTTGAACAACTTTAGGAATCAGAACACAGTAATCAAAATAATCAAGCTTTGAGTGTTTTCTACGACGTTTAACAGACTTTGTCTTAAAGCTTTGATTAAATAGGTACTGGATCCTGAAAAAGACAAAATACTATAATCTAAATGAAAATATATTATTAACACTATTATGTAATTATGTACAAGGGTAAATATAAAATAGTGGGACATACTCAACTATTATTCTTTGCATACTATTGTACCCAGTCATTTTCAAAATCTCAATTTCATTTTTATCTTAATCTATAAATATTTTCATAGACATTTAAATACCCAATAATTATGTTCACTAAATAATGTATTCAAGGCAGGGGCAGTTCTAGGACTCAAATTTAGTACTGACATAAATATAATATATTTATAAGTAAGTTATATGTCAACCTAGATTCCCTAACAGAACATTTTTTTTCACACTACAATTCAAGTATGAATACCAAAAAAATATAGATTTTCTTTATTCTATTAAACAAAATAGGATATGCTATATGTTGAATTTATTAAATTATTTTATATTTTAATGTATTATTAAATTATTCTTTTATAAATTATAATTGAAGAACCTATCAGAAAAAAAAAATTATGTAGTTACTTATGAAAATAGTGACGATCTTGTTAACTATAAAGTTTAAAAAACAAAATTATTTTAACAAGTTGTAAATATTAACCAACAATTTGTATTCTTTCGACTAATAATTCTTTAATTAACTTATCAAAAAAAACACAATATTGAACTTTTTAATAAGCAAACGTCAAAGAGTTTGGTACGGGCCCGCTACCCACCCTGTCTGTTTGCTAGAAGCGCCATTAGTTTAGGCATCTAACTGATGTAAACTGATGTAACTACAACTTACCATCCTCTTTTTTCAGCAAGTTCTTGAGGTAATGAATTGTAATGTATTGTATGATTGATTTGTTTCCTGCTTTTTAACTCTAAGACTGGTATATTGAGTTGTGTGTTCAGTATAATGGCACATGTAGGTGCGAAAGCTAGAGATAAGCAATGGGCTAGACATATACAGTACTGATATTGTGTGAACAACATTAGACCCACAATTGTTAAAATATTAGTGTGTCCAATTTTTGATTCCAGTGAAATTGAAACATTACGACCACCACCGTCAATAATACCCTGAGCTAAAATAGCTCCAAATTTAACCACATCATCTCCATGCTTATCACTGATCACTTTAACATATAGAGAACGAAAATATTTGCCTTCAGGACAAGAGCTCTCTGTGTGGTGAATACAAATCATAGAAGAAGCAATTAGTGCTCCTTGGCGCACAAAATTTACAAAGTCATTAATCATTGGTACTAATAAATTAATAGCCTCTGTGTGTCCAGTACCAGCATAAGCAATACCAAGTGCCATAGCTGCACCATATCTTATGTAAGGGTTATAACTCTTTGTGAGTTTGCTGATGACTTGAAGACACAGCTCAGGTGTCCTGAACAATACAAATCCTAAACTTGTGACAGCTGCACAACGTACATCATCACTAACATCACAATTTGAAAAGTGCAACAACTTTGTAATAGCAGTCTCGCTTCCAGTTCCACAATATGCCATGGATATTGTGTACATAGCAGAACAACGTAATATAGGATTTTTATCTTGTAGTAAAGAAGTAATTAATTGGTCAGCTTCTTGCAGTTGGTCATACATTAAAAATGATATTCCAACAGCTAAACCTCTCAACACTTGTTCACTGTGCGCCACCTGCGCAAATGCTACCATGTCTTGAAGAGCTTCGTCATTTTTTGTTCCCAACATAACCAAGCCCATAGCTAACCCGACAGCTTCACCAAACACATCATTGTTTTGAAACATATTGATTTTCAGTTGTTCAAAAATATCTTTACGACATGTACCCATGGCTGATAGACCAATTCCTAAACAGCATCCATGTTTCACAATCTAAAATAAGAAATGGAATAATAATATTCATATATTTTAATGTTTAATTGGTTTTAATTTACTTTATTTTGTGCATCTTTGAGTTGTTTAAGAAGATAGTCATTAATAGCTGTACCATGATTGGCAAAGATCAAACCTAAAGCATATAGACCACCGCCTTTACTATAACATACACTTTCTGATGAATTATTTTTCTTGAGACACAAGTAGCTGTGTATTAGTTCAAGAGCATCTGTTTCGTTGCATCTATGAATAACACCAAGTGAAACCATAGCAGAAAATATTTCCCAAGTAGTCCAGTTGGCTAATTCCAGATTATACCTAAAGCATCAAATAGTCTATTGTTCAAATATTAAAAATATTATGTTATACTAAAACATTAAATAATTTACCTTAAGAAATGATCACTTGTTGTACCACTATTTATAAAACCATTGGCGATCATAGTAGCCGTGTAACAGATATTTGTGAAAGCTGAATCTCTTGTATGATTTAAAATATACATGTTTGTGTGATTATTTCTAGTTAAAAACTGTAAATTTTTCTCTATACTCAATTTTCCACTCAATACTTTGGTAAGCTTTTGTATCATTTCTTGGTGGTATTTATCATTGGGCCCAACAGATTCAAAAGAGTGTACCTTAGTATTATGATCAATTGCAGTAACTTTGCTTGACGCGACAGTATTAGTTTTAGTAATACGAGTACTAGAAGGAACTTTTTGCCATAAAGATTTAAGAACACTGAATAAAAACCGTTGAGATGCCAATTCAAATAAATCTATTGATATCTGATATGCCATTAAGCAACATTTTTTATCATTTTTTTTAATAAGATTTTTAAGAAGTTGAGCTACTGATTTTGGGTCATTTAAAGATATAAAACATTGGCTTAAACTTATAAAGTCATTTTGTTTTCGATAAAGATTAGCAAGACTTAGTAACACTGTAGTACGAAAACTACGATTTTCAAAAGTGCTCATTGTCACCTGCTTAGCGTATAACAACATTTCATTAATGTTGTCTCCTAATTTAATAAATTTGCTGAACATATCCATACGCTTTGTTTTCAATGCCAATTGCAATCCAAGTTTGTAATGTTTGTCGTCTAAACACTTTCGAAAAATACAACTGACAATGTCTTCCAAACGCACATCCAAGGACAGCAGTGGAGCTGTGTATTCAGCACTTTTCGTACAGCCTTTGGTGTAGTGGTCCAGACACTTGGCAATTATTTTCTGTGTGTATTCATCACAAGCTTCCATATTAATCATATCGCTGGCAGCTAAGGCATATCGCAGGGAATTTGGCAACGAGTCGACGTGCAAGTATACTTTACTTGTAAACAAGGCAGCCAGACTCCGTTTTGCCAAAATCTTGTCTTTATGGACAAATATGTCAGGTTGGATCTGAATAGCACACGAGAAGTCGTGCCAAAACTCATTCAGAACACTGTCCAATGTGTGGTTCCCAAAAAATATCAACTTCGACGTCAACTCCTCCAGCAAAACCACCACGTCCTCCATCGACGTTACACTCATGTCGCTGGTCGGTAGTGACGGTGCTCGATAGGCGGAAACAATTCAAGTGCCGCGAGTAAACACTGAAATGAAATTCGTGCGAACGTGAAAAGATCATGTTTCCGGTCGACGCGTGTTCGCAGTGAACTTATTACGATTTACGGTGTGTATATATCATAGAGTAGTACTACTCTCTGTCACGAAGGTCGACAAGCGTCTAGCCAGTAGCCACAGGGAACCCGAATGGCTGCAAGATGGCCGACTTCGTTATCATTATCAGTTATCACCAATTCTATTATCAATTTATTTTCAACATCGAGATAGATAAGAATACGTATTCTTAATAAATGTACTGTAATTCTTTAATTCTTATCAAGGTGTATTTTAATTTATAAATACACCTTGATTCCTATTTAAAATCAAGATGAATACAATTAATAATTGGATAATATAATAGGAGGCAGTAAATAAACACATAGCACATTGGACTACGATTTCAATTGCTGGAGCAATTGGATGAGCAACTTTTTTGTGTTCAATTAAATATTTTTGATGACAATATGATTTTGTACATTGGTCACAAGTAAATATATACGAATTACTATTTTTCTGTTTTTTTTTTGGTGCTATTTCATCCAACTTTAAATAAGGGTGTTTTATTTTTATATGAGCTCTTAAATTTTTTAAAAATTTAAACGGTTTTTCACACTACACATTTCACTTCATTTATGTCAGACATGTTCTTAAAAACCTAATTGGACAAAATAAAATATTGATGCATATTTATTGTACACAAATAATATTTATAACTTTTGAATTTGTTAATAAATAGACATTTACTTTGTGAATTTGTATTTAATTAACACTCACAACACCATAAACATTTTTACAATACATATTCAAATAACAAATATAAAGGTTGCCCCAATTCAATTATGAAAACACTAAAAAATTAGTATACTAACATTTAAAACGAAATTATAATAGTATAATTACAATGCATTTATATTACAAATAAAATAAAATAATAATAATTCAGAATAGGGATGATGGATCCTTATTCGCTAGCTTTATCATTGACAAATTGGAATAGAAAAGTAGTGAAGGAACACGGAATAATCTGAATGCACACCATTAGTCCTCATACGTCCGCATGCATAGAAAAAATAAACAAAATACAATTAAAACAATATTCCAAGTTAGTACATCAAGAAAAGGGATAAATAAAACATTTAAACTCAAGTATTGGTGAAAACTTTTACAGTATTGTACATTTAATTAAACAGATAAGTTTTTTAACAATTAGTAAAAATTCAAAATTACCTGTTTATTATTTAAAATAAAATTAAGTAAAGCTCTTATATTATTCAACTTTGATGGAAATAAGGTAAGGATCAAAGGAAATAATTTATATCACGGACTAAGATAGTACTATCTTAGTCCGTGTTATAAACACGGCTTTAGATAAAGCCGTGGTCGAAGGTCGTTGTTATCACCTCTTATCATCAATATTTATTATTATTTACATATAAATACATATGACTTGTGTGGGAGCTGCAAAATATTATGTAGTGGTATTGTACTATTGTGGACTGTGTATAGTAAATAACATGTTATGTTATGTAGCAGTAGTACTATAAATATTTTATAGTAGCACGGACTTGTGCTGTAACTTTTCATTTGACTGCTACAAAAAGTATAACCGTAAATAGGTATCAAAAATCTTACACTTAGTAACAGCTATAGAGTTCATCAATAAAGAGTGTAGGTTATTTATTGTTTAAAATATATTTTACATAATATAATACTATTGGTTTAACTATAATTGTTTTGTCAGTTATTAACTTCTAAGACGAGACACCTGTGAATATTGTTCACATCATGTTAGTTCTAGTCACAGCAATATTCTGCGGTTTTATTTGCCATATACATAGTGAAGATCAGTGTAATGGTTTGTACAGTAATTATTCTCATCATTTATCATCAAAAACTCCATATAGATATGTAGCCAACTATAACACAGAACCGGTGAACTTCGAAGGTGAGTATTTTGCTTGTTCAATAATTTAAATAATTATAGTAATTATTCCTAATATATTGATATTTTATTGTAGTGTATGATGTAACAAATATAATATTATATATTTAACGCAAGAGAGCTATGTTTGTCTATTGTTTTGCTTAATTAATTTCTTTACTACTTTAAGGTTGTAGGCCATGGAAAATTTGGCTTGTTCAAAGACATGGTACAAGGACACCTGGTAAAGAATTAGATCAGTTCGTCAAAGACAGATTGCCCGAAATTCAAAAAGACATTATAAACAATTTGATTGAATGTAGGTATATAATTAAATTTTTAATATATTTAGTACCAAGATGAAATTCATTTGTAGTATACCTATCTATTAAGATATATCTGTCATAACCACAACATGAATTAATACATATTTTATTTTTGCTGCATAAATTGTGTTTCTATAATATGTCATAAAAGTCAAAGTTTAATGTACCAAAAATAATAATGTCTACATAATTTATGAATTAATCTTTATTCTTTGGTTGCATAACATAATGCATGTGACTATAAGTATATATTTAAACTAAAAGATTAGATTATTCTATAGTTTGTACATACTTAATAGCCTTAATAGGAAATGACTTGACTTTATAAATGATGATCATGTAGTTAAGTGTGAATGTAAGTAATATGTATATTGTATATAGTACAATCAAATTGCAATTTTATTCAGGCAAACTATGCAATGAAGATGAAATAAAATCATGGAATCCTCATAAAGAAATAGACGATACAAAACGATTAACCAGTGAAGGAGAGGATGAACTTTTAGCGCTTGCCGAACGTATGCAACTTAGATTTCCTAATTTATTAAGTCAACCTTATGAAAATACAAACTTTTTGGTAAATTATTGCTATTATATGACTATTATTTATTTTTGAACTTTGTATTAAATTTTTTTTTTATAGTTTAGGTTTACTAATACTCAAAGAACTAGAGAAAGTGCTAAACAATTTACAATAGGATTGTTTGGACGAAATGACGCAAAGAAAGTATTATTTGATGAACCATTAGATAAAGACCCATTATTAAGGGTAAGTAAATTATAAAATTACTTTCTATATCCTTTTAAACTTAAAATATAATATAATGTATTATTTAGTAGGTATTTTACTTGATATTGAAATTCACTAATATTCAGATATACAATCTATACTTTAAATTTATATAATATCAACTCTTATTTTATGATTTGGATATTAATTTATCATTTTTAATTAATCTTGATTTGAAAAAAATTTTAATTAGGTAAGTATTATTATTTTCATATTTATATTGTTTGATTATTAAATCAAACTACTGACAAAAACTACTTCAAAATATTGAATAAATTTAAACTATTACGGTCTTTTTTTGCTCAATTATTTTTCAAATTTTAATATTTATTATTATTGTATGTTTATTTTAAATCATATGTTAAGATATATAAGCTATATAATATAATATTGTATTTAATAATATTGACTGTAATTGCAATCAAAATTAACTTGTCAAAATGTGTAGTTATAACTTAAGGTATCCAAGTTATATTTAAGCTTAATGTATGAATCATAACATATTAAGGGGCTGATTACCAGTTTTCAAAATTTTTCGCAATTCTAAAAAATTTGAAGATTTTAGTTGCCACCTTAGTTCTAACACTTTTCCTCTTATCTACTGTATTACTCTGATACCTTTTTAGGGTATCCTAAACCTAATCTGGAATCATTTAAAAAAAAATTATCAAATTTGGTTGATTCTACAGGACAGGATCATTTTTCCCGTAGAGCGTATTTTTGTTATACAAAGTGACATTGGCACCGAGCGGCGAGCGCCTATCTATACTGACTAAAGTGCCCAACCATTTTCTTATTTAAATATACCTTAAGTTATAACTACTCACTGTGACAAGTTATTTTGATTGCTGTTATAGTTAATATTATATTATTATTGTGTTGTTATTTTATAAAAATTGACTTTCTAATAATGTATCTATTTAATTATTTTTAGTTTTATAAAGTTTGCCAAAAATGGAGAAAAGACGTTCGAAAATCCTCTACAGCATCAGCTGATTACCAACAATTTGTTGAATCCCAATTAATTAACGACACATTAAAAAGTTTATCTTCAAGACTTGGACTTGATTACACGTTAACATTTAGTTAGTATATGTATACTCATTAGTTCCAGTGTTTATGGAAATAAAATTAACGTCATTATTTATTTAAGAGGATGCCAAGAATATATATACTTACTGTGCTTTTGAAACTGCTTGGGAAAAAAATAAAGTTTCACCATGGTGTTCAATTTTTAATAAATCTGATTTAATGGTAATTCATTTTAAATTTATTAATTTAATTAATTTCTGTTTGAATAGTATACAGTAGGGGTGTCCACATGTAGCCTACATTTTCTAAGTAGGTGATTTGACGATTAATCACAGGCCGATATCGTAAAAATCAGTGTAACTCATCAGTAATATGTTTCAAAGTTCAAACTATAATTGCTTGCATGGATGTGCTTAAGAAGGGGGTTTGGGGGTTCAAACCCCTCTCGATGGATACTTTACAAATTTAATATATATACTCTTATATATTATAACTATAAGAATTTATTGGAAACAAATCTAGTTTAGAGCCCGCACTAATTTAAAATTTTTTTTTGGAAATCTATGTATTACAACGAATAATGTTGCAAAAATAAACTACCGTAAATCATTAGTTTTTAAGTTATAACCTAATAAAGTTCACGATTTTTGGTGTTTTACTCATTTGTACAATGCAATATTTTACCGCGGGTCTGGAACTTTTCTGTTTTACTGAACAACCTTGAAAGTTGTTTAAGGATTGCTACAACTTCAACCGATCAGGATATTGATTCACTACTTTCACAGAAAAGCCGTTTCAAATTTCACATCAGTTTTTTATTATTTAAAAATAGTTTTCTTCTCTTAATTGTGAATAAAATAAATGTATTTTTCCCCTTGCAATTATAAATAAAATGTAGTATTATACAAATATATGTTGCCAATTAAGACAACTTCTACTCGCTTAATATGGCCTAGCCTTCCCAAAAGGTTGGACACTCCTATATGGTATAAGTACTGATTGATTTTTTTAACAGTTAATGCTAATCAATTAATGAAAATTATTAGCTTTTTAGAATATCTAAGATACACCTAACCTTAAATTATACAATTATAAACAGTAAGTTAATACTTTCAGAAAATATATTATTTTCTGTTAAAAGGATTATCCATGTAATGACAGTTTTAATTTGTAGCTTTTCGAGTACAGTGAAGATTTGAAGCATTATTTGATAGATGGTTATGCGTATGAGTTATCATACAAACAAGCTTGTGTCTTATTAAAAAATGCAATTGAATATTTTGAGTAAGCAATATTTACAACAATAATAATTAAAACTTTTGTATTCTAATTAATTTAATTTGTACTTAAAGTGATCAAGATTTAAATAGCAAAAATGGTATTTTCTATTTTACCCATTCAGGAACAATTTTGAAAATGCTTGGATTGTTAGGTCTTTATAAAGACGAACATAAGTTAAAACACGACAACTATTTTAAAATGGAAAATAGGCTGTGGAGGACTTCGAAAATTGATCCTTTTGGTTCAAACATAGCATTTGTTTTATACAAGTACGGGCTTTATTCATTTATTGGATTTATGATTGGTGAACATATTATGTTTAATATACCATTTTATTCTTGTTATTTGTAGGTGTAATAATAATGAAACTAAGATACTTACATTACACCAAGAAAGAATTGTCCATCTTAATGGTTGTGAAGATGGCCTTTGCTCATATGACAAATTTAAACAACTGTTTGCTACTGAACTTCAAAATTGCAATTTTGATGAAATGTGTAATATTGACTAAATTGTTTAATATTTAAGCTTACAAAAATTATTTTATGTATATACCAATTATTTTTTTTAGTTGCTATAGGTTATTTTTATATTATTAACTATATCACAACAAAATAATATTACCAATTATTTTGTTGGGGTACAAAGATTTAAAGGAACATTTTTACAATTTTATTTTTCGTATTATTGTTTGAATTATAATATTGTATCCTATTTTAATTATTACATTTGAAATGTACTGAAAATATATCATAATTATTTTAAATTACAATATAAATTATCTCTCAGCAGTGGCATACCTTTAACGACTAACCCAAAATGCTGTGTCATCATTTTATAGCATGCACTGAGTATAACTAAATCAATAATTGAGTATCAAAATGTTTTATTAGATAGTTAGAAGATTAGCTTTGGTGCTCTTCAGTTTGGTTATACCTTGCTTTATCTGGAATACTCTTTGGAACGGTAATTCTGAAATACCATTCAGTAATATATAGAAATATCTACTTAGGTAACCAGGGCTTAAAGTGGGAAAAAATTCCAGAGGGGACTGCTCTCTCTATATAGTTTAAGCGTTCCATATATAATTTTATGTGTAATGTGTTATGCATATTGTAATGTATAAACAGTGATTGTGTATAAGCATACTCATCTCACTTTTAACCCTGAATAACGTTAATCCTAATTTGTTAGTGGGAACTTTAACCCCCCACCCTATAGTCTCTGTAGGTACCTAACCTAATTATAATTATTTACATAATATGTACCTACATTCATGTTCAATAAAATGGTTAAAATTTTTTTAGAAAAAATTTAATTGAAAAATCGTATATTGTTCAGGTAACCCCTAATAGCATCGAGTATAGGTACTCAATGCTAATGGGTAGTTATTACATGGTATCACAATTACACAGGTAATGTAAAATAAAGACCTGATAGTGTGTCTTCCTAGTTTGGTTAACGCAGAACCGTTTGTTGCAGCCAATTCAGATAGATACATAATAGCATTAATTAAATATTCAATTGTATTTATTTTAATCAATGATGAAAGTTGGTACCAACAAAACTACACCGGGCTATACTTATGTTACTACCTAGTCAAAGTTTCAGCCTAAGCGTTTGGCCCTATCTACGAGTCGTTTAGATATGTCGTTTGAAATGAAATAAAACATTCGCGAAAGCAGAAGGAATTAGTAGCCATCGTCCACCTATAGTCACTCATCTATGTAAATAATTGTACACTGATGCGTCTTGACCTGGGTTATTTATTCCTTTGACATTTCGTAAAGTTTTGAGATCGTCGCGTGTGGACCTTTATGCAGACCCGTCAACTTCTGTCCTTTAATTACACACGAAAATGGGGATGTGACGAATTCACGGTCGGCATTGGATACTTAATAGAAGACACACAATACGGGTCAGAGCACACTGTTTGGGTGTTTGAACATTGTATTATATTGTTACTCTTCAATTAAATATTGTTATTTAATATTAAACGAAAATATACGTATAAGATATAATAATTAATAGGTACTACACCTATACGTATCTCCTATAGTCCTATGCCATGTAGATATAAAGAATAAAATAATAAATTAATTTTCGAATACTTATAATGTGTAATTAAAAATGTAAATGCGTTATCAAGTGTTTTATATTGTACACCACGATCTTTTCTACATTATATTGTTATACATGCTAAGACGAAAAATCTGGGCGCCCGTTGAAATTAATATTTGTAATTATTGAAAAGTTGAGACCTAATCATTATAGTTACCTATTGGCTATTTTACATTAAATAATAATGATATTTTAAGCTACGGGTTGACCAATGATTACCTAGAAATTATGGTGTATCTTGTATGAGACCCGTATACCTATTACCTACCTATCCCTTGTAATGGGTTGTAATTGGTTGTATTTTAATATTGGAAGTTTTTTATGGGGCAAAAACATATAGTAAGAGCCCAACATTTGATTTGAGGGCCTGGGCAGTGGGTACCTACATATTAACATTATACATTTATACAATATAATATACTTATTTGAATCACTGAATAATACAATACATAATCAATATGATACAAATAAAAAATTACAACGGTTATTTCTTTTAATATAATAGATAGGTATAAATTATTATAGGTATATGTAGGTATTTAGCAAGAACACGTTGACTTTTTAAACGTACCTTTCGTACCTCTTTTACGTCCACAACCCAAACGGATGTAGTTAAATAGAAAAATAACTGAGTCAAAATATTGATGTGAAAACTCAGTTTTTATTTTACACTAAAGATTCTTGAACTAGATTAATGTGTACTACAGTAATTTGTAATTCAGTACAGCGGTAATATTTTAAGAGGCATTAGGGAATACTACCGTCTTTTATTATTTTTTTTTCCGTGTTAAGTAAATTGATTATTTATGTTCCAGGAAAAATGACGCTGTGTTTATTTTTCTCCATCTCTCTTCCTTTTTTTTTTTTAGTTAATTAAATGAAACTAAATCAAGTACAATAATCTCAAGTCTCGGTAAAATAATAGGTATTAAAAAATGTTTATCATTCTATTAAAATAACAATTTTTATCAATTATACTTACAATACTTACAAGTTATACCTATAGGTATATAATTATAATATATAGGTAACTATATGACTATATTAAATACCTATAGGTACCTATAATAGTCTATATAAATATAATATTTGTTAAAATTTACGCCTAACAAAAAAAAAAACATTGCAATGAAATTACTATATCTACTTAGGTAGGTACCTTTTAAAAGAATTTTAGATTCTGAGCGGAGGGATGATCGAATGAATTGATTTTACAATCTTGTGTTTTTATTCTGTCTGTTATTAATATTTGGAGTAGTAAAAATGCTTCGATTTTCGACGTCAACAGTATCTTGATCGATGGAAAAGTGAATCTAGTTGGTGCTTCGGGAGGTCAACATTTAAAATTCACAATAGTTTTCAAAAGCGCTGGAAAAAACAAAATAAACATTAAGGAAAAACAGGAATTTTCACGCAAAATCAGTTTTCGACAAAATCGATTTTCGGGATCTTATAATTGGGCTATTCGTTGATATATTCAAATTTTTAGTTTATTTTTGATTTGTGCACTTAGGTACCCAAAACAAATTGTTTACAGATACACAAGTGTTAGAGGAAATACGTCTGTGTTACCTACGTCTTGGAGGAAATAAATCGCTAGGAATGCGCTTCGTGTCTCAAATTCTTTACAATTACGAAAAAAAAAAAATTTGTATTCCAAAGTTTCGAATAAAGAAAATATGAATGATATTTATATTAGTATAATAATGTGTATCGATTAAAATACAATGCTGGTTGAAGTTAGGTTAGGTTAGGTTATTTTTACATTAAACAAACACTCTGTGTCGTAATTGATGTTATACTGTGCTGGCTATAAACGTTAATAATAATAATAATAAAATATATTGTTTATTGTTGACGACGAATGTATACGCTGCGTAAAATGTAAATGTTTGATCGAATAGAATTAGTTTATTTAAATCGTAGGTATGATATTATTATTTGACGGTGAATTGTTATGTCAAATAATAGCTCTTAAGTTCGGTTTTTATATATTTGTAGTGTTTAGTAAAGTAAAGTAGTGTTTTAAATTAGTGGAATTCCTCGACATTAAATAGCCAACCAGTATTTACCTGTGCGTTGCATGAAGTATCAAGCTGTCAAACAATTAAGAAGTGGCTGCAGGTCGTAATAGTTATGCTATCCTAGTAGTTGTAGTTATAGATCCAATTTTTGAATTTTACTTGCGTTAATATTACTCAAAATAGTTCAAATTAGTTATAGAATGATAGGATGGACTTAGGAAGCATTCGTAAAGTTTCAAACTCTTTCAAAATCAAATTTTAGTAAAAATAATTTATTAGTGAACCGCATTTTATACCTAAGAGTAACTTACCAGACTTAGAGATCATTATGATATGTTTAAAATTGACTAAATTCCTTAAAATATTTTGGCTCATTTCGGCCTATTTGTGTATACATTTGAAATTTTTATTTTTGTATTTTTAATGTCATTAATATATTTTCCTTGATTCAAATCGAAAATGTATTACAAGATCTCTCATACAATGTAACGTTAGCATTTTAAAAATATTAAAAATACTTAGGTCAGCACATGAAAAAAAATATAACAAATATATATTATTCATGACAATCATGACTATAGGTATATAATTAAATCTATACTATTATAATATTATAATATAAATAAAATTGTATTACAAAGCAGTGATAAATATAGTATAAATATAAAATACAGTTTATTATGTTACTATGTCCTATAGGCTATTGTTATAATTTTACCATTTGAAAATGTCATTGTGTGTATAAAATAATATAATAATATGTAGACCCGGTAGCTGGTAGGCATAACAAATTATAAACTCTAATTTTTACATATTAATGTTTTTCAATAATAAAATAACAGTTATAAATTATAATATTGACACCCTAACTAAATTAATCAATTATTTTAGGGCCCACGAATATTTATTTACCCCGAGACTATACCTATATAATGTACTATGCCTACTTTTATACGGAGATACATAGTATTAATTATAATTATTGATATGATAGTGTTGGCTACAAACATAATTTAAAACGTTCATAAACGTTTTATTCTTATAATAATAATAATATAATTATAATAAATACTATGCTGGTAAAATAATAAGTCTGTTATTCATTTTCTTTTAATTTATATGAGAAAACAAGCTATTTTCACTGTTTATTTACTATCAATATTTATGTTGTTTCAATTTTGTTCAAAAAACTTTTAAATTATATTATAAGTATCTAGGTACATCAGTTTTTAATTTCACGAATTGTATTTATATTTTTCCGATTGCTGTTTTAATTTGTAATTTCTTAGTTGAAATTATTTTAAACTTTTTTTACTATCTTTTAGTTTGTGAAGGATTAATCGTTCATTTTATTTTCAAAATAAAACCATTACATAATTTTAAATTCACATATCAACAATGAACGCAGTTTTTAACTAACGAAGGCTTTTTTTTATCAGAACACGGATTCGAAATAATTGTATGTACCTACCTCAACGATTCATAACTTTTAAACATTAGTTAATTAATGCTTGACATGCTATATTGGGTTCTTGGCTGACTAATGTGATTATGGGAGGCATAACCAGGAAGGATTATTAGTTATTTTGGGTCAAAAATATATTAAAGAATAATTAATACAGGTTAATATTTTAAGTGTACAGGACCAATTTTAATGTGTACAAATACATCTACCCAAAATCATGGTTGAACCCCCAAGCAGGTTAGGTTAGCAGAAGATACTCAAATACGCTCTAATTTCAGTAAAAAATGTTTTCGTACAATTTTAGTGAAAAAACTATTTATACTTTCTTGTTTTATGATCAACTCCTTTTTATAAAAATATTGAATTCAGATTTTCAGAACATGATTAATATCAACATAATTGTCAAATATAATAATAATAATAATACATTGAATTCTAATTTTTATTTGATATATATATATATTATATACTAATCGTGGAAGGAATAGAACTATATAAATTAAGTTATTAATTGACAGTATGTCAGTATGTCATTTGCCATAAATATCGATTCAGAATTTCCCTTTTCTATTATATTATTCAGCGCAATCTCAACTTCTGGTAGGTAATTGAATATAAACTGCTTTAATAGATAGTGATTTAGAAGGCCATCTTGTATCCGAAAACGATTTCTGAGTTGGTTTTAAAGGTTATTAAAAAGCTAATATTTTTTTTCTAAAATTTTGTTGAATTACCTATACCAAAAAGATTTTCATTTGTAAATTTGATGATGCAGCACTAACACCAGCTAAATTTAAACTGTGAGCAGAATACATGGTATGAAATAAGCTAAATTATTTTATTCGATGATTTTAGTTTGCACACTTCTGTATTTTCTTGCCATGTTTGCTCCGTTGTCATAAGCCTGTCCCCTAAAATTTGGAATACATAGACCATATTCTGATAATTGAGTGAGTAGGTTACCTAACCTACTCTGTAATTCACTTGCCAAGCCATTTTCCAGTTTTATCGTGTGCCAATATGAATCCTAAAAATCTTTCTTCTATAATCACTTTTTGTATAAAATACAGACGCAACTTGACTCATTTGCTCTTTCTTTGAAACGTCCGACGTGCAATCAAACGTAATTCTAAAATATTTTGTGAATTTCGTACAATTTTGAATTTGTAAGTTCTTTTCGGACTTCATTGGACAAAGAGAATATGGATTGGTCTTGAATACGATATGAACAATATGAAACTGAGCTTTTTTATGAGGTTCTATGTGTTGTTTTAATACCCCGTCGTATTTATTTACTCATTAAACTAATACGATTGATGAATAAAATAAATTATCATGATGTATACTTGTTCAATTTTTTGACTTGCAAGACAGCGTAACATTACAAAAATGTCTTATTCTTAGACAGTTTCCCCTGTGTGTTAATACTTGGATTGCTTCAATTCAAATTATTACGGGAAAACATCCCAGTAATTAATATTATTATTATTTTGTACTCATAATATATAGTATATTGATAATAGGTATTGTGATAATATTATATTTGATCTAAAATGACTAAACGAGTAAACGATTATTGAAAAAAATACATGTGTATTACATTACACACTGAACTTTATGTAGATATTTGTGTAGATTTTCATAATTTAAACCTTAGATACCAAATAGATACCAATATAGATAATAGTTTATTTATTTATCTAGATAAGATATATGTACCAACTTATTACTAATGTAAGTCTTGGACAGCTCAGCAAAGGTAAATTTTTAACTATGTACCTAAACCAAGTAAGTAAGATAATTATAATATATACTTTGTAAATATAATCCGTATTACTGAAAGAATAGTGACACAACTAAAAATGGTCGATTTTCGGGTTTTGATTGATTCTAACACAAATTTCTCTGCTCTATCTTTTAGTTAACTTGATAAATAAATAAAATTATCCTTTACAGAATTGACATAAAACCTTTTAAAAGAACGTTTTTAATATTTTTATCACTTTCGCTCGTGCATAATGTCACAACTTAAAATAATTTTTATATTTTAAGTTGTGACACTATTCTTCTTCTTGCTATCATTAAATATTTTGTCTTTTCCTCATTTACACGCAGTCGGGAAGTCCTGTGGTTTTACTTGCTCTCAAGAGTTTGAACAAATATTTAGGACTTCATCTCTCGTCTCCCCCATTAGAACAATGTCGTTTGTGCACGCCATTATTACTAGTTCCCCACATATTTCCATATTTTGACCATCCCATATTTCTACTATTGAAATGTCCTTATGCTAGATTAAATAGAGTGAGTCGAAGGCCTGACTTTAATTAAAGGTTTCAGATATTTTCTGCAGGAAACCAACTATGCATACAATTTTATTTTTACATCTTTTTAGATGACTTACGTACTTTTTAGGAATGTCTAATTCTTTTAGTGCTTTCCATAGTTGTCCCTATTAATCCTGTCATAAGTTTGTTGTTTATAGCCTATAAATATAAGGTGCATATCTTTACCAAATTCATAACATTTAGCCATTATCTGTCTAAGTGTAAAAATATGGTCCAACGTCGGTTTACCTTTTATAGAACCACTCTGATATTCCCTGACTATTTCTTTTACATATTTTCCATTAGGCGTTTGATATTTCATAGAAAAGCTTAAATTTTTCATTAAGTCTTCGATATTTTCTATATAATCCTTGACGTTTCCCATACGAGACTTGGCAATTTCCATGAAAGCTTGAGGTTGTGCCGATGGCATCCTAGTCACAGTCAATACTGTAAACCTACCAGTTGTCCCTGCCAATTCTGTGGTTCGTCATCGAAGTGCGATTCGCTGACGACGTGTGGTTCGCTGACGACGTGCCGTTGCGCTGAGGACGTTCGGTTCGCTGACGACGTATAGTGCCTTGACGACGTGAGGTTCAATGACGACGCGCGGTGCGCTAACGAAGTGTGGTTCGATGACGACGAGCAGTTTGCATGATAATTCATACATTTCCCAAACATTCCATGAAATTTCCCATTAGGTGCTTAATATAAGCATAAATTTATTATAAAATCTTCGATGATACCCATAAAAGACTCTCTTACAATGTGGACTATGCCTACCGGGGACACCACAATAAAAAGAACGCACCATTTGTAATACCTCTTGCATTTAAACAACATGGACAATGTAATGTAATTACGTTTAACAAGCAAAGGTGGTGAGGAAACTTACACATCATTATCATCATGAATCTTGGGGTACACATAGATGCGATCAATAATTACAGAGATTTATTACTTATAAAAGTAACTATAGTTTAAAATAATTTGGATTTAGAGACAAATTGGATTGGCAGAAGGGAATTTCACACTTTTCTGACTTTATGGAGCGCTAGATAAAGAAAATATATGACAATTCAGTGACTAGAGAATTTCGGGGATTAACTTGTAGATGGAGATTACAATTGTTCGCCGTGCATCGTCTCCGTATTATTCAAATCGAATACACATAATTTCTTTGATAATATCGTTAATTTCTCATTTATTTCCTATATTTTTCATAAAATCATTAACGTTACCCATGATAGCTTTGACCTTTCCAATATAATCCTTGACACTTTTTATTAAATCGTTGATATTTACCAGATAATCCTACATTTCCCAAACATTCTATGACATTTATCATTAAAGGATAGATATTTCATATTAAGGGCTTGATTTCAAAATTATCTTTGACATTTTGAATTAAATACATGACATTTCCCATTAAAGTCTTGGTATTTTTCACGAGAGGCATAGTATTTTATAAAAAAGCATACAATTCCTTTAAAATGTTTGATATTTCTCATATAATCCTTGCCAAGCCACCTGGTGGTCAAGACTGTAATGCTTGTCGGTTCTGACTTATGGTTCGTTAACGAAATGCGGTTCGCTGATGTACCTACTCGTGGTTCGCCGACGACATCTGGGACACTTGGAGTGAAGACCACAAAATATGTCTCCTCTTGGAGAAGGGTAGTATATGCATATAGTGATATATACATCGATAAAGATATCACATGATCTCCTTACTACCTATTTGTGATAAGCATTAACAAAGACCTTGAGCTCTTTCAATAAACAAATACAGAAAAAAAAATTAATTAAAAATGTTTAAACATCTAATTTCGTCCAAATTTAAACTTAAAAGTCTATAAAAAAAACCATGTTTATATATTTTTTTTTAAATTTTCGGTTACAGGATGAACACATACGTGGAACCTCACGTGTATGTCCCCGACCCCACCCAATAAAAATGTAGTCCATTTTTTCAACTCAACATTTAGCAACGATTTGCAAGGTCACAATCAAAATTTGCATGCTTCTATTTCGTCCGTAAAATACGTTTCCGAAATGTTCACATGACGTCTCCTGCAGCCCCACCCCGTACCAAAATAATGGGATTTTTAACTATTTGATATAATATAGTGGGTAAATGTACGGAGAATTTCCAATTTAATCAGAACCTAATTCAAATGAAGCATGTATGAAGCAAAAATGTAAGAAAATTGTTTAATAAGAATCTACTATTAATTATAATTTTTATTTACTTAATTATATTTTCATGTTTTAATATTTTTACCTGATAGACCATTATTATTTAATTGCTGTATTTTGTTACTAAATTTTTAAACTTACATCCCAAAGCAGTTATGACGTAAACTTAATACAATTTGTCACGAGATTTAATTTATTATATGTTCAACGATTATACCACTTACTACCTTTTGGTAATTTTTGTAAAGAATTTAATACCTTATTAGATAATTTAGGTTGATAATTTTTTTACTTCCCTTTGGTTTTCATGATCAAGTTTTTTAAGAATCTATCTATAAATGCATTTAGATATAACATACGTTTTCACTTTTTCAGGATTTTTTTATTCCAAATTTTGTTCTTGAATTCGAAAAAATTCACTCCAAACACCCTAAAATAATCCTTAGAATTGCTCCTGTATTTAATTTATTACTATAAAAAACAATTCTTCATATTTTAAGGTGGGTGGGTGGGTTTTTTTTCCTTAAAAAAGAGTTTACTCCAGTGATTTAAAAAGGTTTGGCGCCACTGCACCTACGGGCTACGGTACCAACGATGATATTGACCATTATAAGCTAGTATAACAGCCTATTATATAAAATAATATTCTATCAATTATTATATATAATACATACTATATTATGTTGGTGTCAAAAATGTATTCAACTATCTTCAACCAACCGTATTAATGATAGAGAATAAATTACTATAATAGCAATATAGGTAGGTAATAAAATTTATTTCAAATGTATTTTAGGTAATATAATATTCAATGGCAAAATAATTACTTATTTATATTAATTAATTGAAGAGAAATATTGGAATAATATATTATTTTGTGAACATTTATTATGGAACGCCGTTACTCATTATTTGGCGTAATTATATAAATTAAAAATATATTCATAACAAATTGTTTCTTTTAACTTAACATACCTTGTAGTTATACTTTTTTGAGAAACAGGGTGATTAAGTTTATTAATGGTATACAATTAAATTGGTATTATATATTTCGATAAAAAAATTAATAATGCCTACCTACCTATAATAAGGTATATATAATACCATTGTCTGTTATTATAACTATTAACTATGGCATAACAATCTCTGCAGGGCTCTAATGAAAAATAAATAATTTTTTTAAATTAAATTTATGCATACCTGTTAGTTTCATTATTTATAATCACATAGAATATTTATAACTTGAAAATAGGTAATAATATAATATATAATTAAGATAATAAGCAAAATACCTATGCGATGTAACGCGATAATGTTATATTCAATGCAGATTTACTCATACTTACAGTCGTAATTTTTGTGTTTTAACACTTGTACCTACGCCTATGCGTATTATGCTATACAATAATATCATGTAATATAGTTTAAAAAATTAGTTGTATAATTTGAACCATCGTTGTTCAAATTCTAGCAAAAAAATTATTGAAATAAAAACGTATGTTAAATTATTTTAAATCTTGTGGTTTTTTTATTCAGATGAATTACTTATATATATTTATTCTGTTTTTATTGATCCCAATAACATCAGCATATAATATATGAGCCATGACGAGATAAGTTAAAAATGGTATTTTGAATTTAAATTAATTTTTAAGCTAAATATATCAGGTTTAAAATGTTATAAATCGAATTCAATACATAATAGCAAACAAAGGCATAGGTACTTAAGATTCAAAAACACGTTGAAAATCTAAATATTAACTATTTTTTTTTTATTATTTGTAAAATTACCTTTGGCAACATAGGACATTGGGATTCAAATATTATAAGTTATTATGTACACCATGAGCTTATTTCTTATGATATTTATATAGTTTGTGTACATATTTATAGCATTTTTATAGTTAGTTTTGAAGATTTGCCTAAATAATAACTTATTAATTCTTAATAAGCTAATATATGTAATATATTAAATTTCTTTAAACAAAATAGAACTCAATAAAAAAATAAATTTTCAAATGTATTTTAAACTTAAAAATTAAAGTTACAGTTGTAAAATAAATACAAACTTAAATGCAAACAAACGGATTCAATTTTAAATCTGTCACATCAGTACTTCCTGATATATAGTGAAAACTGTCTAAGACGGACGTATCGTATTGGTTTTTATTTTATTTTTTTTAAGATAATATGTAAAACTTTGGTATTTAATTTAAAAAAATTCGATCGATGTAACTATCGAATACTCTAACTATTATTTATCTGCAGTAAACACAATTTGTATGCCATATAATAATTGATGTATGCAAATTAAAATATAAATATTAATAATTTATTATTAGTTAGGTATACATATACCTACAGTACCTATACCTAAATGTATAATCATTTTCAACGGTGATTTTGATTACTGAACAAATCGATAATATTGAAATTTTCAATGAAAGTCTACGCAATTTAATAAAAACCCATCATTACGGAAATACATTTATTATTTACACTTAAAAATTAAAACTTTTTGGTTATACGGTATTTCTTTTAATAATAGATGCATGAAGGTACATACATATTATATAGGGTAGGTAGGTAGTTATTATAAAAAGTTTATAATTGTATGTGATATTTAAAAGGTCTGATCTGACGTTTATTTAATCGATCAATCATAATAATTTAATTCAACATTTTAAACCTTGTAAGCACTTATGAATTATGATACTGTTTTTAATAATAATAAATTAACTACAACGGTGTTGTTAACAATGGAAATTATTATGATACAATTTTTAATATACCTACTCAAATTATTATTTTCTAACTTTAAATTTTAAAATTTACATTGTGTTTGATATTAATATTACATAGAATTATCTATGGAATATCAAACGCGTACTAAAACGCACTTCTCTTGAAATGTCGTTCTTCATTGTCATGTACAATATTAGTTCTCACAATGAAAATCCTTTGATAAAAGGCCCCCAGACATTTGGTTTCTGATTAACTTGCATAGCTACCACAAAGACTTTAGATACACGGTTTTAATTATCATATACAAATAAACCAATACAGCGCTTTGATTAAAAAAAAAAAAAACAGTCTCCAAATTTTACATTTTCATTATAAACAAAATAGGCGTATGATTATATTTTGATGGAATTATAAACTATTAATTGTCTTATAAATTCTTTAATATAAATGTAATGGTTCAAGAACCAGATGGATATTCGGATTCCTCCAATTTTTAATATTTAAAATTGTAACTTAAAAATACGAGATGATATATTATATTTTTGGTTTCAACAAAGGCAGTTATAAAATTATATTATTAAAAAAAAAAATGAAGTTTGATATATCATGTTGATTTTTGAATCTTTTGATAGTTCTGATACTATCACGCATTTAGTTAAATTAAATATTAAATACCCTCTACAGTTTAAATATATGTAAATAAACTACGTTATTACTATCATCTCTTGTCTGATATTAATTTAATAACCATAATAATACATAATATAAACGATAATGTTAGTATAAAATTCATTGTTTGGTCAGTAAAAATCAAATTTGTTTTGTTTTAAATTTATTTAATTTAGTTGATGGCATAATATTTAGAGTCAAGTAAATAATTATTGTATATTAATAAACTACCTAATTACACAAATATATTTATTGTTTTTGAATTATAATATTATGGTGACTAATTTAGGTAATGAAGAATTTTGATTTTTTTATCTATTAAAAATCTAATATTTTAAACACATACTTAACTTAATTATAAATAATTATAACTAACTTCTTTGATTACTTAATTTCAAATTGCTTAATTCTCTTAAAATATTAAGGGATTAATTAAGTATTTTATTTTATTAGTGCCTCAATAAAAAAGTTTTTATGAATAAATTATAATTATAATATCAAAACTCTGAAATTCACGGTAAAAACAAACGGCACTCGACTATAATACTGTGTTACTGGACATATAATAATAATTATTATTTACCGGATAATAATTTAGTTAAAATATCAATACATTTTCACAATTTATTGTGGGCAACGTTACAATAATAAAATAAAGGAAAGAATAGTATAATATTTTATATATTTATTTTTATTAGTCTAAAGCATCGGAAACAGGCCATTAGCATTTTTTTTTAAGGGGAGGGGGGGGGGTTAGGTTGGTTTTGAAAAACACGAGTGTATGTGTGTCGAGGATTCGTCTCTAAAAACCCAGGTGGTCACCCATCCTGGAGATAGCGACATCCGGCAATGCTTGACCACAGCACACGTTAGTGACTGCGGCCAACCACCACACTGTCCTGTATAGGCCAAAATAATATTATTGTTCTTGATTGGGCGTCTTGAATAGGCAAAAGTGGTGCATGACTGTGTAGGTGGCAGTGTTAGGACTTATCTAGATAAATTAATAGATAAATTATTTAGATAATTTTATTTATCTTTTATCTTATCCAGATAAATTTATAAGATACATTTTTTTGTGAAAATTAGCTAAATTTGCTTCAAAATGTTTCATTTTAATCTCATCGTTTCAGGCACAATTTGTACGTAAAATACCATATTGGGCTAAAAATATATGATGTTATTCTGAAAATACTATAAATTAATCCTATTTAGTAGGTACTTATTACTTATTATTTTATTAATAATCAATATCTTGTATTCGCCATTCTGTTGTAAATATATAAAATATATATTCACATAACGGTATATTATTTTTTTAAATTAGTTATTTTAATTTTAATTTGTATAATTATCTATTTATCTAGAATTTTAATTTTTATCTGTTATCTCTAGATAAAATTAAGTATTGTTATCTTTATCTTTATCCAGATGATTTTTTTGTTATCTGTTCCTAACACTGGTAGGTGGTTACAATTTTTAAATAACCATTCTAGTATTTTTAAATGATTAATAATTAAATATTTTTTGAATCGTATTGGAACAGTATAAAATGTTCTAGCGTATAATTTGCAGGTAAAATATTAGAAAAAAAAATATATGATAAGTTTGATAATCATCCTCCAGCTCAATTAATCGGTGTTATTTTATTCACTTTTATTTAAATTTCAATAAATTAAATAGTAAATGTTGATACTTTGTAAAATCGTCGATTATTAATTAACTATCAAAGGAGCACAAAATACAAAAAATATGTGTTATTATTGGAAAAATGTTCAAATTTTAACAGTAATTGTGGAGGTTTAACGTTTATACTCATATTATTCAACGAGTTACGAGGAATTGAAAAAATACGCTTAACGTCATTGGGTTCTCGGTAATTTTATCTTATACGTGTAAATGTTACTCTCTTCACACAATAATTTACCCACCTTTAAAGTATATATTTTTTTAATTTTTGTTGTATGTATGTCGTGTGTTTTTATGTGCTGAAAACGTTCGTGGAACCAGAATTTTTCATAAGTGTTTAGTTTTTTTGTAATATGTAAAATGTGCATCAAAAATAATCTTTGCGCTGCGCCGTTGTTTCTACAATAATATAATGTACGTGACGTTTCTTTTAGTATTTTTAATATTAAAAACCAAACGTTGAATTGAAATTCTGTTACTTCTATCGTCCTTGGCACAAAAATTCATCACATATTTCTACATACATCAAACATGAAAAATAAAATGTTTAGATTGGTAAATCATTGTGTAAGCGAGCCATTATTACATGCATAAAATTGACAATTACGCCGAGCTCGGCCCAGTGACTTCACTCAATTATTCTAGATATCCCAATATCTCCATAAATAATATTTTTTAGATTCTAGATTTAGATTCTCAATTTTTTTTTTTTTGTGTCTGTCATAACCTTTGAGTACAGCAAAGATGCTTCGATTTTTTTCAACAGTATCTTTTCTGATAGGAAAGTGAATCTAACCGTTTTTTTTTGGGGGGGGGGGAGGGGGTCAATAATAAACATTTCACAGTAGTTTTCAAAATCACTGAGAAAATCAAAAACAAATTAAGGAAAAACGGGAATTTTTACGTAAAATCGCGGTTTTCGACAAAATCGATATTGATTTGTGGTGTAAATCTAAGACAAATGACCGTATCTACATGACATTTTCACTGGATGTTTATATTAGAATTTTCTATAGACGATAAAATTTTCAAAATATTTTGACTTCTTTTAAGATGTTTACGGACATATTCAGTTTCCAATTTCTTTAGTATTTTTTTTATAAATGTCAATCAAACTGTATTTTTTGGGTGAAAAAGCTTGAAAATGTAATACAAGGCTTCTAATAGCAGTTGAAAAATATTAAAAATACATTTCCACAGTTTTTTTTTTAAAAGTATTTCTAAAGTTCAAATTTTGACAAAATACATAAAAATCTCGAAAATGTGCAAATTATTCTGAGGTTCAATCGGAAAGTCAAATTACATTTTTATGAACGTTTGAAGTTCAAATTTTCACTTGATTTATCATGTAGCGATTTTCTTATTTTGTTGTAATTTATTCAAAAACTAATATCTGCAGATACTTGAAGTTTACACTATATGTTAAATTTATCATTTCTTCTCTATAAAATTTTTAAATATTTTGACTCATTTTGAGCTGTTTACGGTCATTTAAAATTTTTTTAGTTTTTTTTCTATTAAAGTCAATACATTTTTATTCGTTGGGCCAAAAAGCTTGAAAATACATAAAGCTACTGACATATTATTTCAATAGCAGTTGAAAAATATTAAAAATATTTTGGCACAATTTTTTTTTATAAGCATTTAAAGTTCGATTTTTAACAACATTTATATAATTTAAAACTGTATTATGATTTTTTAGTTAAAAATGTATAAAATGTTCACTTTTATATCTAATAGGATTGAAAATTTAAAACAAGGCTCCACGTTAGTAAGTTATTCTGTAACTAAAATCTCTAAAAAATATAAAAACAATTTTTTTTTATATATTTATTATTTGAATTTGGACGAAATTACATATTAAATAACCGAGAATAACGATTTTAGTTATTTTTTTGTACTTGCATAGTATTAATTCAACTTACATCCCACAATCCTACTTACAGGCTACCATTTTAACCATAAGTAAGTAATAACAATATAAATATAATATAAAATATCCACACTAACAAACCATCTCAGCTCAGAATCGTTTTTCGTATCTATACAATAATATTATTAAATCATTGAATTCAAATTTAATATCATTCATTATACAGTGACCCACTTGTAACCTATTGTATGGCAGAGCGACATCCACTCACCCGCTTTATTTAGATTGGATTTTGACAAAATCGTTTTTTGTAGTTCTGATTTAGCATTTAATAAAGAACATTTTTTGTTGTGTTGTGTGCTCCTTTAAAATGATATTATTATCTGTGTCGAATTTGGGAAAATAAAATAATTATTTACTTGCAGTGACCAATTACTAATAAGTATAAAATAACTATATTTATTTATTTTTCATTATATATATTAAAAATTATTAATTTCTATTTTTCGAACACCAGATCAAATGTTATTATATTTTCTTATTATATTCATCAAGTATACATAAATTGAAGATTACTTCAGTAAATGTGTTTTTCAATAAAAAAAAAAAATGGGAAGACTGCAGCTAGTGGCTCTCAATGTTAGTCTTGTTTTTTTTTCTAATGAGAGTACTGTCTTGGTCTTGATCTTACTGCGAGATCTAGTTAAACCTGTGAAATCAATACCAACTTTGGTTGTCACAAAACAAATCAAGTCAAATTGTTGACGTTGGTCTAGATAGAGTATCTTCTGCAACATACTCTATATTGTTAATATTATATAAGTACTTATATAATATTTTGTAATATTACATCTTAAATACACTTAAAATAGTGCAAAATGGCATAAAAAGATTATAAATTTAAAAATTGGTTCAAATATTAACATAAGATTGTTATGTTATAAATACATTTATAAAACGATTTTGAGGAGGATAAAAGATGAGAATTTGTTAACACATCGTGATCGTTAAACACTTTATAGTCGGCGTCGGTGACATTTTATACAGATCGATTGCGAATACCGGTGATTCTAACAATTCATCTTAAAGTGGTTGCATTCGTCTTGTCATTCACATAATCACATATAATAACAACAGGCAATACCAGACTTTATTTAACTTGGATGGGACAACCAGCGATGAGTACTTTTTAAGGAATAAGGTCGATCATTTTTTATTTAAAAATTAATATCTAAAATACTATAAGTATACTTTACGGTGACGGGCCTAGAGAAAAACTCATCTAATGAAATACTAATGTTTTTTTTTTTAATTGTACCTAGGTAATTATATTTATTTACACAACCATACATGTTTGAGTTACTGATAAATGATAACCATCAATGCTTAAGAGTTATGTTTACTTACAATACGGTGACTGTGCGTTCTATTTTTTAGAAATTGATTTCCATTAATTGTTGTATTAACACTGTTTATAGGAATCTTTCAACACTAGGTTGATTAAAAACGTTTTTAAAAAATCAACGTGGAAGTGTTAGATTATTAGGATATAGTTTTTGATGATTCATCATAATTTGTTTTAGATGAAATTGTCAGTATTTTTGTTTAATATTTTTTAACTAAAATTAATTGCACATAATATTTAATAAGTTAATAATATACATATAATGTAATGGTAAATATTTGTAAAATAAAATTTGCACAATTTCTATTGTTTATTTTATAATTATAACCACTCGTTTCCCTAATAAATGTCTAGTTAAGACCATACAACTATACGGCTATGGTTGGAAAGTTATAAATTTGGCCATACTGATAATAATTCCTATATATATACGCCACTGAGAAGCAGAATGTTGTATGAAGTATTCAGTATAGTATTATTATCCAGTATATAAAAATCTCGTGTCAAGGTGTTAGTGGTCCATTCCTCCGTAACGGCAGTTGACGTCGCCGACTTCTGCAGGTGCTGCAGATGGGAGACCAGCGACTACGGTCTTCAGTCCTACAGTATCTGCCGGGACCGACGAAATTTCCAGTTCGGTTGCTTTATTGCACGGAGAAAAAGTCCACGGTATATTCATGTTTGGCATAGATTTGCTTCGAAAACGAGGTAAAACGGAGTCCTCCGTCGCGGGTATCGCGTCGATTAGATCGCTATATGCTCTTCCGGTCATACCATCGGATGGTAAAGGAAGGCCGATCAAATGAGATACCTCACCCGGGATAGTTGCTGACATCGAGGCTATGTTTGGCAAGGATCTGTATTTTCGTTGTACCGCCAAACCACTGAAATCGCGTCTGTTTTCCGTAGCTATCGGACGATTATTTCAGAGATCATCAGACACCTTATTCATAGCGTTGGTCGTAGACTGGACGCGAACAATATCGTTAGAATTATCATCTGCTCCGTTGATCGACGTCGTGTAGATTTTAGATGGGTAATTAAGACGATAATATATCACACGAATATTGCTGCAGACGATGTTTGCTTTACGACTGTCAAATGGATACTGAACACTGAAGCCGGCTATGCAAAACCTATGAATTTATATTTCAAACACTTTCGAAACCCATAACAACAAGATACGTCTGGGATGTTAATAAGTTATAATATTATCATTGATTATAAATAATAGTATTTATAATCAATAGTTAGGTATATATATCTAATATATAAATGTGAAAATGAAAACCTATGAGTGATATGTTCTCGGAAACTACTAAACCGATCGTTATGATTTTTTTTTTAAATTGAAAAGCTCATTGCGGAGAAGGTTTATGGCATTTGATCGATTCTCTAACTTTAAAAACAAAGGAGTTATCAATTATCATAAATAATGACGTTAATAATAATAATAAATAATAATAATAATAATAATAATAATAATAATAATAGGTTCACTGATTTTAATAATTTTTGTTTGTAAATTGTTGCTATTGGTTATAGGATAAATAATTAGTATAAATTAGTATTTATTTACTATTGGTTGCTATTGGTTATTTGGGCAGGTCAAGTGCAAGCATGCTTTAAATCGAATATTTAACACATATTATAGCCGCTCATCGGCGTTGTCCGCGATCCGACATAGTCAGATTGCCTACCAGGGTGGGTGAGTTGTACTTACTGCAGCGAGTTACACAAAAAAGGAGTTGAATAATCACAATTTTTCATAATTAGTAGAAATAAGTATTTATTATTTTATTTGTCTCCAAATGTTCATCGGGCAAATCAAGTACAAGCATGCATCAAATTGAATTTTTACACATGTAGCCGCTCATCGGCGTTGTCCGCGATCCGACGTAGTCGGGTTGCCTACAAGGGTGGCTGAGTTGCACTTACTGCAGTGAGTTACACACAAAATTAGTTGAATATTCACAATTTTTTTAAGAGTAGTCATATTTTACGGGCAGCGAAGTGCACGGGATCAGCTAGTATTATATAAATGTGAAATTAAAACCTTTGAGGCCTATGTTCTCGGAAACCACTGAACCGATCGTTATGATTTTTTTTTAAATTGAAGAGCAATGCTGAGAAGGTTTACGGCATTTGATCGATTCTCTAACTTAATAAACAAAGTAGTTATCAATAATATATAATATATATGTACCTATCGAATACCGTTATAAATAAAATATTATAAAGTATGCATTAATAATTATTTTTTTTATATAACCTCTGATTTAAATAGATACATATATCAACATTAGCACATTTTGATTATAATTCCACTCTTTGGTCTCCTTAGAAATTAGGTTTAATTAAAGAAATAGAGGCTATTCAAAATAGATTTCTACGGTTTGTTTCCATAAACTGTCAAACATATACTGAACCACATTCACTGCATACGCCATTACTTTATTTTTTTAACTTAGTTACTTTAGAAGTATAAAGAAAAACAGTGGGCTTAAATTATTTATGTAAACTATAATCAATAATTTGATTGATAGCCCTGAATTATATTGTCCATGATTAAATTTAAGGTTTCTTTATGTAATTTAAGTCTTTTTTTAATATGTGTAGAATTATTTTATTTGACTTTAGCAACAACCAATTTAAAGTCATATTTTCCGATTTATCGTATTGTAAGATGGGCTAATATGTACAATGTTGATTTATTGCCTACCAGGGTGGCTGAGTTGTACCTACTGCAGCGAGTTACACACAAAATAAGTTAAACAATCACAATTTTTTTAATAGTTGTCATATTTTACGGGCAACAAAGTGCGCGGGATCAGCTAGTATTATATATAGATCAATTAATGTATGTCTGTAGCTTATTTACTCAAAAATTACTTTAACGAGTATTTTAGATATCGTTTTTAGAGATATTAGAAAAGTCTAGAGAGTAGATTTAACCACGTTGGGCAATAGGTATACAAAAAGCTTTAACCAATCCGCGGCGAGTGAATTAACCATCTCGGTAGAAATAGCTAGGTCACCAATGCCGAAACTTAAACTGAGGTACACTTATTATAATATAGCACCATATTTTGATATGATACAGTATATCTTCTTTATATAATATATAATTTTACTGTACGTGTGTATCTCACTGAACTCCTCCTAAACGGCTGAACAGATTTTGATGAAAATTTTTGTGTGTACTTGAGTGGGTCCGTGAATGGATTAGATTTACAATTGACCCGGTAGGCCCAATCCGGGGAGGTGCACAAACGTTAGGGTAAATTAGGTAATTGGTCCAAAAAATGAAAATCACAAGTCACGCAGACGGTTAGGTTTTATACCTGGAGTTTGAAGATTATCAAAGTAGTCACAGTATTTTTACTCACTTGATTAAAAGCTGAATGATCTACCGAATAATATCAGTCAATAAATGCGATGTATTAATAAATTGTTTACTATTATTTTTAATGTAAAATATTCAATTATATGAAGATTACAATCTTAAATTTCAATTAATACTAATTATTAACATTTTTTTTTTTTATTGTCTGAGTGTAGTACAAGTACTATATTACCTACATATATTTTATATTTTTGTAAAGTCATTTTTAGGGATATTTTAAGTACAGTAACTTTAATAACTCAGAAATCAATAGTTAAAATTTTGACTTATGTTTATCAAACCTTTCAAAAAAGTTATATACTAAACAATTAACTGAATATGGTATATTCTCATATGAAAAGCAGAAGCATAAAAAAAATCTAAGTACCTAATTGAAAATATGGTATTTAGTGTCTACCAAACTATAGTTAAACATTTTTGAAATCAGATTTTGAAGGAACGCATATAGATAATTAAAATAAATAATAGGGGTAAATACGGTATACAAAAGTTATTGATGGAGACAATATGTATTTAAAAGTGGTTTCATTTATTTATATGCAGGTCGTATTGGAGCGTAATCGGCGTTTGGATTGAGAAAAATTTGAAAAGGGGGTTGCAGAGGTGTAAAAAAAAAAAAATGTGCGTAGGAGTAGATATATTTTTTGAAAATAAGAGCGTCTCCGTCTCCCCTAGTCAGTCCAACCGATGAATTGCATAATGCACGACATAATATTCTTCGTCGTCGTCGGTAGAATATAATAATAAAAATGAAAAAAAACGTCGACCGGGGAATTCGCACGCGTCGTCTCGGTCGTATTAATATTACCTACGTCTCTTGCACGCGGACTCCCGTGGGCGTGTCTCGACACGTTTTCGGTGTCCGCAGACTTTCGACAGCCGCGGCGCGCATGCGCAAACCGGCCGGCTGTCTTACCTGTAAACGCCACAGCCGCCGACGCCGCCGCCGCCGGTGTCAGCACGCGGTTGACGACAGTGTCGCGCGCGCCGACCATGCCGTACCACCGAGTCGCGTGCATCGCGTTCGTAGCCGCCGCCGTCGCGATCGTCTCGCAAATGTCATCAGGTACGTCCGCTGCAACGAATTCGTTGGGCATCCCCCCCGCTTAATAAATATCAAACTTTTTTTTTTATTAATTATCGTATAAGTAGGTGTATTATATACGTTTATCAGTCCACGTATCGGCCGGCGGGGGTGGGATTTTTGGAAATTTCTATTCTGGGTTTTTCGTTGGACGCGTAGGTACCCATGTTATTATAGTTGTGTGCATATTATTATTATGTATTATATTACAGGTACTCGTCGAGCCAGGCACGTAAACAGAATAAAATTTGGGGTCGGGGGAGGGTTTACGAGACATAGCAACACAAATTGTAGAGCGACGTAATAAAACAATTTCTTCCTCCTTACTAATTACTTTTAATGTGACAATTATTATGCTGAATATCCAAATTTAATGTATGCAATTTGTTCAGAAGTGAGTATACAGGAATATTACTTATTAGGAATAATTACAACTAATATTTTTGGTAGGATTTTTGGTTACCGATCGAGTTCCGAAAATAAGATTAGATTATCGACAAAATATGAGTTTTCTAGGTATATTATGCACATCGCAATGACACATTTCTCACACGTGTGTAGTTCTCAGTAATCACCTCAATAATTTTAACTATATAATACTATATACCTACTACTTGTATTTCATACCCGACTAATAAACAGAGGAAAACAGTCAACAGCTAGTAATAAAAATATTTTATAATAATAGGTGTATAATTTGACTTAATTTTCAAAGAAATTATTTCCCGGGGGGAGGGTAAACCCCCAAAACCACCCTCTATATACGTGCCAGCGTTGAGCATACTATGCCACCGATCATTATTTTTTATATCGAGTATATAATATTATAATAATATGATGAATACAACTGGATATGATAGTGTAATATAGGATCGTACGGACAAAACAAACAGTTTGAAAAGGAACAAAAAAATAAATAATAATAAACAAATGTAATATATTATTATAATAATATATGCACACGACAATGTCGTCATCGCGTCGTACACGCCGTTCTGTACTTTCGGTTGTTATATACCTATTCTTATATTATTAATTATACCAACTTATAATAATAATATAACTGTATAACAATAATATGTGCAGGTTCGCATATAATATAAATGAACCTGGCAAACGTTTTTTGAAAAATATACCATTAAAATACTTTTATAATATACTCGCGTATATTATTATGTAAATAAAAAAACTGAACCCGTCAGCTATTTTTTGTTTTTTCAGTAAATGACATTGTATATGCTATCGAAAACAACAGGCAATTTGTCTGAACAAACAAAACATTTAAAAAAAATTAAAGAAATATATTTCATTAAAAATGTCTTTGCCGGTAAAAAAGTTCTTACATAGAAAATAGTATATACAGCGATATATGTTTAAACTTCTCCTCCCCAAACTATTACTCTGTTTCGGAGAACTAACATTTTTCATTGTTCAGAGAAACGGTTCAGTGTCAAGAAAGTAAACCGACAAGTGACTTATTAAAGTACATAAATTTTAGTTATTATGTTTTGCCATAATAATTAACGTTAGTTTCATAAATCTTATTTTAAAAGTTGGACAATCTTAGAATATATTATAATTTATATTATTAAAGGAAGGCTTAATCACTATCATTTTAAAATCTTTGGAAGCATCCACACGAACAATATGATATACAATTTAGAATTAAATATAATCATTCATCTAATTATTATTACTATTTTATAATATTATTTAACTGTATGGCCCGTTATACTTATAAGTCTAAAACATTTATTAAATTGAGTTATAAGAATAATATACAACAATAAATGTATACATATTAATTAGGTTGGAATAAAATATAAATCATTTCAACGGGCATATTTTTCTACAATACATTTTGAAAGGCTTTTATTTTGTCATGGTAAAATAATTTTTAAATCAAAATCTTCTTTAAGTAGAATATTACAATAAGTTAAAACAAATTCCACCTCAAAGATAATAGTTTGTTTTCTTTATAGGTAGTTGCTTAAAATACGTACTGTTGATTCACAGTTAAAATCAAAAATATTTGTTTTTTTTTTAATGTAAGCCATATGCCAGGATTTATTTTTCAATCCTCTATATGACAATAAATGACTTAAAACTATTAACTAATCATTCGACTATTAGATATTGTATGATTAATCATATGATATTGCAGCTTAAGTAATACATAAATATAAATAAAAATATATTATTTTTGTTAATTCATATAAATCTTGTTATAATTATATCTTAAGTCTATATAGATATATTAGAATTTAAAATTATAACATTACAGTGGAACGTCGATAAGTCAAAAACCTTAATAAGTCGAAATAAATTCCGCTACCTTACCTTGCCTATAACCTAACCTAAGCTAATAAACTTTAGTAAGTCGAAAAAATTTCATTTCCCTTGAATTTCAATTTATCGAGGTTCCACTGTATTTGAAAATGAAATAGTTTTGTGTAAATCCATGCTTCGTAAAATAAATTAATATTTAATGGAATTCTTGAAAAAAATTCTAAAATTCTTTTAATTTTATAAAAAAGTACATAGGTACTAGTTAAAAATTAATATCGTATTTTTTTTATTAATTAAACGAAAAAAAATTTGTACAAAAAATACTTTGTACATTTTTAGTATAGGTAACACTTCTTTTTTATATACCCAGCTATATAACTCATTTATTATTTTATAAACAGTCATTAAAACGTGAGATTTAAACAATTTTTTAGATTTTTATTTAAGAAGTTCCGGGATCATATGAAGGAAATCTAACGTAAACTAAAAATATGATGCATTAACTGGTTTTTTGAACATTATTGTGTAATATTATATAATAATGTCACGGAGATTTTTCAATTTGAGAAATTTTATTGTGCAATCAAATTGAGCATAATAATATTCACAAATTTAATGGTATGATACTAAATTGTTAAAATGAAACGCTAATTATTAAAGTATAATAATATGATACTAAAATAATTACAATACATTAGAAGATTCACCGAAACATATCAATTTTTAATAGTTATAAATAAAAACTTTTTAAAAATGGAATAACAATTAAGTATACCTAATTAAATACATTATAACTTTGAACATTTTTTTTAAGAATTTTTTTTTGGACTAAATGTAATCCATTCGTGTAAACCAAAAATATGCTGAAATGGGATACACTAGAATATACTTTAATGCTGTATAAAGATTAATATAGTGTGTGGTAAAAAAAAAAGTATGATCTGCTTATAATTTGAGATGGTGAAAAATTTGAAACCACGTATCACTAAAACGAGTACCTAGAAAAGAGTTTATGTGTGGCTAATCACATGTACCTATATTATATTGAATTTATTAATTGTAGTTTCATTTTTTTAAATTCCAATAATATAGTATAGGTAACCTTAATATATTATATTATATAACTGTAAGTAGGTGGTACCTCTTTAGTTTTTATTAACTAAAATTTTCATAAAACGTCAAAAATACACATAATACTAATTACTTATTGTTTGACATAATTTAAAATAATTTTATGCGATTGATGTTAAGAGTATATTATTGTTTGTAACGGTCACCATTAAATGTTGTTTGAAAAAAAATGTGTATGGTTCTTTAAATGTGTATAATTTGATTATTATAAATGTGTACGATTATAATCTGAATGAATATAAAAATTAAATGTAATAAATTATTTTTAATTAACAGTTTTTATACATAAAAATATAATAATACAAATCACATTACTCTACCATACACAGAATTCCTAGTGTAGAATTAATTAGATATCCAAACATATTATTAACGCTTGAGGATAAATTAAGTTTAAATACTAACACATTTCAATACAACTTTTTTCCTTCAACTAGCCGAAGAGCCTTTGTGTAACGTATTGTTTTGTTGAGATAAATTTGAAAATTTTGAATTAAATCTTGCATTTTTGATTGTTCTAGTTACACTGTAAAGTTTAGACAATATTATTTTAAAGGTTTTTGTAGAAAAATAAGTTAAAGTTATTATTCAAAGGAATTGTTCAATTTAAATTATACTATTTATTTAAAAATGTACGGAATGTAATGTGGTACCATATAGTTTTTTATTGACCAATATTATAGAGATTTCGTTTTTTTTTTTTTTATTGTTCCTAAGTGCAGCAGTTATAGACATTAACTGTTTGTAGGGGGTATTGTTGGATTAGAACATGTGTGTGCATGTGTTGTAAGGGTTTGTCACTAAAAACCTGGGTGGTCACCCATCCGTGAACTAATGGAACTGGCCGGTGCTTGCACTCAGAACATATTTTGTGACTGAATGCAACCACCACACCACACCAAGCCACGAAAGTGCGTTTTGTTTCAGCTTAAATTTGTCATAATATATTATAGTTATCGTTATATTAGTAATAAAGTGTACTGAATTCAGTAATTCATATTGTGAATAAAAATCAATTAATATTATAGAGTTTTTTCTGTGAGTAAGTACGTACAATATAATTGATTAAAAAATATTTGCTTATTGAATTATTTAAAAACCAATTGTCTGTGTTTCTATTATAGTTGATTATGACCATAATAATAATATTTCAAAGGAGTAAAACGTTCATTACAGTATATATATTATATAATTTAAGCAAGCAAATTTTATATTTTTTATTCTGCACTATTTGGGTACCAGATGAATTGTACCAATCAAGCTCTCAACGACGAGATTAAATAATCATGAAAAAAGTGTTATTATTTTTTTTTTTATTAAATGCTTGATACAAATGTTTGTGTGTGTATTATACGCCTGTTGTCGGTGTGTCAGTGTGTATGTATGGCGTATGCATTAAGTATCTCATGCACGTATAGGTTAATATATGGTGACAGAAGCGCATAAAAATGGCAATTTCAGAGTGCGGTCGTAGACGCAGGCAATAACCGGCCTATTATAGGTGTAGCTCAAGTCGTTAAAATATTAGCATTTTATCTTCCGCACACGCATAATTGTTTTTGACCTACGACTGTAACAATTGGAAAAAACAAAACCATTTTCAACGTGTCTCTTCGCGCCACCCTTCCCGCCTTTACGCCGACGATGCGACGGCGGGGGGTTACGATCGAAAAAGAACCAACCCGTAAAAAAAAAAAACCGAACGCCAACGGGAAAACGTTAAAAGTTCACTTTAATGGTCGACACTTACTGCAGCGATATTATATGGGCCATTTTGTAACCAGGCGAGCTCGGCCGAACTGACGATGATCATTGACTAGAAAAAAATAAAAATAAAAACTGATAATACTATAATGAGAGGTTTTCAATTTTGATTTTGGCTGCGTAAATTACTGGTCTTCTGACTGTAAAATATTATTGTCTTTTATTATGAAACTGTTATGTCTTGCAATTAAAATATTATAATTTTTTTAATTTATTGAAAAACTGGCGTATACATTTTTTATATTATATATTCGACAATTATTTATACGGATTGAAAATACATGAGGTTATAGTAAGTGTACAAGAAATATAATTTCAGTACATTTTAATACACGAAAAGTTATAAATACCTAAACATGATGACAAGATACTAAAATGATAAAAGGTGTTATTATTATGAGATGGAATAGAAGACGGTGGAAGGTTATTTAATAGCGTAGTTAAGAGGTCCGCCACACCCACATGACAATTGTGTTGTACTGTTGTCTCCGTCCTTACAATTGTGTAACATAGCAAATTTACGATCATCAGATCAAGTTTGGCTCCGTTAACTTAAAAATTAAAGTGAATCGACCTATTAAGCAACTTGATGGTAAGAATATTTTCTGTGTTCGCATGTTGTTTTTTTTACGATAGTTTAACTTTTTACCAAGTTATGCGTTTATAATATAGTGTGAATTAAAAAATGTTCATAAATCACTTAAAACTGAATAATCGTAAAAAACCAACATACGAACACAGATAATATTCTTACCATAAAGTTTTATAATAGGTCGGTTCACTCTAATTTTTGAACTAACGAAGCTACACAGGATGTGCTGTGTGTACAATGGCCATGTTACGCTTTTGTAAGACCGAGACAACACAATATGCGTGTGTGGCGTCCTCTTAACTGGTCAATGATGGACCTAACCTAGTTTTTCGAGAAATTTGGAAATTGTATTTTCAGGTTGAACTGTGCTGCAAAACTGTGATATCGGCGTATATGATTGTATTTTTGATTAGTGCCCGGAGTGGAGTCATTTTGTGGCATTACTGGGAAAGTACGAGTGGAATAAATGTTGTATTTGATCGCTTCATGTCTTATGATGCGAGTTGAGTTGAGGTTTTTGTAAAAAAAAAAAAAAAACCGTATCCATTACAAGAGGCTGCATACGGATATAGAGCGCACTTGGCGGGATCCGATGGCTGTTTCGTGCAATCGCTTGAGAAATGACCCTCCACTCGTGTATCGCAGCGCGGGAAACGGCGACAGTAATTATTGATGAAGTGGTAATTCTGGTAATTAATGCACTTCGGAGGAAAGCGTTTTTACTTCGGCAGTTCAATTTTTATTTTCACGTGGAGCTGCAGATTTTTACTTTTCAGTTAGGTACCTTATAATATATCATTACAGTAGAGTCTCGCTAATCCGGACATCCGGATAATCCGGAAAATCTATATTTTGTACTTTAGTACTCATGTATAGTATAGATATTCGGGAATACCCATGATTAAGATATTATCGTTTCGATTACATATGTATTGTGACATTGTTTCCCATATTACAGAGTTTTTCAAGTGAGTTCAGTCTTATTTTCTATATTTTTTTAAAATTTGTGTTGATATGACGTGTACATTTATAATACATCTATCAATAAAATATTTTGAATTGGTATAAATACATAAGGTATTTTTCGTTTATATTTATTAGTGAGTTTAAAAAAACGTCATTTCGTTGAATCCGGATTTTCGATAATCCGGATAGAGTTCGGTCCCATCAAGTCCGGATTAGCGAGACTCTACTGTATAATATAAAAACTAAATTATTCAGGTGTTATAATAATAAATATATTAGTATAGCACGAACCGTTCATAAAGTAGAGGTCTAAATTTGTATTTAGTTATCCGATGTACAAACAAATACGATTAAAAGAGATTTGACTTGATTTTTGTTAAAATAATAATAATATTGAAAGTTGTATACGAAATTTACATTATGTACCATTCCTACTTAATGTATGCGGTTTTTTGCAAACTACCTACCTACGAAATATTTCAATAGTATAAATATTTATTCACTTAGTTGAATCGCAATATATTATGACACTATGACAGAACACAATTAAAATAGAGTTATGTACGTGTGGAGGAGGATGACATAAAAATAACATTATTTTTTGTATTTTTTTATTCGGGATTTAACACTTATGTTTTATAGGTAGGTATGAGTTAAAATAAAAGCTTTTTGGATATAAGCTAAAGAAGTTAGTTTTCACAAAAGAAAATATGTTTTACTTATAATATTTTTTTTTTACAGTATATATAAGACTTAAAAGAGCTTTTAAATATTTTAATTCCGGGTATTTAGTAAATAAGTATTATGGAGTAACCGTGTTTCAAATACCCGTAATTCTACTACTTCTCTGTTGGAATGGCCGTTAAGTAAAACATTCTAACCGTGTACTATTACGTGCTGCTAGCACGGCCGGTATGTTGACAAACATCTTGAAACTTTTGTCAAGAGGGTTAAAAGGGTGGTCATTTATATTTACCTTTTACACTACTATTTGACTGTACAATTACATCGTCGGACATCTAAAGCCTTGATTACGCTATTTATAAAACACATTCAATTGTTATAACAATATTTTACAAATATATTTTTAAATTGGGATTAACGTATGTGGTAAATTATATTGAATACCAGACATTGTAATTAATCAAAGTGACTTCTATGTTATTGCACTATTTATATTACAATAATTATTTATAACATTTTTGAATACAATTATCAACTTATGGAGAATAAGATAAATGATAACAATAAAAGTAACAATAATAATTGTATATACTATATTATAAATTATAACCTACCTATTTAGTAAAAAGCGTTTGCATATTACGTACCTTTTTCAGAGTCAAAAAATTATTTTTCCGTTTGTTCTTACTCGTATAATCTCACAATAGTATATATATAAAAAAAAATGTTTTAATATTCATACAACTATAGTCTGGTGCACTTATGACATACAATTTTGGACACCTTTTTTATTATTTTTAATTATGTTAATGGTTTTAGGAATAAAAGTACTTCTACGAGCTCCTTGGTCTTAGTTTTTTGTATTATTGCAAAGCAAGGATTTAAATTTTAGTTAAAGGACAAAGCTATCCTAATAAATATTTTATTAAATTAAATTTTTAAAAAAGGAATATTTTTGGATACGAACTCTTGACGATTTATTTCAATTAATAAGGAAACATTATACCGAACTAAAAAGTATTGGTATTTAAAAATGTACATCACCTTTTAAATAATGTACTATGTGAATGAGCGTGCGTCATAAAATTGTTTGTAAATAAATCATTTTAAAAAATAATATGACATTATTAGTTTTATTTAAATGTTAATAAAAATAAATATTTTATGATACGTTGCCTACTAATATATTATAGGTTCAGATTTTTAATTAAAAATATAGTTTTAATTAAGGTGATTCCCTAGAAAGCTGGATGAGTAATTGAGTTAAGATGACTAAATTAAATTTTAAGATCCTTTGATGAATATGGTTATAATTTTCATAAATTCCAAGTGAATAAAAATACGAGAAATATATACAAAATCCAGTATATAGGACAACAATGTTTTTAAAAATGCTTATATAAAACTTCAAAGGATAAATGTATTTTTTTAGATGGGTAAATGTTAATCATCGATATAATAAAGGAGTCTTTTAAATTTTTTAAACGGAAAAATAAAATTGTAAAAGTTTGTTTCTTCATCAATATAGGTACTTAATTACTTTTACTCAAAATTAAACGCCTAATTAAAACCCGTCGACATAAAACCGGTGTCAAATTATAAAAGAACAATTATTTTTAAATTTGTTTTAATTTATTATAATATGCACAGTGCATACATAATAAATATTTCATACATTTTTTTTTAATATTAAAATGTATAAGAATTCTAAAAACTTAATGAACAAAATAAAATTGAATTGTAATAGAGCAAAATAAAGTAGATAACTATTTCCATATGTAACTTTACTACTAAACTAGGTATTAACTAGCAAATTTTTGCTAACTTTTAAGCAAATTTAAACGTTAACGTGGGTACCTAATTCGGTTATATATAGAACTATACTGTCTTAATACAATTATAAATAAATAAAAATCGACGGGTAAAATTTGAATTCAATAATAAACCATTGTCTACGATGAAAAACGATTCTAAGCTCAGACAATATTAATAATAACTTATTGGTAACCATGGTTACTAAACGGTTATTTTAAAAATAATATTAAAAATTTAAACATATTGTAATTACCGACTGTTTTAAAAAGTACAAGACATTTTTTTTTACTTTTGATCCTTCAAAGCATAAACTAGACTAGAAAAACTCACAAAGTGGAAATTTATGCTGTAAAAAGTGTCTTCAGACTTTTTCACACTAAAAAAATAACATTGTATAATCAATACACTTATCGCTTCACTCAGAATCTTAAGACTTCAATTAGATTACTGCATTAATAATAATAAAAGTACCATCATATTGCATAAGTCTCATCTTATGAGACTGGATACATACGATTTGTTAACATTGTATAATGTACAATATTCATATAATATTTTATTCTTTTATAATGCTCATTCATTATTATTCAAAACTAATTTACAGATAATACCTTTCTATTGTATAGTGTAACTTATATGAGTATTATTTTATATTTTGTCCTCTGTTGTCTTTGAGTTATGATAAAAAAGAAAATTTAAAACACTTTTTATGAAACATGTCCAACTGAATAATAATGTACAAAACGTAGATACGTAATAGGTTAGGTGTACTAAACTAATATTGACAATGTTGTAGGAACACATTTACATTTTCTTTTGTAAGGATAAAATACATCAAATTTTATTACAATCATGGGTGGTACAATTTTTTTTTTTAAATTAATATTAACTGTACAATCTATGCTAGATTACCACAAAAGCAAATATGATATTTATCTAATGTATAGAATAATAACAACGAATTATATGAGGAGGTAGGCTATCCAGTGATACTACCCATCGTGTTTTTTATATATTATTTTAGTTTGAAATCATTTCGACATAGTATAATGTTAAAAATGTAAAATACCCTTATTTAAACATTTAATTGGTCAACCTATAAAACAATAAATAAAGACCTAAACATAAACAACACAAATAATAAACAGTTAAAATCACAAGAGATAGTCAAAGTTTTTGTCACATCATATACCTATAACTCGTATATTATTATATAATATGTCTTGGAAAAAAATAAATATATTTTTACATTTTATTCATTCGTGTGTATTGTTATTCGTCCAGATAAGTTCTATTTCCTACATAGATAACGAAACGAAAACTATACATTACTTGTGACTTTTAGACCGAACAAGATTGCTAGTGGATCGAACCCTTAACAAGGCCGCAATAAAAATAAATCCATATAGGTAGATAGGCGAATAGAAGAATAAAACAAAAAAAAAACATTCAGAAAAATAAAGACACAGTTTATAACGATAAGGACGAGACTCCTGGGATGCGTAGAACTATACAGTATCGCAGTTGATATAAAAATCTTCAGTAATATCAATCCGGTGGAAATTCACTATTCGCCAAATTAAATTGTTTATCATTTAATAGTTGGTTATGCAAAGTCATATTTTTCATTTTTTTTTTCAAAACTTATATTACAAAGTTATTACAAAAATATAAATAATAATAATACATAGGTAATAAAATAATATTAAATCTAAATCTGAATTCATTTAACAACATAAATATCATTCGTATTTGCTTATAATAATGCTGTTTTCTTTAGAGTTCACACCTACATAATTACTATTATTGTATTATAAGTTGTTATGGGTTAATCTGTCGGGCATGTGCTTAATCATCTTTTATATTTGCTCGTACTAATTTCAATGCTGTTTTGAAAAATATATATTTATTTGAAAATAATTAATTTTTCTACATACGACGTAATCAATCTTCTTTTAATTTTATTTTGTTGACGGTTTCCAACCATGACAAAATTAATGTTGGTCTACAATTCCTTACTCTCATACCTAAACCGCAAATATATTAATTTTTACTTTTTCTTTGTAACTTAACTATTTTCACGAAAATGCGTGGGTACATTAAAATATGTATGTTTCGAATCGACTGAGAACTATAATAATTATTAATACTATTACTGGGTATGGATTTATTTTGGATAATTTTTATCTTTCATATAATCATATGTAACTACCCTATAGGTATTAATATATTTTATATTGGGCGAGTTGTACTACACAGACGTTCATCACACGTTAAACTATCATTATAGTTGTAAGTCTATTATATAAAAAAAAACTGACGACTATTAAGAATGACAATGGCTTTTTCCAAGTACATATAGTTAGTGAAGTGTGTTTCATTACCTAATGTAAGGCGTTGGATGTGACTCTGTCAGAAATTTTCTGGTTTTAAACCATAACGAGTTTAAACAGTTTTTTTTTTTTTTTAAGACCCGTTGTCTCGATTATTTACCGTACGATTTCAAACACGCGAATTCGTTGTGCAAGCCAATGAGTGTCTAGATTTTTTATTTTTATATTTCTAGCAACGATTAATAACTTATACATTTAAAACCATGTTATGTGTGCTTTCTTTTGGAATCTAAAATATAATAAACAACGCCGTTAATAATCGAAACTGTAGTTTTCTTAGAACGTATTTAGTTGATCTCGGAAAATCGAAAATACCCAGAAACGCAGTAACCGGCCAGCTGCTATTCGCAGGTCATACACTTTGATTTCACTAGTTCGCTGGAATACCATTGTAGTGGAAACGTTCGTTATCACTTTTTATTATCAGGTTGTAAATAGCTAGTGCGAAATGGTCTAGAGGTTGCTAATGCAGTCGTTTTATTTACTTTTCCATTTCTTGGACCGCCTTCAATTTACCATTTCATACTCTCTTATTTTTCACGTCTGCGAAATTAATACGTTTTTTTCCTTATCTTTGTCGTTACAAAAATCGACGGGGCGTATGTGCGACAATGAAACGGTCTTAATCCAATATAAGGAGAGAAAGATGGTGGGCGGGGGAGGGGGGGGGCGGAGAGACAATGAGTGGAACGGGCGCAAAGGTATTATCGGGTATACCTATCGGAAAACTGAGCTCGTTATTTAATACGATTGAAAACCCCGGGAAAGGCAGCAGGCGAGAATAGACTGCCTAAAGGATAATCGAAAAACGAATGGTCAACATTCGTTAAACGGCACGGGGGTTTCGTAATTCGGTGTGATGTTATATGGTTGTCATATTTTATCGATGTTTGTTCCCTATCTCAGCCGATGATCGATTATAATATTATTTTTTTTTGCATCAAATAAAACTTGATTGTTTCGTAAGACGCTATTGCTGAAATATATAACGATAGTCGAAAACCAATTCAATTTTTTCCATCAGTCGTCCCATCTAATTTACGCGGGTAAAAAGATTATATTATAAGCTTAGATAGGTTTCAGTTTCGAGTAAGTATACCACCTACTCTATTTATCATCTATACGAAAACGGCTTAATAACTTAAAGCTTTTATAATACGTTTTTGTGGTAGCCCACCACACCAGCTATTGTATTATAAATTATAATAATATACATAACAACTTAAAGAAATATAACTCACTCAAATAAATATTTATATTTTTTCTATGTAAATGTTAAACGAGTTTCAAAATTAACATAACTTTTACAGCACCAGACTAATTTTTAGAGTAACACGTTTTTAATATAGACAAAATTATTAATCAAAATTTATATGACATCATGTAAAATAGAATTTGTTTACATTTTAAAAGATAAAAAATGCTTTAACTTTAATAGTATACAGGAAGAAATTCAAAACTAAAAACATAGCAATAAATCAACTTAAAAATAAAATATTATTATAAGGAATATCAGTATTACACAGCGGTACACTACATCATAGTTATTATTGTTAATTAAAGAATACGTCAAAAGAAAATGTATTCAAAATGTAAAAATAAAAACATCTTCTACCATCCAATATATTTTTTTGTTTGGACTTAAGCTAGGTACTAATAATTCATATTGGCGCAGTGTTTAACACAGTATAATGCTTATGACCATAAAATAAATTTGTTCTCTTAATACTTATCATGATAAACTTTAAATAATCTATAAAAACCGGTGCTTACCTAAGTCATTAATTTATGAAATATTTTATAATTGAACAATTTTAAATGTAAATTGAATGCGGCTGAAAATCAAAATATTTAGGTTGTGCAATATACGTCATGTACTACGAAACATAATTTACAATGATATACCACTCACGATATAAAATTTCTTCTCTTTTCATTTTTATATTGGAATGCATTTTTTTAAATGCAATGAATTCGTTTTAATTATGCAACTATTGACTTTATATAACTTTTAATTATGTGAGTTGTTCAACTAAGTTAAATTTGTTAACATGTATGAATAAAATTAGTTTAATAATTTTAAATAATAACTTTTTAAACTTGACCACTGATCTGATATAATATAACTTTTAACAATAAAAAAAATGTAATGTAAAGTAATGTAATTAATTTTTGTATCTTTTTATGACGTACTCATCTAGTTAGTAGGAGGTACTCAATTATGATTTTTTTTTTCGTAATTCTTAAGCCAAAAATCAAGGTCAATTTGCAGATTCTCGTTTTGCTCGTAATATTTTGCTTTTCTAAAATTTTCAAAAGATTGGTAAATCTTTAATAGTTTGAGGATAGTTTACAAAATTGATTGTTATAGTTTATTTTGTTGAATGTTTTATATTGTCGAATCAAATTTAAAAACTCGAAACGATTCCAAAATCAAAATTCAAGGAATATTACGACAACAGACCATACGGTTATGATTATTTATTTGTTTCAGTCGGGAATTTGTTTGTTTAAACAAATTTAAAGAATATTTTTTTTAAGGATTACTGTTTGTTTCTTATAAGTTATAACCAATGAACACGGACGTAAACCTTTTTATGGAATATCGCATATAGTGCCTACCTACGTAGTTCTTCTGGTAATAATAATATCGCTTTGGTTCAATAAAATGAATTATAAAACAAATGCGAAAATAACTAAAAAACATTTTTATAATCTATTGTAGCCACTTAAAGAAACCACAAAGAAAAACGTGTCAACACATCGTCCTATATTGTTATATTTTTATGAATTATTTTATGATCTGGTTATTTTTTAAACGTTTCGTCCGATTTTAAATCACATAAATATTGTTAACACAAGGCGTAATAATACCAATCGATTCGATTACGATTGAACAGGACGCGTGTTTAAAAACGGATTCGTACCTATTACCTTATATTATGATAATAATATTATTGTCTTCGTGTCAACGGATTTGCAGATGTGGTCGCCGCAACAGAAACGCTCGTCGTGGGGACACGGACATCGTGACAAAGGCTAAAAAGTATTAATTCGGCCATAATAATATGGTAGTGACCGCGCAGGGGCGGCAGTTCGGTATTACTACGAACACGATTTTCGTCGATTAATAATCGCTTGGACACAAAACGATAGATGACAGGAATCCGTCGATGACGCCGCCTATCTGAGCGTCAAAACGTTGTTAACGGTACAATAACCATAGTGATGAGCTATAATAATAACAACATTATGAAGGGCCTCGTGCACGCAAAACCGATCTACGGATTATGCTACTCTCTCGCCGCCGTAAACCCTTTTCATTATTGGGTTTCGTATCGTTTCACATCGATTGCGGACTGGCCACCCGACAAGCATACAAACACGGCCCCATTGTGATCGAAACCTTTGTTTCCTATTTTGTCAGCGCGTGTTTTAAAAATCCATTCCACTAGTATTTACCTAGCTACAACGGGTCACTATACACTCTCACATTATATTATATTTGTATCGCGAGCCTTCCAATCAAAGGACGCGACTCGAAAAACCGCAGACGGTTTCGTTTCGATATAATATAATATAATACTATATAGGTGCCACCTGACGCGATAAAAATAATAAATAAAACGGCGACCGACTATTTCGTTATGAACGACGTATGGGTGTAGACTTGTGCTATTATTAAAACCGAAAAAAATAAATCTCGTGTATAATAATTAATAATGATCGTTAATTTGATTTTTTTTTTGTTTTGTTTTATTCGGAGTGATTAATATTGTAATATTATTATACTCGTGCCGTACAATGTGTTTCAATCGATTCATCTAAGTATGTAATATATTACGCATAACGCGTTTGCAAAATTCGAATACCGGTTTACCATTCGCGTGGATCATTTATAGTGTCGTTTCAGAGTATAATATTATAATACATTTTATAGTAGACCGTACATTGTATGTACTTGAGGATATGTCTACACGTCTACAAACGCATGGTGTAACCTTTCAGTTTATGAATCTTTAAGTCTGCTTCGAATGTTTCAAAACTCGAAATGATTTCATAACGGATTGTTCAGTTATTATAATTCTGTAATTAAAAGTGTGACGTACACGAAGAAAATTATGGAAACTCTATATTAATAAAATAATGAATTAAGAGGTGAGTGAAAGGGATTGAACTGAGGAACTGTCTGTTGAATATCTGTCTCGCTTTAAATATTATTACGATGCAACGATCCATGCGATATCGAAAGAAGTCGTATTAAAAACAAAGTGTGCTAAACATTATCATCACTCTTGAGAGTTTTCAGTTATAAAATTATAAATACTTTTTTGTAAAACTTCGTGCACGCTGGAACACATTATAATTATTCTTAATAATAAAAAATAATTTATATAAATGTGTTTATATATTATAGAGATGCTTATTAATAATTATTTTCATCATAAAAATTTGATTTTACAAGACGTGTATAAATTATTGAACGGTGATAAATTAAATAATGAAAAGAAAACATAAATATTTTTCCAAAATACTAGGCATTAAAACTATTAATACTAGGTATTGATAATTATTGAAAAATTATAATTTTTGAAATGTATGCATTGAGCATGTGGAAGTGCATATTTTAAGTGTTTTTTATTTCCATATAAATCCGAGACCTAGGATTCGGGTGGCAGTATTGTGCTAAACAGTTTCCACCCGTTCCCGGTTTCAAGAAGGAAAAAAAAATCCGGGACCTAGTTAAAATAATTAATATTAAAATAATAATCTATGTCAGAATTAATTGTTTCTTCTAATCATAGGAAGTAAATCACCGCAATTTATTATGGCATTTTCTTGTAGTTACTAATGGTTATAGTCAATAAATTAATAAAACAAAAATATTTTTTATAATAGTACAAATTACAACACACATTGTATTGCACTTATATTCGATCAAATTGAAATTATTTCAAATATTTTTGTTCGATTTAAAATAATAACGATAAAATATGATTTAATTAAAACTGCTTAAAATTTAAATGTTAGGTGTTATTATTTTAATATAATAGCTTATTCAAATGTTTTAATGACAAATAAACATATTATCATTGATATCCATTAATTAATTATTTGGTTAATGTCTATACATGATAATTTGCATACAGACATTTTTCAGAAAAATGAATGATTTTTATAAATAATTGTACAGTCATGTAATTTTTTTTTGTATTATCATAATATGCCATCAAGTACCTAGTTTAAAAAATAATGTTTGGCCCGATCTGAAATCCCAACGAGGACCGCTAATCGAATTGGCCAATACATGGAAACATCATATTATAATCTGTGGAAGTCTTGTGTTGTTTCATCTCTGACAAAAAAAATTATCTTTATCCTTTATCGAGTCACCTTAACATTAAATTTACTTTCGCTTTTACCTTCCTGTTTTTTTTTTCATAGTTATACTTGAAAATATACATTTCTTTCAAAAAATTCTATCTTTCAATTTCACTTTACAATCCAAATATTTTGTGAACGATAATCGATTTTATATTCTAACCTTAACGTATTGTTAAATTTATATACAAATAATAAATGTGATAGTATTGAAATATTATACTATAATACATTTATTATGACGATTGATCAACGACTTATTATCTAGATCGATAAATTTTTTAAAAGTATGATACATTTTTAATGAAGCAATCGCCTATTTGTTGTTATTTTTCTGGTTGCTTATGATTCAGAGAATGTGAAATATTGAGCTAAAGTTTCTTTTTTTTATCACAAGATTAGAATCCAGAATGTTACGAATTGATATGGAACAATTATGTTTATGTTATGAACTACTTATGAAGTTGTGGTTGAAGAACATTTTACATATTCGTTAGGATTTATCTTGAATGGAGTTGTGCAAAAATTTAAAAAAATCATAAGATGATTTAATGAAAATAGTTTATTTATATCAATGCAACAATATATTTAATATTAAAATACCTATAAGTGTGTAAACTAAAACTAACTTTAAATAATATTTATAAAAATGTCAGCTATGGACTTTTGCTTTTCCATCAATATTTGTCAATGTAATAGACATATACAAGTATCTACAACAATCATATAAGTAATATTTAATACATAGTACAAAAAATATTACAATGACAGTGTTTGAATATTTTTAACATAGTATACCATTTTTATTATTATAACTATCGTGAATTAAATATTTCTGATCTATATATTATTCAGTTTATTAATATAACACAGTAAGTAAGGGCTTAGTTGAATAACGTCATTTTTTTTTGTTGGAAAGGGAGGGGAGTGAAGGGAGGTGGTTGAAGTTTTTAATATTTGATATTTTGAAGTGGATGCGTTAGAGTTATTAGAATAGAAATTATTTACGTTTTTTTGTTTATTATCAACACTTTTGTCTAAAAATAAATTATCATATGTTTATCGGTTTTTCAGTAATAAAAGAATTATTTATTAGAGAGGTTTAACCTCTTTCCCCACAAACAAAATAAATAAAACGTCATTGAAAGTAAGAACATATGGTATGAACTAATTGACAAATTATGAAGTCATGACATATGAAAGCGTCCACATTTATACCTAATCTATAAATATTGTGTCAAAATTGTACTCAATATATTAGCTTATAAGTTGATCCCATAGGATCGTAAAATAAATAGATTATATTTGATGTCTCTACTACAACTCGATTATACATAAGCATAAAATAGTTAAAATATTTTACTAATAGTCTAAAGTCATGTCTTGCACATCACCTGTTAAAATATTTTAAGTCAAAAACCAATTGTTTCGTTGTTACTTTTATTCTGGAAATTCGAACGGAAAATGTTCCTTCGGAAAATTAGTATCTACCAAACCATTCTAGTGGAACATCCATTTGAAATTATAGATATTGTAAACTTTGAACCGTTTGATTTATACTCAAGGGCATTCTATTCATAGTTGCGTCTGAAAGTATGAAGAGTGGTGTGAGTTAGTTTACTATAATTAATTATACATAATCCACGAGTCTCGATCTACAGAGTGATTCACTAAGCATGTTCATACCAATTTTTTCCTTTGGTATTGAACTTGTTTAAATTCTTGACATTTTTTGTACTAGATACTTGAAGAGCGTGTTGTGGTGATACAAACTTCTGGTTTTCAAATTAGAACCCTAATTTTTTACTGTAAATTATTTGGTGAATAATTGTTTTGAAAATGTTGATGTATCTAATTCAAAATTTTAACGATTCTAAATTATTAAAATATTAGTTCTATGGAAAATAGTCCTTAAAAATGGTTTTACGAAAATATAAAATAGATGTTGCATTGGCTGTAGTGTGTGTTCTACTTGGACCATTTTTTACAAATTATTAACGGTGATGGATAAATAATTGATCACTAAAACTTCTAAATCACCATAGCCCCCATATCATAGAAGCCCATTAGGACCTATAATCGTTTTTTATACGCAAAGTTAACTCAAAAACTATTCATACGAATTTTAAAAAAAATACTTCTTAAAAATTGTTATATTTATATTATTTAGGTAATAGGTAGTAAACCATTCTAGTAGTATCCTAGTATTCTTGTAGTAAACAAAAGTATGCTGAGCACTTAATATTAATGTCATTAAATTTGGTCAAAACCATTGGTAATATTGATTAATTAACTAATTACCATATATTTTTTGATTATTTCGATATTCCAAACGAAATCGATTGTAAAATAATATTATACGGTTCGATAAATATTTTATTTAAATCTGTATAGGTACCGATAATATTATTACTAAAAGCACAATTTTGGCGAATGCATATCTTCGGCTATAACAATATTAGTTTCATATTAATTATTCATTCTTGCATCATTATTTTGAATGTTAATAAATACCTGCATTTAGGATGTGTTTTTTTTTAATTAATCATATAACCTGGTACTTATTTACATTTTCTGTATTTGTGTAACATTTTTTTACTTTTTCTAAAAATTTCCTTTGCACTATAATTCTTGTAAATTAAAAATAATATCGCTATAGTAAGCTGAAAAGCTACTTACTAGAACAAAGAAACAATTTTTTCATTCAACTGGATGAATTCAAAAAAAAATTTTTATACTCATAAGTTATGTTACATGTTTCTGCTATGTTTAATTAGAGCTAAGTATTAATTTTTATATGCAAATTATAACGAGCCCGAATAAAATTATTTATAATTTTTTACATGTACGATAAAAAACATGATACTTATAATTGGTTTCCATATTAAACATAATAATTTAATAATATGATATCACAGTATAATATTATTTTGAAAAAAGTTTTAAAACATATTTGTATCAATGTTTTTGTTACGTCATACAGAATTTATTTATTTGTGTTTTAAATACTAAATCGTCATGACGTGGGTTAATAAAAAATAGTATAATAAAATCGTTTAAAATATCAAAAGTCCGAGTTAATTAATGTAAATTTCTATATTGTTGTATGCAAAACAACAATACAATACAACATAACGATATAACATAACAATACGATATTTTTAAATAAAAAAATTCGTCGTAATTCTTTTCAAATACAAATCAAGTCTTACTGTATTTTTTAGGGTTTCCAAAAAGATTGCCTAAAATTATTCAATATAATATAAAGAATTTATAGATTAATCGATGTCATACTCTCTATGCAAGATTGAAATTATTCAAACATTTTTGTGTCCAGGTAAAGGAAACATTTTATTGGCGTTTAATACTGGATCGACATTTTATAGAACAAACAACATTGTATAAAATATGTGCCCCCAATGTATAAATTGCTGAATAATAAAATTTATTGTACCAAAATCTTGAACAAAATATTGCTTTTAATGTTTTATGTTTCTCGTTGTATGTACCCATGGTCTAGTTTATTTTTATGTTCAATCTCGCAAACAAAATTATAGTTTTAATGTTCTCGTAAATAATTTCATTGTTATCTTGCAATAACTCACGTGTTATTGACTTATACATGCTTAACTGCATTATTTACGTATTAGTGTATTACTATAGCTAATTGGAATATATTATTCGTTGTCACATTATCAGTAATTAAATTTAACAAACAAACATAATGTGCATAACAATTTATTATTGACATTACCAATAACACGCACTTACATGTGTTATAACTTTAATTATTATTTATAACAGTCAAACTTGTAAAAGCCTTTTAAAAAAGATAAAATGGATATTATTATTTCTTTTAAAGTAATATATTATAACTTTATGATCATATTTTAACAGTTTTGAAAGACGGAAGTTTTAAAAATAAAATTAGAAACTCCCTTACTATAACAGGATGTTGGTTCGTGGTAAACCTAATTTCAACTTAAAACTAACTTCAACTTAACACAACTAGCTGAAAAATATATGGTACATGAAAATGTAAAGTATAACTAATAAACCAGAGCAAATTAATGCATGTTACCTAACAGATTAACAGATTGACCCTTCTTAAATCATTTAATATTTTAACATATTGATTATTATTCAAAAAATAAAACCAGAACTTAACCTTGCTATCAGTGGCGTATTCAGTTATTTTTTACGGTGTTGGAATTATTTAATTTTTTTTATATATGAAAAGAAAAACTAGCTATTATTTGATGAAATCTCGGGGGGGGGGGGGGGTATAACTAACAGAATTCTAATAGGACAACATTTTCACTTAATAATTTAATTCTTATAGTACATATATAAATACTTATTTTTATAAAACACAATTTATTAAATATTAAATAATAATTTAAATGAAATTGTATATTTTGATATATTATGTTTGTTTAGTTAGTACAGTATTTACTGTTTGAAAATATTAAAATAGTTTTTAATTTATCTGTAGCTAAAATTAATATCATAGTCACATAGGTTATATACATGCTATTTATATTTATGTTATATTATTTTAATTTAGGTAGATTATATGATATAAAACGCATTTAGCGTATATCGATAGGAATTTATTTAAATAATTGTACGTAACGAATAAAATTGGACGAATTTTGTTTTACTTTTGACACAAGAAATGAATCGTTGAAACATTAGTTGGGTATATAGTTACTATTTAGTTAGTTAGAAAATTAGTTAATAAAAAGACTAAGTTTAAATTGTAATTTGTATTTTTCTAGTAAATAAAATATTCATAATTGTAAATATTTAGTTTAGTCGATGAGTATTGAATCAAATATCGCAAACCATTATAATTCTACAAGTTGTAATGTAAACAAAGAGATCTAAAAATTATGGTATTATATACGGTTGAGTTTTTCAAATACAATATTTTAATAAAGACTTTTTTTACTTTAACTACTTCATTTACACAGCACCTACATATTACGTTGATTTTTATTAAATTTTGTTTTTATAAAATGGTCTAAATTGTATTCCATACACCAACTAGTTAGATAAATCGTTTTATTTTAAACCTACTAATGTAGGTACCATCGGTAGAAATAATAAATTATCGAAATTATTAATGTTCTATAATATGAAATGGATTGTCAATTTCTCGGTTGGCCGAATTAAATTAAACAAAATATTGATATACAGCGAAAAAGATTTTAACGGACACCTCTTAATAGCGGACACGTTTTAATTTTCCTACGGTGATCGCTGTAGAGAGGTTTCATTGTACACTCATACGTTCCAACCTAATATATATTTAAAATACTATTTACTTATGTAATATATTTTTTTCGAGTAACAAATGCTAAATTATATTCTTTAATATCAGTTAAATTTGCTTTAGTTAGAACATAATTTAATATACTATAAACTGTACAGGGAAATTAATTAGTTTAAAACTTGATAACACGATTCGCAGGAAACCCCTAATGTGACTACGGGAAAGTTTAAACTTTTGCAGTAATTATTTCCATCGTAGTATAATTTTTATATATTTTAATAAAATTGAAATATTAACGTGCATTATTTTTTAAAGATGTGAGTTTTTTTTTGGTCGTCAGCGAGACGGTACGATGTGCGGCACTGTGACTGTCCGCAAGGGGTGTGACTGCATCCTCGCGGTCACAAATGACTGATGGAAACGAGACTTATTTCGAGGTGTAAAAAAGTCGTGATGGCAGTTATGGTAGTATCAACGTTTATCGCCGTGGCTCCTGCACGATGTTTTTGAGGAAACAAGGAAGTAAAAGCAGGAAAAGAGCATCCAGTGGAACCAGATGGTTTTTATACGTTAGATCGTTTATTCTCATTACAAGCGGCCATTTCGTTGATCAACCGTCTCTCCCTCTATCTTTATCTACATCTCACCCGACTCGCTCTCTACATTTCTCCTCCTCCCCACCTCCCCGGGGTTCGCCATCTGTATTTTCCCCGGCCTCACCACCCGTCTCACCGCCCGTCTTCCTCCCCTCTAACCACCGGTGTCTGTACTTACCGCATTCCCGTGCACAGCACACGTCCACCGGATTCACTGCAGTGGTGTTGGGCGGCGGAGCGAACCCGGTCCCGTTAAACCCGGTGGAACGTCGGTAGCCAAAAAACAGGTGGGCGGCGAAACGGGTGAAGTCATATCGTCCCGCCTGCAGTTCCGAATAATAGTCATATAGAAACTTATTTACGGGGCCCATAAAAACTGCATTAACCAAAGAGCTATGAGCCAACGGCGGCGGTTGTGGCGTTAAGCCCGGGACGAACTACAGAAGACCGACTGAATATTGCCTGCTGATATATCACTATACACAGACTACCGACGATAATCGTAAACACGTCGTAGCGTAACTCATAATTGTTCTTACTGTGCACAATATTGTAATCACGCTCAGCGTGTTAATCATGCCCAACCCATTGTGTGTGAATGTGTGTGGGTGGTATAGAGTGTTTGCATCCGTCACCGACCTGCGTGTCTGAACACGTTTCCAAACCAGCCTCATTGATGTTATAAGACGTAAAGGTGTTTCGAACCTAAAACATCCCTTGAGAAATCCAAACGGAGTGAAACGCTATTTCACGATTGAATGCCGGTGTATAGATCTTCGTGACATTTTCCCCTCCGAGGTTACATTATAACGGTTTTAGATTTTTCGTTTAAATAACAAAATCGAAGAATTGAGTTGTTATAGGTATAACTATTTATATGATATACCTTTTAGTCATGGAACAACTTTTTAATACTTTTGATATTTGAGTTAATTCATTTCATGTTTAAATATTTAAATAAAAATAATATAGTCCGCATTGGTATTAAAAGCTTAAAAGTTTTCAACTTAATATTTTATTTGGACGTTCAATATTAAATTATCTAGTCCTCATGTCTAATATGTATTATTATAATAATCATTAATATTGTCCAACAAAATAAATTGGTTAGTTATAATAAGTAAAACTATTTATAGATATTCGAATTTACCATAAAAAATCAATACATCATTTTAGAAACTTAAATCAGAAATCTAGTGCGTCACACTTAAATAATATATTTCTTCACATTCGAGTCACGGTCGGGGTAAATTTACTGCGGAGTAATAATGCTTACTGTACATATTAATCCGGTTGAAGATATTACAATAATTAGGTACCCATTGTGCCTAATTCGTTTCTTCTTTTGGCTCGATATAATATTATTTACTACCTAGCCGGTCCTTCGGGTATTTGAGTTTCAAAGCAGTTTTTGTCCGTCGTTACCCGTCTGTTTGTTGATTCGTCGGCGTAATTTATAGGAGACTTGGCGGAGTGAACGGTAATTTGGAATATTTATCTGGTGCGCAGCGTTTAAAACGGCACTGTGCGTGTCTAGAATTAAACGACAGCGAGTGCATCTACAAACCCGCATACTTGACAATTAAGTTATAAAACGGGATATCGTGCATAATATTATGACATGGATAATAATATGCTAGTGTATACGAGTAGGTACTCTCTTCAGCATCGCGCGCGATGGTGTTATTATTGTTTGAGCATATGAGTTAAAAAACATAATTCCAATAAACTATACAATTTTAATCTGCAGTGATTTGGACGGATTCAATAAAATTCAAGTTAAAAAAATAAATAATTTTATTGTACTGTATCATTTTTACATTTTAGTCAACTGCAGTGGGAGTCGTGAAACACGACGTGTTTCAATGCAAAGAACAATGTACCTATAATATTTGTTATTGACTAATCAATTTTCAATTCATCGGGCATAATTAATATTGTCTATAAAAGTGCATACATTTGAATAATTTATATATCTGGTTTGCTAAAGAATAGCAAATTGTTCTGTGACTTGTGTACTTTGCAGGGTGTAAATATTTGATAATAACTGTTTAATACACTCGAAAAAATATAGAGTTTACGTTGTTTTGAAAAGGCGTGTCTTGGATTCTTAATGTAATTCAATTATATACAATGTGTTCCGGGGAAAATAACCGGACGATGTCATATTATGAAAGTATACCAAAAATTATACAGAAATAGGTACCCTTTAAATAAGGGGTCTAAATTATTACTTTTTAAGATATGGGAGATTTACCTTTTTTTAACCTCGAATTTTGTTATGTAGCTTTAAATCTTTTCAACATTTTAACGTATTTTTTTCATTTTATAGCTATTTAATTGTCATATCAACCAACATATGCAATTAAAATAGAAATGTACAAATTATTTTTATGAAATTGACAAAGCAACCACTTTTTATCAACAATTTTAGTATTTTTAAAAGTATTAGGTACTCCAAATAATTTAGTATTTACTACGGGTTAATTTTTAAATGTTTACTTTTTTCAATTTAATAAAAATAATTTACAAATTCCTGTTTTAATTAATTATTGATTGATATGACAATTACAATTAAATAGCTTTAAAATAAAAATAAAATTATGTTAAAATGTTGAAAACTTTTTAAGATACATAATAAAATGCGAATTAGGTTTGTTATGTTAAAAAAAGATAAATTTCCCAAAATAGAAAACTTAGACCTCCTCTTTGAAAAGTATTTCTTCACCTTTTTTTTTGGTATACTTTCATATTACGTCGGTCACTTCTCTCCAAAACATATTGTATAGGAATCGTTTAGTTTTATCTTAAAGTTTTTTATTTAAACATAAAATAAATCATTATCAATGTGAAAGACGTGTTACAAGTACTTATTTGTTAGTTAAAATATAATACATTATGACGTGACCAATTTAGTAAAGTGTATAATAATATTACATTATTATTAAATATATTTTATTGTTTATAGTATAACAAAATATAGTTATAGGTATATTACAAAATTAATTTATAAGCAATAAACATATTGGGGATAACGCTTAACCAACATTGAGGTAATCTGGCATGAAAATGTGGCAGTTTTCATTTAAACGAATCCATTTTCATCAAAACATTAAAATAATATAGGTACTCAAGTTATAAATCGATTTAGTTTTATTTACCATTAAAAAGGTTTAATTTAAAATAATAAACCAATCTAACGACCCTTTGAAATACTAAAATGTATTACTCGAACGTCATGACGTATGCTACTTGAAATCGATTTCAAAACCATAGGGAAGATACGTAGGTATTTTATTAAAATTGATAGATTTAAAAAAAAAAAAAACATCTGTCCGTTGCATTTTTTTTGTTATTTATGGTCATTTACTTATTTACAATTGTTGCGAAAATAAATTACTACCGCATTACGTATGTGTGCGAATAAATATATACATTTTTATATTTTTTTTATGTTACAGTTTTATCGGTGTTGGAACCCGAGTTCGCAGAGCCTATTCCGAACGTTACGATACCCGTGGGAAGGGACGTCTCTCTGCCTTGTGTCGTCAGCAATTTGGGAAATTACAAAGTATTTGAATCTTATTTACAATTGATTTTCGTTCTGTGTACTTTTGTTTCGTTCGCCTTTCATCTGACACGATAGCAACAGCTTTAACTGCTGGTGTTTAGTTTAGTTTTTAACAAGTAAAAGGAGAGCCATAGTTTTTATGCGTTGGCTCAAGTATCACGAGAGGTACTGACATAAAAAAAAAAAAAAAAACGTAAGGAAAATATGAAAAATAAAAGTAGTATAACATACAATTTTTGTGGCGTGAAATGCGATCCCTGAGGTCTTTACTCCTCTTTAATTCACATCTGGATGAATGTCACTGAAGGCTTACGTTTAAATCCAATAAACCGAAAATAAGATAGTTCAACGGCTTATTCTAAGGATAAAAACATACAATGTCAGTGGTTACACAATGCTATAATCGATAACATTACAATATAATATATTGTTGTATATTTTCAAAAAAACTTAAATGTATAATTATTGTGATGCGGTATATAGGTACTCAACACTCATTAGTTATAATTCATATATTATGTAAATTATAATTTTAAATTTTGTCGGTTGATTCTAAGAATTTTCATAACTATACATTAATTTATTATATAAGTCATATTATGATACGGTGGTTTAGGTCGTTTAGGACATTAAAAAAATCGTATTGTACGTCTCAGTAAATGAACGAGTGCACATGTATAGTTATATTTTTTTAAATGCAAGTTTATTATGTGCGTATACAAAATTCAAATTAACAGAAGGATTATAAAAATTTATTATGTTTGACATACATAATAATATAAACCCATATTTTGATTTGTCACAGTTATTTCCGTTAATATTACAAAGTGAAACAATCAATATCGCTGAAGGACATATTCGATTTTTGTACTCCTCGTTCAAAAGAAAAAGTATGTACGCATCTAAGTAAATTGGACTGCGGACAAAGTACCTACCTAAAGACGACAGACTACAAAATATAATTATTTGTACCTTGTAGCGTGTACCGTCTTGTAAGAAGACAGATGTCGGGTCTGCGATTCTTTTATATTATAGAGCTCTTAATTCGCCATGCTTTCCTGAGTGTGTATAAAATGTTAAATGTGAGCATTTCGTGGAACCTTTGTCTGGCGTCTTGAGATATCATAGTAAAGTTTAGCCGTTTTCTTAAATAATAGATTTCCTTTATAAATAGAATGTGAAAAGCGATATAAATAATAATAATAACATAACATTTCTATAAACCCGTCGATAACGATGAATCAAAATGCAAAATTAACTTTATGCTTGTAAATAGTATTAGTGAAATCACAGTTCAACACATTTTTTTTCTCAGTTATAGACAATAATAAACGATAATAATATTATAACCTTAGGTGAGTATGGCTTGGCAATTAAATGAATGAACAAAAGCTCGACCCAGACATTTAATCGAAATTCGATATAGCATAGTCAATATACTACACATTATGTTATTTGTGGGTAAAATGACTAAGGAATTACTTCTTAATTATCTTCCAATGGATAGAATACTGATTTATTGATATTTGGCTCGTCTATAGGTACCTACCTAGCATAAATTAGTCGAACGATCCCAAAAGTGCCCTCGGGGTTCTTTAGTCAAAACTGAACATAAATTGACCACCACCGCTGTGCTCCCAATCCTCATTTGTGTAAAACCATTCGCTCATATAATTAGAAATATCAATGGATAGGATAAATGGATAAATGGGATTTATTTATTTTCCTCGAATCTGTTTAATAAAATATAACCAACTAGTTGTTAAAAAAAATAACTAAGTATCCTTACGTAGTAAAAAACAAGAATGCCCATTTATTTATTGATAAACTAAAAAAAAAAAAAATTGTAATATTAATGCATTACTATTTAAAAAAAAATAATGATTGTTCTAAAAGTTTGACTTTATTTGAAATTTAAAAATCATAATTTTCTTTAATAACAAAAATATATTTTATGGGTGTATTTTTGACATCATGTTAATTGTAGAGAGTAGAAACTAGAGTGATGTATACTTTAAATGAATACCTAAATGTGGCTATTATATTCCGCAGTAGATTTTCAAACGTAAATGTTGTACAAACCCTAGAATGATGCTCATAATAATAATTCTAATTATTGAATAATGGCTTTTACGTCCCTGTCTAATGGAAGTTTGACAATCAGTATAAGCCTCTGTTATCAAAATAATTGATTTAAGGTCAGTAAAATTATATTCTAGAGTAATTAACAGACAGTATATAATATTCTAACATGAACAAAACAAGATAATTATTTAATTCAATTCAATTTAGGTGTAAAATGTACCCATGTATAAATGTATTTAAAATTACCTGCTGATAATTAATTATATAATGTAATTAAAATGTATAACTTATCAATTTTTTTTTTGTATTAATACTATAAGATGAACAAGTAATAATTAATACAATTTTTAGTGAAATAAAATTTAATATCTATGCTCTATGTATATTTCAATTATATTATTATATTTAAATGCTAAAGGGAAAGAGGTACACTGATAAGACATATTATATGGTGTAGGTAGCTATACGTTTTTTTCTTAGCGTTTTCAATATATCGCAATACAAAACACAAATGACATTTTCAACTTAAATTGTTATAAATTATTCTTTTTCACCGCACAATACACATTGTATACACAAATTTTACAAATGGGGTTTTCGTATTGTAGACATTCAGCTGACATTCACCATCTATTTTCCAATAGATAGATAGGTAACTACCTAATTATATGAGTGCCTGCACGTGTTGTAATTTATATTTACGAGGGTTTGGAACCGTAGAAATGCGTATGAACTTTATCTTAGAATTTTTCAATTCAATTTTTCAAATTACAATTTATAATACGATGTGTTACATTCAATAGAGATACAGAGATAGTGTTTCCATATTGGTTTGGAGGATCTATAATAATTAATTTTTTATCGATGAGTTTCCATAATTTTTATGTCAAAAATGTACACAGTGTGAAGAATTGTTCAATCTTAACCGATCAACTGTGTATATTTTTTTTTTTAGTTTTTAAACTGTTAATAGACGAAATTTATATTTTTCGTTGGCCATTCAAGTACCTATGTATATTAGACAAATTCGAATTGTGAAAATCTTTTACGTATTTTTAAGATTGTACAGTTATCTGCGTAGTAAAACAGATTTAAACACTTACCATCGCAAAAGAACACTCAGACACCCATCATGTAAAATCCCATAATTTTTCTGTATTCGTACTTTGAAACGACCACAAGGTCTTTGTCAATGCTCATCACAAGTGGGCAGTAGGGAGATCATGGGATTTATTTATCTGTGTATATATCACTATATGCATGATATACTGTCCCCCTTATCCAAGAGGAGGCATGTGTGGTCTTCACTCCCAGTGCAGTGGGACCTATTTGGAAGCCGAATGACGCAATCGGACGACAGCACGGGGAAATGGTGATCACGTAGAATCACACAATTTTTTCACACTCTGCTATAAATCGAACCGAAATCTGTGTGAGTCATAGTCAACTGCGTGACCATGGCGCCATTCCGACTCCAGAATTTTTTCATTTTTCATTAAGTGGACGTCGCACCCGCATGCGTTGTTTCCGTCTTACATATGTATGACATAGCAAATTTTCGTTCGCTAGTTTAAATAGGGTATGGTAAGTTTTTATATTAGAGTGAATTGACCTATTGACAAACTTTTAGGTAACAACATTGTATGTGTTCTCTCGTTGGTTTTTTACGATATTTTAATTTTTACGTGAATTATGAGCATTTCAAAATATTAATACTTTACATACGTACCCATATCTAACTTAAGAATTGAAATATCGTAAAAGACCAACGAGAGAACACAGATAATGTCATTACTTCAAAGTTTGATAATAGGCCAATTCACTCTAATATAAAAACTGCAATACAGCACCCTAGTGAAACTAGCGAACGGAAATTTGGTATGCGTACGTGTGTAAGACAGAGATAACACATGCGGGTGCGACGTCCTTTTAATTGATATTTTTACTATACTGTTCTTGTTGAGAATATTCAAAAGTAATTTGGCTAGTTGGCAGTAAAAATTACGACATTTCGTATCGAGTATTTTACTTGTCAATTAATTGATATTTTATTCATCGAAAATGGACAAAAGGAGGACAGAGTTCAGTTACTTGAACTCAGGTGGAAACTAGTTCGACCCAATTTTTTTGCATGAATATTGAATACCATTTACCAAAGTCGATGTCAATAATATTCTAGAATATTTCAAAGAGCATAACAAAATAATATGACTTAACTATAATAAAAACAATACATACTGATTCGCTGTTCATCAAACTATTATTTTTGCAATAAGTTTATCATAGTATAAATCACTTTAGTTTCTTATAGTTCCAACAAAGATTCTTATATATTATTTACATGAAAAAAGAGATGAAATAAATGAAATTTCAGCATTGGCTAAATGATTAGTATTCTAATACTGACCTTAATATACATGTTTGCATGATCAAAATCATTTCCCTCTAATAGATTAAAGTTAACCCAGAATTAATGATAACGACGAGTCCTTAAACTTAAATTGTTATTAAAACGTTTATTTTTTAAATTATACAAATAATTATGTAGCTACTTATATTATTAACAACATCGAATTTCGAATTTCTTAGTTTTACACAGTACCTAATTCGTTTATTTCCTGAATTAATATAATGCCTATTCGTTAATAGGTAGTAGGTAGGAAGTTTATCACATTGATCAACGATGTACAGTGTATAGTACCTATAAGAATATAAATATGAGGTAAAGATTACCGTTCAATATGGAAATATATAGAAACGCAGTTAATTTATAGTCATTGCTGCATAACATAATCAAAAGTTGTTGACACCGTTGGTTATACTTTAAAATGTGTTGTCATTTTTCAAGTCATACATTTCGTAATATTTCACTTTGTATACGTATAATTAGTTTAATTTAAATTGTAATGATTGATTTGTTTTCAATGTATTTATTCAAACTGCCATTTTCAACCTACGTATTTGGTATATTAAATATTTATTATTAAGGAGAATTTAATTTTGATCAATTACTCTTTCATTAATTTTAAGATTTTGTAGAACAAACAAAATATCTTTATTATATATTTCAATTATTATGAAACTAAGTCACTGTTTAAATCATGAATCCGAGTAAACAAAAACGTAGTTGTTATAAAGTGGCCAAATGTTTTTATAATATGTTACACATTTCATTAGTTCAGGATCAACATTGTACGTATAGGTATGATACATCAGCATAGAAGTAGCCCCATTAAAATTATAAGCTTAAAATAACATAATATACAAATACTATACTGTATAATCGCAGTGGTCATTACCTCATAATATTATATAGTATAGTATATGTATAATGTATTATAATGTTACGAGCTAAAATCATAGGTACACAAATTTAATGAGTCCGTAAACAGTACAAAACAAATCGAAATATTTTGAAAATTTTATCATGTATAGAAAAAGCTGATATAGATGACCAATGAACATTTTATGAATATACGGTCATTTGTTTTAGAGTTACACCAAACACAAAAATCGATTTTGTCGAAAACCGATTTTGCGTTAAAATTTCTGTTTTTCCTTCATTTTCCTTTTGTTTTTCCCTGTGCATTTGAAAACAATTAGGAATTTTGACCTCCCGAAGGCACCAACTAGATTCACTTTCCCAACGAACAAGATACTGTTGAAAAAAATCGAAGCCGTTTTACCGTCCCAAACTACGGTGATGAAACAGTTAAAAAAAAATTTTAAAAAACACACACACCATTGTAAAATCAATACATTCATCACTCCACTCCAAATCTAAAATTCACACTTCAAACAATATACAAACATACAAAAACAACGACTGTAAGACGTATTATTATATAGTGGTGAGCATTGCACAAAAAGTGAATACCCGAAAATTTCCATATTTATACATGTTATGGACATTATGTCACGACTTAAACTGAAAATTTGTTTTAATCTGTTAGTATACGGAAATAGGGAACTAAAATCACATAAGCTTTGACAAAACACGAGAAATCCATTAGTCGTGCACCAGCTTCACACATGCATTCAGTGTAAGTAGGTACACAGTATTGTGCATATGTACAGTGTTATATGCAATTTCTCCTGCCTCGCTTAGTTTCATCGTCATTCTACATAATTTCGTTCTATAATTGCGACGTACCTAAGAGTCAGCAAGTTATTGTTTTTATAGAACAAAACAGTATTTATGCGAAACGATGGAAGAACTTACGGAGAGAGTTGTCTTGCGTTCTACATTTCCGTTGTAAAATTTTAAACCAAATACCCGGGTTGTGCGTCCATACTATAGTTGTTCATATTTTGTACGTATGGTTTGTACAGGATTAAAATACATAATAATAATATACTCTTTGAATAACTGTACGTACTTGTAAGTCTGTAGATATTACAACATTCTGTTTGATTGGATAAACTAAGGATTTTATTTTGTGAAAACGTTTCTTTTACGTTTTAAGCTGCAAAACCTGTTTTGTTCGATATGCATGATGTTCGTGAGCCATAGACAATGTCTATATGCACACAATTTATCCTTATTATTATGGCTGATCAGACGCATTACTTGATTTTGGTATTTCTGTGTCGGGCTTAACTTTCGTTAAGTCATATAATAAATAATGTAAATTGAAAATCAATTTTAAGTGTTTTTAAATTAGCGCGAGTAGGTATCAAACCACATCATTTTTGTAAAACGAAAACGTCGGTAAAATATTGTGGAGCATTTTATCCACTTTCAACTATTGAGTGGTGTTCACTTATTTATAATATTCTTGAAAATTCGTAGTAAACTTACTGTTTTACCAGTTTAACTGTAAACAGCAATTTTTGTTTATATTTTTTGTTTTATGCTATTTACTTTTCAAATAGTTCATTAAGTTTTTTGTTTAATTTATGTACTTTATAAAGAAAAACAAACTATTAACTATTTAATTTTTCAATAAATATGAAAAACGCCATGTAATATTATTATTTATTTCCGAAGTACTTATTGACGTGCACGTTTGATATAATGTGTTTTGCAATCAGAAATGATTCGGATGTTGATGATATTTATAATGATCATAATCAATACAAATGTATTGGTATTGTAATGCATGTAGAAAATTTAAAAGTATATTATACGGACATTGAAATCATTCGTTTTTGTTTCTTTCCAAGTATCCGTGTATATGATATTAGTTATATTACAGTTACAAAGCAATTACAAAATGTTATTAGTTCATAAGATACAACTTTCACACACAGGGTTGAGTAAAAAATGTACACACCGTGGTAACCATCGTTACCTCCATAGAATCGTTCTGCTACTGTAATTTTTTTTTTGTAGATAACATACAATCCGCAGGTGTAGAATAAGTAAATAGGTTACGACTGTTATGAGTTATAATATAGTAGTACCTACCTACCTACCTATACATATTATTGTAATATCAGCGTGAACGGTTTGAGTAAGAAGCCATTCATTGTAGAGCGGCACTTGGTTTTGATACCTATTGTAAGTTTGAAATTGGAATACCAACCCACGTTAAAAGTTAGGGTATTAAATTACGAACTGAAAATTGCATATTATTAATCGTTATAACGTTATACATATAATAGTACCGTGTGATTTATTTTTTATAATAATGTCATAATATTATAATCATCCGCATTTGTTTATCTTGTTTTGCGAATCATATTGTTTTTTTTTTTATTATTATTAAATAAGGCCTCGGCGACTGCAGTGGCCATTAGCTGTATTGAATTAACACTAACTGAATTAATACGTTCACACTTTATCTTATATTGTATTAAATTGTGTACATAATACACAGATTACAATCGCGTTAATGAAATTAACCTTGACAAAAGGTTATCGTGTATTTTACGTTGTCCGGCTGAAGGGATTTTGACAGAATTCTGGATATTTCAGATCGAATCATATTGAATAACAGTGTCTAATGAATAGTGACATTTATTGAAGTCTGGTCGTTCCTATTATACTCGTTAATAGTTAATTATTATTTCTATAGTAGATGAGATATTATGAACCCTATTGCCGTCCGATCGGTTTCATTAATTGTTTCGTGACTTTCCTTTCTGAAAATTATTCGGTTCGAAAGAATATCAAGTCATTACTGAAATCAGCACTTACCCACTCGCGTTTGATTATTATACACACACCACAATATATTATAACGTCATGTCGGGACTCTAAAACGAGTGTAGGAACACTCATGATATCGTCGACTCCTCGGGGGCTTAAAGGTAAAACAATATGGCATTTTTAACTCGCGAAAACAAAATTAATATTGCATCACGCGCTGGGGAATGATAATCGTCGAGAGATAACGATGTGTGTACATATTTTTGTGTCGTCGACTATGAACAATAGCCAGGCGGCAGAGAACCGGACGATACAGCTGCTCAGCAATAATATCCAGGAAACCGCATATTTTATGTGATTATAGTGTCCGCCGTCCGGTAGGCACCCGTTCGGGTTCGGAAATATTGAAACATCATTGTTCGCGTAGTTATAGCCGTAGGATTGCATTCTTTTTCCACACGCTCTTTTACGACGGTATTTTGTGTTACGCATAATGTGCATAGGTAATATTATTATATAGACGCCGCCGCGACGTCTGCCGCGCGTTAACGTCGTCGCGGGTGCAAAATAACAATAATAATATATATTTCTGAGTGCTCGTCTGACGGGCCCGGGACTGCGGTTACGGTTCAGTAGTTAACAAACGTTTTGTTCCCGGTGTACAGTACAAACCGTATTTCCAACGCGTTTTGCCGAACGGAATTACACAGCACACACGGACGATTCCACCGTGTCCGTCCGTCCCCGTGACCGAGCCGCCGCCACTGTGCAGATAATGTAACGGTGATAAATCGTCGTCGGATATGTGTGATGTGTGTGTGTGTGTGTGCATAATATACATATATGCTTATCCGCTCGCACGTGTGGGGGTGTTTTTCACGAGTCAAATTATCGAGTTCCCCGTTGTACGTTCTCTGTGTGTGTGTGTGTGTGTACCTAAACGTGTAACTGCAGTACACGTGTAAACGGGATCACATACGCTTGTATATACACGAATGTGGGTGAGCGCATGTGTACTTATATATATGTGTGTGTGTGTGTGTGTGTGTTTCCGGTGGGATGATAATAATAATGTATAGGGGTGACCGGGCGCGGTGTGGGTGTAAGGGGTGGTGGCGAGTGGGCCGGGGTGGAGCTCACGCAAGGTGTTTCAACGGGTTAATGAGTATTTATGGATTATCGTCCGAATTAACCGCGCACCGTGCAGTTTATGTTTTGCACAAATGTGCGCCCCCCAATGTCCGATAATCCCCGCGTACAAGGGTCACGGCGCGACACGGACCCGCGGAGCCGATGTCGGAATTACACGCGCGGTCGCAAGTGTCCAGGGACGAACCGCGGTTTTTATACCACGGTCGACCGGCGTGTATTACACGCAGCTGCATTGCACGACTGCCGCAAGAAACGCCAGTCGTCGTGCGGCCGTATCGGGTAATAATCATTATTATTATTGTCGTCGGAGCGGATCTGCAGGTGACCGTAAACAGAATAATAATATGAACATATACTCGTATGCGTATTATACAATGTAGGACGACAATAATCGAAGACTTGGACGCAACAACAAGACGTCTCCAATTAATTCCATTTTTCAGGAGGCACTTTGAAACGATTTACAAACTAACGAAAAATATATGTTTTATGTCCGACTTCAATTTTATTCGTATAAGTAGTAGCCCGTGACCAATTGGTAAAATCAAAATTTGTATCATCTCAAAACCAAAAAATAAAACTTGTAGATGTCTAATATTTTTGCACAAAGAAATAATTATACAATATATTATATATAATATTTACTGGTAATTAATAAAAACAGACATCTCCGTTTATATTATGTAATCTTAATAGTATTTAATAATCAGATTTGTTTGGTTGTTATACCAAACTACGCAGTTTTTTTTCTCAATAACGAACGATCAAAAGCTGTTTTTGACTAAAATATTGAGACGCCTTGTTGTTCCTCCCAGGTATTATTATAATAGTATACGTTAGTGATGGATATTATCGTGTTGGTCAGCTTATAGCATATTTTTCATCTATTTATTTGAAATGGGTTCCTATTATAATAACAATGAATGCAACATTGTATTAAGTAGTTGCGTAATCTTGTAAAATATCAGTTTATTGAACTGTATTGGGCATTTCAATCGTTTAATATTATGAATACAAATATCGATTTATTTTCCTGTGAAACCAATAAGATTATTTTAAACCTAGTGCGAACACCCAGGCGTTTTTAAAACATTTCGAATACCCTATAGTTATCATATGAATATTATAATATAATATATGTATTATGCTATAACGGCAGTTAAAACCTTGAAGTCTATTAACAAAACATTATCGCACGGTGGTATCGATGACTGATTATTTAATCAGGGCATAAATCCATTTCAGGAATCTGAAAATTTAATAAAGTTTTGACCACTGTTTAAGTGATCAAGTCATATAATTATGGGTATTCATTTGTAATTATGATAATGTACGGAATATTTTATAGCAAAATCTGTAAATCGTCAATTCAAAATAACTTGAGTACTGATTAGTATGTGATGGCTGTGATTATAGTCGTCAGAAAATAATCCAATAATGTAATATTATGAATAATTTTAAATTTACCAAATTAAAATCAAGGTATATTTAAATGCATTAAAATATAAATGGCGTTAATTATTGGCCTGCAATAGTCGCCAATAAATAAACGGCGCGCCACACAAAAGGGATTCGTATCGTTGTTACGATTTTCATAATTAATAGCACCGAACGAAATTCAAAATGCATATTATTTTCTTAACGATTCTCATTATTTGTGTAACGGACTGAGGAAAACGTTATCAAAAATATTATCGTATTGTTCTCAACTGTAGATATTGGCCCAATACATTTAAACAACAAAAAAAAAAAAATCAAATTACTGTATATAGGTAATAGTAATACAGTACGAATGACACTTATTTATGACTCGGATTAAGTCGTTTATATAAGACACAAAATCAACCGGAACGAACAGTATCCATATGAATTAATAATTTCGTTTATTTCTTTTTGTATTGATCTAACGACACGATTAAAATGCTGAAACAAGGTGCAGTTGGGTGTTGATATTTATTTTTTATACATCGTTAATATGTTGTACTGAATTAATTGTACTTGATACGCACGTTACCGCGTGTAACAATAATAACAACAACAACAATAATTACAAATCTTGTTTTACTACGGTATATTACGTGACGGGTGATTTATTTTAACCATATAATGGGTCGCAAAGTCGTTTTTGCGCACGCCGCGACATCACATTCCATCGGAATATATAATATTATATTACTCGATCACTGATAAACATGGTGGAAAATGGACAATATTACGAATTTCGGGCTAAGTCGGCGGACGCTAACACTGCAGTGTCTGGCAAGATTATCATCGTCGTTATCATTATTAGGCATTATAACAGTGGGGTCGGCTGTATTATTAGTCAGACGCCGACGCCGTCACCTTCACCACGACAGACGTCAGACATCGAAACGGGTTGATTATATAATATTACAGTAATAATATGAAAGCAGGCGGCGAATGGGTGTGAAGTCGGCGGTACGGCCGTCACCCACCGAAACTTGAAATGTTTATTGCGTGGTGGGTAGCCCACATCGCGTGATGTCGGAGTACGATGGTCCCCTCGATCGTCCGCGGCACACGACAACCCCTCGCCGAATTTTTGACGTACATCAAATTATTATCACGAGCTTTTGATGACTGAGTGGGGTTCACGCTATTGTCTTCGGTCCCGGGGACACCACCTCTTACCTGATATACCACACTTATCACCGACTTGGTGAGACAAGTGCTTGCAATCAAACTATTATTTATAGCATTCGGTCGGCAGAAGTCCAACCGACGTCGTCGATCGGTCGTAGGAACTAGTGGATACTATAACGATGTTGGACATCCCGTCATTTCCATCGTTTTTAATACAATGGGTAGTCATTATTGAATTTAGTCAAAGTCAAAAATAGTATTGTTTTAATTTTATTTCCCATTAAACTGACCAATTATTTATCAAGACTTTTTTTACTGTAAATTAATATCAATACGTTCAAGTATGTTATCATTACTAAATAATTATCAAAATGTGTTAATAATTTATTCAACTATAGAAAATTTCGTAGTGATTAGCATTATCCTCTAAAAAAACATATTATTGTTAATATACCTATTAAAATATACAAACGTAATTAAGAAGTGCAATCTCCGATTTCACATTGTGAACCAAATATGGTTTAAAACAAATATATGTACAACAGGAAATTAATTAGTGAGAAGGCGCTGTAAAAAAAAAACATCAAAACACTTTAAGAAGATTATTAATAATCATATGTATATTTAAATATTCTCACTGCGCTATAAGTGAACATTGTTGAGTACACAAAAACGAAAATCATATGAAGAAATCGTCTAAGGTACTTAGATAAAATTACCAGATTAGCAAATTAAGTGTATGAATATAATTAAAACTATATGGTATGAACTAATTCGAATATATCTATATTAATTATATTAATTAGGTACATAATTCCCATAATATCCATATTATATGCAATACTATGAACAGAAAAATATATCTAACAAGTACAAATCTAAACACGACAAATTTTCGATTGCGATGATATATTGTTGCACTTAAATCGATATATTATTTAAAATCGTGAATAAATAAATCATTAACTAAATCATATTTGTTCGTACACAACTAATCAACGATAGTATCTACTGAATTGCAACATATTATTTAAACGGTATTGAATTGGAATTTATAGATACCTATAAAGAATACACATTGTTGTTTTTCATTATCTATATAATGTTAATCGAAATACCGTCGTTACTTATACCATCCGTAATATTTAAAATTAACTATGTTCAGGATAACATCATACATTCCATGAAATATAATAAACCGTAATAATAATAATAATATGAACTAATGAAAAAAAAAAATTTTACATAAAATTTCGTAACACGGCGCATTGTATATGCAATATTAGTGCATACCGGTCGTGTGGCAAAAAATTACGAACGCTTTTTTTCACTTTGTACCACGTCTTACTTTCATGATTGAAAATGTATTATTATTATGAACGCGCCATTTATTTTTTTTTTCAAACTTTATACGATTGGTGATTTTCATTTGGGAATACATGCAAAAGTCGTGGAACTAATCGGAAACTTTCTTTATAATATGTAAAATCAATTCAATAAGTTCAGAACGATTCCTCACTGATTTCACCTTTTGGTTTTTCAATGTTTACGTCCATGTTGAACAATGGTGGGACTTGAGATTTCTAAAAGACAAAACGAAATGAATTATTTTCCACTTGAACGTCCATTTATGTGCCGGTTGATGCCTCTCATAATGTACTTTGGTTTAACTATTGAGTAGGTAACTGACGTGTAACCATATTATATATTATATGGTCGGAATGCGTACTTTCGACTAACGAACAGAATTGTGTTCTGCGCTGCATAAACAATGTTCTTCAAGTATTCCTATAAAAAAAACTCATAGTGGGCTGCTCTGAGCTCGAAGTACGGACGCTTAGTGAATTTTTTTTCCTGTACTTGAAACGAATAAATTACTACCTGCGGGTTTTACGAAAACGAATTATTTTTATTTTTTATTTTTTTAATAATTTTTAAAACAGTTTTAGTTTTAAGAAGCCTATATTATTATTTTTATTTTATAAAATACAAATATTATTTATCAATTTTGTGCCATAAACGTATTATCGAAATATTTTCATTTATATGTTATGGTCCATGATGTAGTTTTATATTTTGTTGTAGGTATACTTTGCAGCCGAATGAATCGTAATTAGCGTATTATTTATTAAAATGTATGATACACATTATCAAACATTATTCTAATGATAAATCAAAACGTACAATTTATTATTTTTGGACTAAGAGGTAAAGCAATAAGTTATAATTATACGTAAAGTACACATCAAATAAATGTTAAAATAAAATATTGCCTCGCTGACGGTGTACCTCATATTATACCATAATATATTTACTTACAACAGTCATATAATGTTTTATATTTAGCAAATCAAGAAAAAATATGAGTAATTCTAAAATATTCATTTAACAGCTTACTTATTTTCATAACTATTATCTATACATTTAATTGTAGTATTTAATTTTTTTTAAATATATTCTTTATTTGAATAATCTTAATTTTAAAAATTTGCAAATAAAACATTAGAGTTATAAGTACATAACGAAGTAATAATAACAATGAGAAAAATATAAACTGTTAAATATGTATATCACTTGGAATTGAGTATTATTATGATTATTTATACTAATAATAATAATAATAATATGATAATGTTTTTTTCAAAAATATATTGCAACAAATATTAATTTATAAATGTTAATCAAAATAAAAATGTGATTGAATTGATCAATATGTTTAATGGAAATATTATGATAGGGAATGCTTTAATATATATTTTTTTAAATTATAATGAGTACTTAAATTAATGAAAATTAAGAAATTATAATACTGTTATCTCAAGATTAATAATAATTATCATTAAAGTATTCTAAACACCACATTTTTATTTGAGTTAAATCATAAATATATTATTATGTTTAATTTAAATAGTTTTTAATTTTTGAGAACCACCGAATCGAGCATTTTTTGCCCATTCATATAGAAAAACTGTCCCGTAACTTTTTTTTTTATTTAGTTGAAGCTCGTGTTGTTTTTAAATTTTACTCATATTTATTTATTTTTTGATATGTTCAAAGTAATTATAAACGAACGAATTGAATGAGGTACGAATATGTCAACACACTTATAAAATTAATTATAATTTATTTTCTGTATCAATAAAATGTGTACCTATACAATAGCACTCTTGGATCTGTATTCAAATAACGCTGAAAGAATTTCAATTTTAGTTAAACCTTTGGATCATACAATCTATCTGACAATAAATTTGAAATCGTACTTTAATTTATTTGAAACCGACTTGTATCATATTATGATATGTGTACAAATTTACTCATTATTATTATTATTATTATTATTTATTCTTATTCACTGTTCTACACAGATTCTGATTCATACGTTTGAAAACTTTAATAATTATTTTAATATTTAGTGGAAATATCTAAAAATTATGTATTTAAAACAAACACAACTAATATCAGTTCTACGAATTGGAATTCTCAGATTTGTATGAAACAAGAAAATGAAAAGTGTTATTAATTACACAATATTAAACTATTATTATCTTAGACCATATACTAGTATATGATCTAAGATTATTGTAGTACCTATAATATATATTAACGATAATAATACTCTAGTAATAAATAATAATTGTATCTGTGTTATAAATTTTAATTATAATTAATATAAAATATCACATATTTTGAATGATATTTATTGGTCAACTTAATCAGCTGCAGATAAAAACAGCAATATCTCTACTGTATATAATATTTGTACAACATAATTTATTTAGATTGATAGATTTAATAAAAATATAATTTATCACTTGATAACCGACTATTGTCCATTTAAAGTTATATAATAGTAAATAGTTTTAACATTATTATTAAAAACGATGCACGAAACTTTCAAAAGAGATAACAAATTTTAGTGTTTACTATGTAAACTATATTTTAATCTTCAACTAAAACGACTTATTTATATATTGTGAAACGAAATAATATGTAGAACCACTTTAAAATTTGAAACAAAATAAATACGTTTTGGAATAGGATTTGGTATCAAAATAGTGTTGATAAACTTGAATTATCATCAAAATGTATAAAAATACATGAAAAATTCAACATTTTACTAGTAATACTAAATTCGATATCGTCTATAAAATATCACTATTGTTTAAAATTATCGAAGAAAACATAATATTTATATTCATCTGTGTTTTATATAATTCGATTAGTTTCTTCTTGAATTTTAAATGTTGTGTTCTATCTTTAAACTGTTAGTTTTAGTAGGTACCTACCTATTATTTGAGATTGAAATTATTAATACTCAACTCGGATAATTTTCTTGAAAATTGCGTTGTATCTAAATCGAATTCCTAATAAGAAGTTTCCGAGTTATTAAAATGATTGTACTAAGGATAATAATCCTAAAAACTAATATTAGATGTACCTGGTATTCATTATACTTAGATCATTCTTACAAATTATTTATTTTTATAGTAATAACTAATAACTAAAATTCTCAAATCATCCTAGCACCCACATTTACTGATCTACTTAACCTATTACCATAGACATATTATCCTTAATACACAAAGTAATATAACTCAAAATCTACTAGTTTGAATTTTGATTTAGAAACATCAAAATTCTCAAAAAAAAAAAAAAAAAAACTGCTGAGTTATTAAAAATGCAAAATGGGCGTTCCTCTTTGAAAAACAGAAGTTTGTATTTTCACGGGATCCTCCTTTAGTGGTACAAAAATATGGTCTTCAAGTGTTTTTTAAAAATTCCAAAAAATCAGAATTTGAATACATATACGTATAATTTAAGTAAAACCGTAAGGTGAGCATGCTTAACAAATCACCCTATATATAAGTAAATATATTTATTAAATATCGATTAGAACAAAAGTTATTTAATTTGCCAGGTCATTGTGTTGCACCTTATTGTGTATTCCAAAAAATCTAAATACATTTCATCCATTTTGAACAAAATCAATACCTAGTGAATTCGATTGAATTGTAACGTACGTATTCCTAGATCCTGACGTATTTTTCGAAACAGTGTAGTCAAATGATAATTCAATAGGTTTGGTGTATACTATTATGTGCTGTTTGTCGTCAAAGTTCGTTAGACCCCAGCGGGTTTTCATACAACCCCTATTGAGATTATTTAATTTGAATTTAATTTTTATTTCTCTAGGTACTCATTTTCTCCAACCTGTATAATTAACTAAGTTTATGAACTTTGGTCGAATACCGTTATCTGGGAGTCGCATTTACTTTGCCAATAAAATGTCTCGCGGCGTGTAATTTCATCGTCTTATCTCCAACCATGCACTATTTAACCGGAATCACTGAGAAATCAGATACAATTAGTTATCCCTTGATTTTTTTATTTTAAATACCTTAAGACTTAACTGACTTATATGGTTTCTGTTAATTGTTAGATGTGAATAGATGCGAATAAAGTATAATATTAAATAATATCTGATAATACATTTTTTATCAAAATACTGTAGGAATATAAAAATAAAACAAAACCATAATAATATACATCAATATAATATTATTACGGCCATATAATGCAAATACAATATAAAACAAATCGTCTATCAATAGTTATTATTTTAATTTTTGGTAATAAATTATGATATAAAAAGTTATAGTACTGCGTTTAAACAATAATAATTTTTATTCAAACCAAATATATTATTCGTTTAAAATGTATAAACACAACCAAACACATTCCTGATGAGTATTTCAGCTTTATCTTTTGGTTATAAAAAACCATATAATATTGAATTACTTTATAGTTGAATGTGGGTATGCAGATAAGGGTATAAGTCTTAATCTGTTGGACCTTGAGCCAATTTAATATTAAATGTGTCATAAATGTACTGAATTCGTCTGAGTTGTTCATTTTCCTTTTGGAGTGTGACCAAAAAAAAAAAAAAAAACTATTAGTTTTATAAGAAAATATAATTTTTATATAATATTATTATAGTTGGATGTATTTTTTGTAATTGAGAAGTGATCTAAAAATGTCTACTCATCACAGATGTTATCAATAAAATATACTTTCAACGACAATACATTTGGGTATGATGGAAACTTAAGAATGGTATAAATTATGATTGATTGGTATAGGTAATAAATCATAATTTATAACTTTATTATTTTATGAATAACATCCGATGTGATATAATATAAGTTAGTTAATATTCAAATGCAGTTTCCAAGTTTATTCGATCATTATAAGTTTACGATAAAAATGTATAATTGTTGTAGTAAATAGTTAAGACTTTCATTTTTCAAACCGTTTTAAGAGTTCAATTATTTATACAAATAGACAGTGAACCCTCGATTATCTATGGAATAGGGTTTCACGGCATCCACGGATCAGTGGATTCCCACGTTGGGATGCAAAACATTGACAAAAAACTGTTCACCTTCCGATTTAAAAACCCCTGTGCAGGAAGGGGCATTATCGTCAACAATACAGCTTTCTGGATAGATCTTTCTGGTAAGTTTATATCTCCATAGGACACTCCTCAAGTTTGACCAAAAAATCTCAAGAATTTGGTATTTAAGTATATTTAAAAATTCTACAGACCAAGTTTTGAACTGCATTATTAAAAAAGAAAATGAGGACGGCCGTGCACGATTAAATAATGTAGTTATTACAGTTTATAAAACATAAATAATATTATGTAAAAAATAAACAACTGTTTTATTAAAAATCACTGTCGTACATACATGTTCTTCGATTTTCAACGTGGATTCAACTATGCCTGAACTTTGAGTCCTTAATTAAGAAACTCTGTCGGTATGACAGTACACCTTTTATGAAACTGCGTTCATTTCCCGTGGAGTCTACAAGGACATTGTTATTGCCGACCATGTTAAATATAAAAAAAAAAAATACTAAACCATAGAATGTTACATACTTTTTTATAGTTATATAACTCGATAGAGTTTTGTGATGATCGAAATAAAAGTTATGAAACTTTAACAATTACGTCATATAAAAAATACATTATGGTGACACGATTACGCCATAACCAATAGATGGTTTCAAATTATAGACAAACATATTTTATATAACTATTATGCCTATTTTTAACCGTATACGGTCGAAAACTTTCTCAAAAACGAAAAATAAATGTATGTACTTTAATGATCGTTTCGATGTTATACTAACTAAATAACATTTGAAACAAATGTAAATACTGTAGGCATATCATATCTAATGTTTTTAAACATCGGCGGTACCGGTCACAAGGACGTACGTGACTATGAAATCGTTTTAATTAATTTCCACTGGCCGATACGAGCAAACGATTGGCTATCTCGATATACGCGTATCCACATCGAGACGGATGATGACGAATCGCTTTTGATGTCAACGTGACGACGGACGGACGGACAGACGGACTCGGGTGACTGCGGTAAAATATAGGTGCACGTCTGTATATATATATATACACACACGCACGTGTATATATATATATATATATATATATTATTGTTATCGGCGACTATGGGGTTAGGTGTGCTGCGTCCGGGTGTAGTGCGTTATCGCGGTGGACTTTCCGGTGTGATTAATTGCACTGCCGCCCGCGCACCCCGGAGGGACTGCAAAAACGAGCGGTCGTGTTTCCCAGAAGGAAATCTACTCGAACAAGTGGTTTTTTCCTTGCCGGCCGCGGGGCTCCTGGTCCGCGACCGCCGCGGTTTACCCGCCCGGAATGATGGTATGCAACAGTTGGCGGGCGGGGAAAACCGCCGCCCCGCGACGCTATCACAACTGTAGCTACTGCTGCTGTTAACCTGCACCTCCACCGGGCGCCATAAATATCGTTGCGCTGATCGATTCGCTGTCGTTGAACCGCTTGTACCGCTTGAATCGATGATGATGTTATGACACGACCGCGGCGAGGGGGTCAACCGAACGGGTCGAAGACTCCCACGCGAAGATCGTGGGTCTGTACGCTCGAAGACATAGACTTGCAGTTCTTCAGAGTTCAGACCATGTGTGACGTGTGCACTATAAGTACTACATACCACGTGTCCTCGAAAACAGGGTACACTCGCTATAACTCATACTCTGTTTAGCACGAGAACGCCCAAATTCGTGCATAAATATACTAATTACTGAGCCGCCGGAATTTAACTTTATTCCACGGTAATGGTATAGTATGGACTATGTGCAAACGCTGCGTTTATATTAGATAGTGTTTACCGACCTTATCTAAATAACTCTTTTGTCAGTATTCATTCGGGAATTTGAGCATTCTTATCCAGAAGGTTAGTGTATAGATCATATTATGTTACTCAGTAACCTATACATATTTTTGAATTCTGTTTGTTGGACATCTGCGGGACGGACTCATGTATTTTGCGCGTGCGCATCAACTTGACTTTTTTTGTGTGCCTATCTTAGCTGTTTCCGCGGACACACAGTATATTAGTTGTTTTTTTTTTTTAATTTGATCACATCATTCTATAGACGCATATAAAAAGACATAATAATAATAATAATAATAATAATAATAATAATATGGTATTCGTGTAGTATATAATAATGTTCGTCAAGTGCGTAAACTAATTACTATACAGCAGAGAAAGGTGGTATAATATAGGCAAGCAGGAGCATATAATTATAGACTGAACCACCTGCACATTTCTACAAAAATAATACGGTAGATTCTCATTATAGTATGTCAATAATTCGAATTTTCCGTTATCACGAACCCAATTAAAATCCACTTCAAGTAATAGGACGTATTATTGTATTAACATAACATCTCAAATATTTTTCTGTTTCCCTTGAGTTTCAATATGATCAGACTATTCTGTATTATACTATTTTATTGAAATATCATACCAAGTCCCATAATATTGTTTCCGAAATGTCCACAATATTTTATAAGCAAACATAGAAATATCAAATAAGTCACCAAAAAAATTAAAATTATATTTATAATATTACGTTTTGTACAACGGCCAGGGGCACGTAGTGCGTGAGCCGTTTATTACTTAATCGTTAACTTAGTTCATATACTACGATCGTCCTGTAGAGAATGAGGACAGACGTCATAATTTACGAACGGTGTAAATACAAAATTTGAACCTTTGGCGCGCGCGCATTTAGGCTACCACGCCACAACTGGACAACGTTAATACGTACCTAATACTTTTTCACATGACGTATTATATGTATTATAAAATATTATATTTGTATCTATATTTTCATGGATATTTTCAAGATTTTGTCACCTATAATTGACGGCGATGGCAGCCACGGTTCCGGAATTATTATCATCTTATCTTTTACGAATTCCGTTCCAAAGTATAATGTAATTTTAATTTTGTCTTTTTTTCCTCATTTGTCAATGTAAACCAAATATTTCCAACTCTCCACTCTCAGCCACCGTTATATATTGCTATAATTTACGCGGCGGCTAGCGTTCGGTTTCGAGTGAGTCCGCGGCTCGTTTGAATTATTTCTGACCGCGTTTTGTACGCTGTCGTGACTCCGGTCTTTTCGACGGTAAATGGGCCGAACTCGCGACGACGACGACGACGACGACGACGACGGTTGTTATTAATTACGATCGAACGACTGTGGCATCGACGGTGGCGGCGTTGGCGGTGGCGGTGGAGGTGGTGGCGACGAGTGGCGGACGCGCGAGCAGGGGCGTGGTTAATTTGCGACGGAAAACTCCGTGTAATTAACAACCGCAACCACGCTCGTTAATTCACATTACCGGAACAATCGCATAAAATTTACGCCCGACGATCGACGGTTAGCGACCGACCCTTGCGCCGACGACCCGTTTTCACTTCCGCCACTTTAAGACGGAACGCGCATAATTTCCACACATTATTATTGCGATTATAATTATAATTATGCCACGCACACACACACACACACACACACACACGGTGTGTGTGTGTGTGTGTGTAGTCTCGCCGCCGCCGCAGCGGTGCACGGAAAATATATAGTAGGTACGTCGAAAAACCCATGGCTACGGTGCCACCCTGCAGCTGCACCCACGCCCAGGGTGTCATCGTAGCACCGCTCTTTCCGAGTTAATTCGCGGAAGTGCATTCGACTAGGTCGCAATAATAATAATTCACTCGGCAGTTCCGGAAGAAAGCTGCAGACGCGAGAATGCATTTGTCCTGCACACTGCACAGCCCGCCTTGACGCCCCGCCGCTGCTGCACCCCGTGCGCGATGTTGCGCGGTGGTTGCGCGAAATGGATCGTCTGCCGTGTTGCACCGAGCGACTGACGTTTCCGCCGCTTTAAGCTCGGTTTTACGGGTCCGTCGTGGAATATTATATTAATATTGTATGGTAATATTACGTGTTTCCTAAGAACTCTGCTCAGCGGCAGACCGACTGTAACATAGCTGCAATGTTACGATGTATCGTAGTCGGGGAAACGACCATTTTATAAATATGCCCTATATAGATATAATTACCGTAGCCGGGGGTAGACAATAATATCATGTAGATATCAGAATCTTAAATATATTTAAATAACCATCATGGGAGTCCATTTCAGTTATAATTAAGTTTTATTGTGCACTGAGCACAAAGCGCTTACAAATTATAATACTCATAAATATATAAATTACGTTCTGTCATATTATTATACTTTGTGGAACTGTTTCGTAGTCATACGGAGTTCGGCATTTGTAATGTGTTGAGGTCTAAGGTGCACAGCGAACTAAATTACTCATAATTAGAGCGCGGATTTCTGTGCAATTGCATATTTTTTTTCTTTTAATATTTTTGGACTGTTGTCAGTTATCTCCATGAATCATCGTAATTTGAAGCTAATGGTGAAATTTTTTTTGCATATTTAAAGGTAATTGCATATTTTTGAATATTTTGGCAAAATTCAAAATTTATTACATATCGAAACGAAAATTTAAAAAAAATATATTAAATAATATTTTGTCAAGTAGAAAAATTAAAACTAAATTTCATAGTCACTAAATAATAATAATTGATATATATATATATTTATTCAAACTTATATAAGATAAATAATCGATTACGACGTAAACTTAATCGCTCTTGCTGTGTCAGTGGGTTATCGACGTACAACTCGGCACTCGGTTACATCGTTTTTCGTAGTCCGTAAATCGTTAATATGCTGAAAAAAACGTGTGTCTACCTATAATCTTCCTATAATTTTTATCAAGACCCGACAATATTATAAGTTGCTTAAAATATGCCTCAATAACTTCGGTGACGTCAAACGTTCGTTCTCAGTATTTAAAAATATGTTAATCGATAAACGACACAGCTTCACAGAAAAAAAACTCGAAATGCATATTATGATGATTCATTTTAATAATAAATACAATTTTAAAAATAAATTAAGTTTTTCAGGAAATTTCCTAAATATTTTTTTATGAAGTATTTTAGTAATTTATTACTAAAAGTTTTATTGTAAATTTTAAATAAATATAAAATTTTTGCATATTTTTTACATTATTTCATGGTTTTGACTGCATATTTTTTGCATATTTTCATGATTTCTACTGCATATTATATGGCATATTTCGATACTTTTAAGTGCATAAAAATCCGCGCTCTACTCATAATACGTCATGGTATGCGTTTGCCATAGGCTTTACAATTACGTGTGTGTTAATATCGTAATTGTAATAGTCAACAGTTGATCGTAAATAATGCAGAGTTCGTATTATATTATGTGCATAGGTGTCATGAAACATATTTATATTTATAATTGTTACAATGAACTCAATGAAGCAGCGGTAAATTTGTTCGGTGAAAACCGTCTACTGCACAAAGAACGATTTATGAATAATATCATTATTACGAGACGGTAGGAGATTATCATTCGTGATGCGTTATTAATATACTTTAAGGTTCGTGTGAACATATCTTTATCCGTATCCTGCAAGTTATCGTGAAAATATACCGATTAAACCTGCCAATATTGTATATTGTATTTTACCTAAGTTTTCCGTCTAACAATATTATTTCGTTTGGCGTACATTTTAATAATATTATAATATTATATTATAGTGTTAATCAACAAATTGCGCATTCGATTATTTGATTACACGGGAGTTCACAGAGTTTGTTTATTTGTCAAGCCTTAGGGTGGTTCACATGTTCCGGCTGCCGATTGCATTAGAAATGAAGGGAGATTTCGCCGTTAAATTATCACGGGCTGGCGTGTGTACGCCATGATCATTGATCACTTTATGTATTATGGTTGTGTGCGTAGAAAGTGTACAATATTTCAATATAAGAATCAGCGGTGGCGGCGTGAAAAGCTAATTTCTGAAGGGGCCGCTTCATTGAAATGTGGGGTGGGTATGTTGACGAAATACTCGTTTTTAATTATACGAATGATTTATGTACTTTTATGAACCGCGTTTGGTGGTGGTATTAATGTGAGGTTGGTTAGCCATCAACATTGACGTCGTGGTAACAATACGCAATTGGTTGGTGCATGGTATACTTATTTAAAATAGTCGCTTCGTAGACAAAAAAGAAAAGTTCACACTGCCACTGCTATTGCACTTTGCAAGTGTGTGATAATATGCGATGACGATTTTGACAAACAATATACACAAGTTTCGCATTGGCTGGCATCACGTCCAGAACCAGCCTCTAAGTCCAGATCGCTGGAACGTATAGTTATCGTCACCATATGATTCGTCCACCTTACGAAGTCCCGACATGTATCACGTGAAAAACGAAGCTCTGTAATGAAGATCCTGTGTATTGCTATGTTAAAAAATTGTTCTACATATTTTGATCGAGGATCGACCTACAGCAATCAATAAAATATAATTTTTTATCATGGGTATATATATATATATTTTTAAATTGAACTTAAGCCCGGTGACTATGGCCATTAGCTGTTGTAGGGTTATGAACTGCAGTGGTTGGTAAGGTCAGTACGGTCTGGTATTTTTACGGTTGCTTCGGTAGGTAAGCACCACGTGTATGTCTGGCCAGGTTTTTTTTTTTTATGAAGAACAGAGCCTCGACTACATAGATCATTGGCCGCACTTTTGTTTATAAACTAATAAATAATTTTAAACAGAAAAAGAACAAAATAATAGGTAACAATAGGTTAATATAGAGAAGGAATATACAGAAAAAAATTTGATTATGTTAAATGGTTTGGTATAAATTACTATCTCTTATAAAAGTAAGTGTATTGCAGATGTTAGAAGGTTCATTGTTGAGACATTCTGAGATGGTGCTTGGCATGTTATATTTACTTCTTTCTTCATTTAATTGGCGACATTTTAATAGAAGGTGTTTGATGGAGATTTCGGATCCGCAGGTGATGCATGGTTCTGTGTCAGTTTTGTCCATGAGGTGTTTGTGGGTATGCCAGGAGTGTCCAATCCTTAAGCGTGTTAAAATTACTTCTTGTTCTCTTGTTGAATTTGTTGGGTTAATCCATCTATCGGTGGTGGGTTTAATTTCTCTTAATTTGTTGTCCCTCAGTAAATGCCATTCCTTACGCCATAAGTTTATTATTATATTTTTAGCTTCCCTTTTAAGGTCATCTTTGGAAAGATAGTTTAACGTTTTAATGGTTTGATCACTGGTTGCTTGTTTCGTCATCAAGTCTGCTTTTTTGTTACCTTCTATTTCGGTATGGCTAGGCACGTGTATGTCTGGAACTCTGGAAAGGTTTTTATTACTATCTTGTGGTCACCCATCTGGGAACTAGTAGCAGCGGGCGTTACTTACTCTCAGTCGCATTGTGTGACTGGGTAGTAGCCAACACGCCGTGCCAAGTCACAATGGGTATATATATATGGGTATATTATAATATAAAGTATGACGGATCTCCATGTTAAAAACCACAAAAATAAATATGGGAACAGGGGTTGAGGTTGAAAAAAAATTGTAATATACTTTTAAAATGACTTATCATCGATATAAAATTAATAAAATAATATAACATACTATACTTAACGCGTTTATAAAATGAAATATTACTGTATATTGTACAAAATCTATAAACTAAAGTGTATATATCTAAGAATACGCTGTTCATAACAATAGTTTTTGCGTATATCAAACATGTGAATGAAAATTTTCTTTAGATTAAATTTATAATTAATAATTATTATATTTTGGAGTCTTGATAACCGATGTCAGTGTCTACGTAAAATCGATTTATATTACAAAACAACAATAGATATTATGTGAGCAACATTTTAAAGGAAAAAACTTTTTATTTGGTATATGGCCGTCATTACTACCGATCAACTTTCCCTGACTTTTTCAAACAATGTTACCTACAGCGATTTAAAACTATGACTTTGAAGATAAATAATGGAAAAGTAAAATTTGATCTTCAATGAGTAAATGGTTTCGAATCAATTTGAAAAATAGGCATTAAATAATAAATTCTATTAAACGATTTATAACATTAATGTTCAAACATAAGAGATAATAATATATTCTATATTATAAGACTTAGTATATTATCTAAATCTATATACTATATTATGGGTAGTAGATACAAGATACATCAAATTAACAACGTATTTTTCCTAAATTTATATTATCGGTTATACTTTGATTTTCTATCATAATAAATATTGTAGTGAAATGTAAATTACTATAATTAAATATTATATAAATTTAATTTATCTGATGTACCTAATCAATGCTTAAAATTTTTTTTTTAATTTTTCTGCTCATCAGAATAAATTAAACTTTATTTTAGATATCAAACTATTTGGTTTAAAATTTTAATTTAATAATATGTATTTGGTTCACAAATCACAGTTAAACCAAAATTGGGACCATGTTAATACCAGAGTTCATAAATGAGCTCCAAACACCTGTTTGAACCCATCCCACCAACATAATATTAAACATGATCGATGGCGGTCAAATGATTTTGTCATGCTCTCCGATGTGGCTGATTTTTTAACATGTACTATTTGATTATTAAAAATATAATTTATGGTTATCAGATTTTAAACATTGAAAAATAGTTCATGAGCGAATCTATCCCCTTCACCCCCTCCCAACATTTGTTCACCACTTAACATGATATTGTAAAGGTTTACATGGTATTCAAAATGTAACAAAATACTTTTTAATTGAAAACCATTATGGTTACTTTTATAACAGCAACCCCACAATCTGAAAAAAAAATGAATTTATTTATCTATTAAACGCAATTGTTTAATGATAGACTTTTTTCACACAAAGATACATGTATGTTACTACACAATAATAGTCAAGATAAACATATAATTTAAAGAAAAATTCATTTTCGATTTCATTATTATTTATGTATTGGTTTAATTTATGAATTTTTAATATGAATCATTTTTTAGCTAAGAACAAAAAAAAAAGTATTACTGATGAATAGCCGATAATAATAATAATTTCTTACTTATTGTGCAGCTTTGAATAATTTATAGTTATTACTTATTTTAATCCAATGAATATAAAAATAAGGCATTTATAATTCAAATATGTGTAGAGTTAAATCTAAAAAAAAATTAAAGTGTAAAGTGCATGTACCTAACGTGAATTTGTTGCATATTGTTTAAACTTAAAAAAGTGGTGTAAACCTACGTACTATGTTCGACGCTATACTTTACAGATATGATTAATATTTTTTAATTATATATTTTTTAATAACGATATAATATTATAGTTTCATACTGAAGGGAATGGCTGTGGTAGTTAATAATATTACAATTTATCGTGTGATTTATTTATTGTGTCATCTTTATGAATGACAAAGTAAAATTTTTGTGCAGACGTAAGTTAGTTACACTGTAAATGTGTTTCGAAATACTAGTCCAATACATTTAATCGTTTTTCATATTACTGACAATGTCATCTAGTTCATTATTATTCATTTAAACAGTCACGGTTGTCAAAAAGTACTCTTAATGACACGAATATATATAGATAGCTATTTTATATATTATAATAAAAATACTTTCGAATCAATCGATGCCATCTATACATAATATTATACATTATACACCATCAATATCTTTCAAAATTCAAATGATTTCCTACATTTTCATTAAATTCGCAAAAATATTATGGTAATAAATATTGTTGTTGTATTATTTTTTTTTACCATGGTTAACAAAACAAAAAAAAGTAATTACTGTTCATTTTTGAAAATATATAGCCATTAGGATTATAATAAGATCATCAATGATCATTGGGTCATCGATTTATTCTAATGTCGTTTACCATTTTGAAATGTTTACACTCCAATAATGCAAAACGTTTACCTACGTCAATGTTCATTTTATGTTTTTTTTTTTGTGACTTACCTACTATTTTGTATTATTAATAATTTTGTTGAAGTTAGTTTGAAATTAGTTTATTTTAACAGCATTATCTGCATAACGTTACTTTTGATTTGTAAGGAAAAAACTAATAAAGTGTACATAATACTAGTATTTTAGCTACCTGTTTACCCTAGTACAGTGGTCTGAATGGTTCTAACTGTTAAGCGCTGTCGTGAAAAGATCTTTAGAGAACTCATAATGAATAATCCTAAAAACTTAAGTCTGAACAAAATTGTTTTTAATTTATTTGTTCAGATATATTACGTATAATATAGATCCCTCCTGAGGTGTGACTTGATCCATGAAATAAATGTATTTTTAAGCATACTTATTGTACATTTAGAAACAGATAAATACCAGCTAATACAATTATCAATGTAGGCAAACAAAAGAGTACAACACATATAAGTTGAATATAGGTATGCAGAATATCGTGGGAGGTGCAATAAAATATCGTAAATTTATGATTAAAGGATACCTTTAAATTAAATATATTTCTTTACATATTAGCAGTTAAAAATACTCGACACTCGTGTCCAATGTGTGAGAAAACCAAACATGCCTGGTTTTTTTTTAAAGTTTAAAAATGAAATCGAATAATAATTACTTCCAATGGTAGGAAAGTTTTATTTGTTTTATAAAATGTTTGTACCTTTGAGCGATTTTTCACTAGTGGGTAGTTTATTACAAAAAAAGATTTATGTAACCTAAAAATAGGGGATTGTTTTTGTAAGTTATAAAACATAGTTCTTATACAGTGTTATTCTTTATTTTAAAAATATTTTAAATTAAGTTAGATGAATAATTTTTTGAACAACATTTCCATTGTATCATTATTCAATTATAGGTTAGGTTATGATTACCTTTTTTTTTTAAATTCTATAGACAGCTCGTTTGTAAAAATAAATTTACGAACATCAAATGTAAATATTTTCAAAACTAAAGTAAGTTTATATTGAATGTATATCAATATTTACTGAATATAATTGATCTGAGCAGTATTTATTTATTTCGTAGTATTTCGTTTTATTCTATTTTTTTTTTATCGATAGCACATGATATATCTACGTTTGTTACATTTTAATTGCTTGTGAAATTGATTTCGACATTTTTCTATATTTATTTCACAGTGTACGATTAGTGATTTAAATCCGTTATGACCCAAATGCACCAAATCCAAAAAATATAAACAACAGCTGATATGACATCATACAAACCATGTCCACGTTATTCTATTTTGCAGGGACATTGGAAAAACATTTAAAAACAAAAGACGTTTTCTGTGTTATGGACGAACGTGGGTATATGAAGATAAACTTGGTAACTTGGAATTCGGCATGAGCGATGAGCCTAAGAGTTCTCATTCCGAATGGGTTTTGACTAGAGTGTGTGCATATTGTTGGCAGCCGGATGGAGATAGACATGTGGGTGTATGTGTGTGGGCGTGTGTATGTGTGTGTGTGGGGGGGGGGGGGGGTATGTGAAATATGCCATGAACGATTTCTATTATACTTCTGGGTATAGCCGGGTTTGTAGGCTTAAGGTTGGTTAAGCGTAAATCGGAGCCTCCGATACCAAAACGAAGGGGAAATTACCGACCCGAGCAGGAGGAGCGATAGAGGATCGGATACTATTGTCCGGGGCCAAATTAATTTAAGAAACATTTCTGGATTATTCACTTTCTGAAAACCGTCGACCTCACGCCCTGCGCTAGCTGCAGCTGCGAATCGCTTCAGATTGGATTGGACAACAGACGAGCCTAATGGACATTTAAAAGTGGAAAAGCTTATCTGCAACACACCACTCGTGACTTCCCGGAATCCTGTTGGCCCAACGTATCGCATTTAATTAAAACGTACATTTTCATAACTCGTTCAAACGCAAATTTATTTTCTAAGACGATGCACACCAATAAGTATTAACGATATCACGAGCACCGTGATTGTCACGGGTAGGTATATACTATGAACGCCATGCTCAGCGACTGCGTGGTGGACATTAAAAATATACGACATCGTCAGTTAATTCAAAGATTTCCCGGATATCATTTTATTCTTCAGCGATGTGAATTGGGATTAAGTGTAATATTATATTATATTATAAACGCATTTCCGATTCGTATTTAATGCTATTTCATCTAGAAATTTACGTTTTAAATGATAATACCTAATAATAATATTATATAATGTTGGTAACTATTTGTATTTATTATTGACATTAGTCATGACGTTCTACACATTGTACGTTTTAATTTTTTATTCAAAGAAACTTATATCAATAATATAATGCCTCATAATAGCAAAGCAATTATTCCAGGACAGAATAATTTAATAAAGTTTATCCCATGATATAGTTTATACACTATTACCGAGTTCGTGGACAATTGTAAGGAAAAGCGCAACAGTAGTCATTTAAATTATTCTCCATTGTAACAATTCAATTTTATCGGATTACACGACCGTAAAGCAAATTCTAATGGCCAGATATTTCATCATTGAAAAGTATAACATTATTCATTAACATAAGAAGATCAGAAAGTTATGATAATCAACTGAACTCAATTTTTTTGAATATCTTAATACCGGGTAACTAAACAAAACAGTATTTTATAATACCCATTATAATATTGTACCGCGTACTGTGGACTTTTAACTATAGGTATAATTAAAAATATTTCATGTACCTATTTAATTATTAAATGTATTTTACTAAATAAATTAAGTAGTCTTATGTAAACAATTTTAAGTACTGAAAGATTATAAAGTAAATCATGCTGGTATGCTTTGACACGTCATATTCACAGATCATATTATATAGCTGCTTGATATTGTTATAATTAATGTAAAATAGTAATTTTTCGGAAGAAAATAATGCGCTAATTAATGATATTGCGCCATAAATATATAGGACAGTAATATTTGGGGCATAAGCCAGTTAAAAATGAACGACCCCAGTGTCTACCTAGGTACCAATATCACCAACTACATAGGTATGATTGATTTAAATCACGCTGAATTCATTGGGTAATTCCGTGACGTGTTTTTATTTTTGATAGAGTTCGCCGATACGTAATACACTTAAACGTCGTTTTAATTTCTTCCTGTTTTCTAATGACGTCAACGAAATGATTTCGAGGCGGTCAGAATTATATTAAAACCTATACCGACCTGCGGAAACGTAGACTTCCGGTAGAATTTCAATTGTTGAGCACGACAACTTAGGTACAGACGTTGGTATATGTCAATGTAATTACAATCGCATGCAACGTTCAATACCTATATATCATGCTGTACAGAACGAACTACCAGTTTATTGGTAATAGACGAGATAGACTTGAGCATTACACTGTTGTACCTATATAGTGTATACACACTGACGGTCAGATTGTTATTTAAAAACTTACGATGGCCCGTAGAAAATGAAATGGGGTTTCTCGGTGCAGGTCGTATACGGAAAAGTATTTCCCGATCGTTCACATGTTTCGTTGTGCGTGTTCTTTGATCTTTCATCCTCATATTATTATATTCGAGTAGATGACCGTGTTCGAGACCAATTTATTACTCGAAATTACGATGTCATTGAATATAATATTTGTATGTACAAAATCCGAATATAATATATTTTTTTTATCAAATCTATATTTAATCACTATATGTATATATTATATTATTATACATCGTTTATTTCATAAAAACACATTTATGTCCATTTTCATAATGAGATTCAATGTTCGTATAATATTTCCGTGGAATACGGCAATATGAACAGTATACCTATATACATAGAAATATAGAATAATAATTAATTGGGGTCTACAAAACCGAGTTCTACAAAAATAATTTGCTATAAAAGGTCGAGTCCTATAAAAGTAAAGTTCTATGACTTAACCTAACATCAGTGATAAACTTAAATGTTGAAAATGTTTCATAATTATTGTATTATTACATGCCATTATCGTGCAATTGTTTTAATTTTAAATACAGGTACCTACCTCCCATTCATTTGCATCAACTATCCATTGTGAAGCGCGATGAGCTTTTTGTAAATTAATCTACGCGTAATAATTTTGAAAGGCATTGGCCTCTAATTTATCATTTTCTGACTTATCTTATATCGTAATTTGTATATGCATTTTCAAGTTTTTTTAAATAATGTACCATAATCTTATATACTTAATGATGTTGAAGTTATTTTTAATAATTTATGGTTTTTTTTATGGAACAACATTTTATAGGATTTAAGTTTAAAATACTTGGTTTATTTTGTAACCTGATATTTTAAATAACCAGATTTTATATAGGACTTGAAACATTACCAAGAAGAATAATGCTAATATGTAAAATATGCATCTGGACGTTATATACTTTTGGATAAAGAGGATGTCGGAGTAAAGTGTGATTGATAATAATTATTAACTGATCTTTATCATATAATATTTTGTGCCACGAGATGTGAAAATTGGTGCATTAATTTGTGTTCTATCCAGATTCAATTAAAATTATTATGCTAAGGTACTATTGTGTTTCGTGAAAATAATAACAATACATTAAGATTATAACGTCTAAGAAAATATGTTGACCCAGTATACATATTTAAAATAAACCATCATTTTAACCAACAGATTTTTCTTTTTTTTTATTATTTCTTATTTTTAATAAAAATGTTTTAAAAAAAGTGGGAAATGGGTTTTTCCACTCTAGTCTTCGCTTCGTTAATAAAAGTAATTATCCAACATCCTTTTGCTCTTTTACTCCGCTATTAGTACCCGTGAACATAATCAATTAAAAGATAGAGAAACATTTTTTTGGGAGAGTATAGAAAGGGGAAGGTGTGCAAATTAAATTGCCGCAGGCAGGAGGTTTTTGCATAGCCTGTAATAATAATAATAAAAAAAAACAACAGCAACATTTCGGCAAGAAACAAATTATCTCTAAGGTATACTTAAAATTAAATTTTATTTATTACAAAGAGTTGTGCCTTTGTATAAGATTACAAGCATCTGGAAATTAAAAAAAAAAAAAATATTAATAAGCAAACACTTTTTGTACACACAAAATGAACATTTTCTGGTTTTAATACTTGAGTTCAAAAAGTGTATAATAACATGGTAGATTTAAGTATTGATATATTATGTTTTTACTATTTACAAAAATTATTATTAAAACAGGCTTTCCAAAAACGAAAAATCTCGAGAATATTAATTTTACCGACGTTGTTTCTAAAAGCAGTAAATTGAATACTTAGGTAATATCTTCCTCTGCTTTTATAATGGGTACGTTGTTGTATTACAGGTAAGTTTTGAAGAGCCATTGGGATTTAGAATCCTTCAAATCCTATAATGTAATACAAATGATATTATGTTCAATGTATGGAATAAGAAATATAATATTTTATTGATAAAGTTAATATCGCATTATTGGGATACATTTTAATTGCTGTACTTGCCCTAACTATATAGTTATGGAAACGTTATTTATTTCGTTGAGTATCTACAACATATACAGTCAATCTATTTTGTAGGTTAATAGGATATTATGTTTAGGATAAAATTTACCATATAATTATATTATTATATTTGAATGTAAATAAAATTTAATATCATAATAGATCGTACTTTAAATAAAAATTACTAAAAGTAACACTTGATAAAAAAGACCCATTTTTCTTTTTCTTTTAAGTTGAACCAGCTATGTGATAATTATTTATGTCCCGACGTCGTTGATTAGTCCTCGTGGAGCTTATCAAACAGATTATTTTAATTTTTGGTACTTTTTTTCGTCACTCAAAATGTTAGATTAAGGCGTTCGGTGCAAATGTAATTTTGTCCACAAAAACACGATATACAAGAATAAGTATCCTGTTCTGTAGAATCAACCAAATTCGACATTTTTTTTAAACTAAAACAACAGAGTTAGTAGTAATATGCTACTGGCCACGTTTAACTCTATTTTTCAATATTTTAATATAAAACTTTACAATATGTCTTCAAAAATAATACTATTTTAAGATTTTTTTTACAAATTATATAACACCATTATTTGAAAAAAAAACGGAGTTTAATGTATCCTGATAAAAAAATAGTTATGTAAATGTAAATCTAACAATTCTACAAGGCCTGAGAATTATAACAGTGAAGTCATTTTTTTTATGCAATTCGCCATATAACCCTCCCTCCCTAAATAGGTAGTAGAATAGTGAAAAAGTATTAAATATAATCGGGATGGCAACTAAAATAAAAATTATGATTTTAAATTTTATAGAATTTCGGATCATTTGAAAAATCGACAACCGGATCTATCTTAACATTATTTTATACGCCAATTTACTTTTAGTATATATACCAATATAAACAATATATTTTTACCATGAATGCGCATGGTACCAGTGTAGACTTATTTACACAACTACCCCCGGCTTAAATAGTAGTACATATTATGACGACTTACAGGTCGCCTGGATCCACATCGATCGGAAGATGATACTCGCAGTGCACAAACATGTCATCGCCCGAATACCCAGATTCTCCATGTCTCACGATGGTCAGAAGACATGGTTGCTGAACATCAACGGCGTGAAAGCGTCTGACAAGGGCATTTACATGTGCCAAGTTAACACCGACCCGATGATCAGTCAAGTCGGTTACCTGCAGGTGGTCGGTGAGTGCAAATACGTCCATGGTAATATTATAGTGGTGTAGGAATACCGAATAATTATTTTTCATTCGTCAGAATATCATGGATCTATGTATAACAATTATAATATTATCTGTCCGGGAACAAAAAATATCGACGTCCAGCATATCGGCAAGTCAATATTATTTTTAACGCACATCAGATATTTCATTATTTTTATTTTTTTGTTATTATCGTCGTATTTTAATCCCTAAGAAAAATATTCTAATTTTTTAACAGTCGAGTGGCCTAATAGTTTCGCTCAACAACGATATTAAATCTGAAAGTTTTGTTTTGTATTCAAGGGAGACCATCGATTGCATTTAAAAAAAATCATCATCGTCATATCAGAACTCGTAACAATTTAACCGTGCCGCAAGTTTAGGTTATATTGCCTTCTACCCGCATATACATAATTTAATATACTTTTGGTAATGAGGATTATGGGGGGAATGGGGATAAAATTTAATTAAAAAAATCCCCACACTTAGAACTGGCTTAAAATTCAGGACTAATTTTTTTTCCACCTGCACCGGACTGTCCAGCAAAGCCGATTATAATATTTTAGAACAGGAAATCCCATTTTTTCTCTTATAGTTTTCAGTATATCATTCAGCGGCGTTTGAACGAAAATAGTTTTAAAAAAACTCAACTGAAAATACATGAGCTCTTTGGATGGATTATGCACTTGAATGTAATCCAATGACTCCACTTTATTTCTATATAATACAAAAAAAAAAAAAAAAAGGAAAAAAAAAGAAAAAAAGTTAAACAAGTTTTTTATCCTTAGATTTATTTACGAATAAACGTTATATCTGAAACCGTAATAGTATATATATATATATATAGTAAAGATTAGCCATATATCTTTGTTGATATTGCCTAAAAGCAAAAATAAAAACTTAAATACAATAAACTATTCGAGTAGAACTATATATTATGTTGTTAAAGGGAGAACCATAAATGATTCTAGGATACTCGGCGACATAAATACAATTTACCGGTAGACATTTATTGTTATAATGATTTAATTACATCTAATTAAAAAATAACAAGATTAAAAATGTTCATAAGCCATGACTATTATCCGTTCGAAAATATTTTGTTTCAATTTTGTATTTATATTTCAAAAGAAGAATGCGTAAATCTACAAAAATATTTTAATAATCATTAAAAAAGGGTAGACATGATATATTATGTAGGTCAGGAGCCGAACAGTGGGCTAGACACGCATAGGAACAAATTGTAAGTATAATTAGTGTGGAATTAACTCCAAAAGGAAAAATTGGGAGACCTCGTTTAAGATGAGAAGATGTAATTAAAATTACGTAAAATCACTGAACAGCTGGTAAGAAAAAATTTAGGATTGGATGGATGGGATGGTGTTATGGAAAAGCGCAACAGTAGAAGCAGAAGAATTATCCATAATATAAGAATTTTAATTACTGAGAAACTAATCGTTCCAATTTTGAACGAATCTCTAAATTGTGTACTGTAAAAAAAAGTGTTCTCATATGAAAAATAAATGTTTGATCAGTACATATCACTTTCTAAAGTTATATAAAAAAATCTCAAGAATTTTAAATTGAATACTTAAGTATATTATTTGAAAAAAAAACCCAAAAATCAGAATTTGAATAAATTAATTATCAAAGAAAAAATGGGATGAGCATGTTATACTTAGTGAAATTATATACATTTTATAAGCTGACAGTTAAAAATGTATTTGTATAGTACAACTTTAAAAAAAAATCTATGATTTTATGATGTCACTTGTGGCACCTATATAGTTCTAAGCATAAAACAACCGGTTTAACATAATATGAGCAAAATAAAAAAAATTCCGATAAGAAATTTGAATATACTAATTTTGAAAATGCACAAATTAGAGTGGTTTAATATATTTTATCCTAGTGTAATTGTGTGGCAAGGGCGGGAAGTGAGCTATTACAGAGTCGTGGGCCCAAAACTGAAATCGCCTTCCCGCGCGAGCCACACATACTATTTTTTGTCACGCCCCTGCGTTCGTGGAAAAGGTGACGAATGCAACAACAGACTATTCTACGAAAACCGTTTCATGGAAGAATAAACTTATCGGTAACGTTCATCGCACTACAAATGACGCGGGAACGGCGAAAATGAATTATGTTTGAAATGTGTCTACGCGTCATGCAAGGAGATTATAATAATATAGACGTAACCAATTAATGTTTTTGGTTTAGGTAAGGACCGTGGTATACATTTATGTTGCTGGTTGTGCGGGGAATGCCTTCGCGCCCAGAACTTTTGATACATATAATTTATTTCAAACATAGTTAACTTTTAATGTACCGACTAAAATCCTACCTTCTTGTAGTTATTATATTTTTATTTCGCCGCATTGAGTATATAATATTTTACTTTTAGAATAAACCGCAAGTATGTGTTGTTGAATCATAAGACACGAAAAACTGATAAATGCTAAAGAAAAACATAATAAAGATTGACTTGTTGTGTAATAAAGGTAATCGAGTTAATTATAAAACAAAAGATAAATATTTCAAACCAATTAAACTTTAAACGCTAAACAAGTAAGCTGAGCAACTTACAGTTTATGTAATTAATTTTAATAAATTGTTTACGTTTCTTTATTTAATTTATTTTGATAAGAACACAAAAAACGAGTTAAGGGAAAAAAAATATGAAATTTAGCAAAACTACTTAATTACAATATAATTTTTAGTTGTGCGTTATGCTGGTACCTATTTTAGAAAAAGATTTATCTGTAATAATTAAAACGCAAGCGAGTTAAAATTTCGAATTGCATTGTTATTCAATGTATTATTACATATTTTGTATTCCTTTGAACGTTCTGAAGCTACTTTATTTAATAATAATTGATAATATTCTCATTACTTATAATCGTCTATAGTTATAAATATGACTAAGACTCAATGCATTTGCATCTATTTTCGTATTTCCTGAAACTATGGTTCTTTTTTGCAAATTCCACAATATTTACAATTAAAAAGAAATGATCTTGTTTATTGCCAGTCGAGTGTTTTTTTTTTTTTTTTCATTTTTATTTTTTTTTTAACTTTAATACATCGCATTTAATACATTGAAAATGTGGAACTTTTGTTATTATTGACCAAAATATCGTTATAAAAGCCTTCAAATTCCACTGCGAAATGTTTGGCCATTAAATGTCAAAACTATCTCGAAAACATATCGGACTTTATTTAGACGAAAAATAACTTTAGCAAACAGAATGATAATATTTATTATTACATTCTATTCTTATAAAACTGACATTTCTAAGAGAAGATTATGCGCTCTTCTCGATTCTCCTCTGACATTGTTATTCATTCGTATGGCATTCTAAAATAAATCACAATAAATGCTACATTTCGTGCATTATTCAAATGTACCTAAAATTCTTTGAAATCTATGTTAGTTATGCGAATCAACTGCGTCGCTGCCTTTTGTCTATATTATATTAAAGACAAATATTTCTTTATGGAATTTCAACTATCGAAATCCGCATAAACTTTGATGTTTCCATCATCTTTGTTCATAATTATTTAAATTTTAACCTATGTACCTACCTAATCAAAATAATGATATACACTTAAATTATCGTCGAACAAATTATTATTAATATTCATGCCATTAACTATACTCATTATAAGACGTGTCTGTAATTTATATTATACGGAACATTATTACCATTGAATATTGTAATAAATATATATTATGTATAGTTATTAGTTTTCATATAAACTCGATTAACGAGAAGTTTTTTCGTCGACGGAAGAAAAGAGCGATTATTTCTGGACTGAATTATTATAAATGTTTTACTCGGTCACAGATGATTTTTCATGTTCAAAATTTTCAAAAAAAAAAAGAGCCAACTGAAATGTTTGTAATTTGTTTCGTATGATATTATATTGAAAAAAGCACTTATTCTCACTTTTTTTCAAACTTTATAATTTGGTATTTCGCATTAATTGCATTATAAACTACACAGAAAAAATACTTTTTGAAAACATCTTACATGTTTCGATAACGCACAATAAATTTTAGATATATTACGCAAAATTCGTTGTTTTAAAAAAAAAAGTTGGATGACACATTATTTAAAAAATATAATAGATATGTTAGATAAGAAATATGATATATTATACTCATTCAAATATAATATTTTAAATGGGTAAAAAAATATGCTGTTAGTTTACCTATTAATTTTAAAATAAAAATATAAAACTGCTAAATTATAGTTCTCAAGTTTATAAAATGTTCTGTAATATATACGGTATTATAAAAATCTATGTAAAATATGTCTAATAATATATATGTTGAGAAATATTATATTATCTTGTAATAATTGCGTAGCTACTTTTATATAAACTTACCACAAATATTCGAAACCATTAAGTTTCATGCTCTAATAATTATGAACAATAAAAGTATAAACTTGGGAATATTCAAAATTTCAAATAATTTGAATTTTGAATACCCAATCTTAATAATCTGAACAATCGTATATCCCGATTTATTAATCCAGACAAACGGAATAAATTGTATAAAAATTAAATATTGTTGCACTGGTCTTAACCACAAGTAATAAATAATGAAAAACCGCATATTGGATTTTATATAAACTTTACCGGCATAAATAATGATTTTACCACAATACTGGACGTTTCAATAAAGAAGCATAAATGTATTATTGACTTACGTTTTCTAGACTGCCAAATACCTGACGTAAGCCTATTGTTTATGATTTGTGACTTTCTTTGCTACGAAGCGTCCAATATATTTCTTATTTAAAACCGTGCGTGATTTTTCATCTTTTCTATTTAAAAAAAAAAAAAAATATAGATTTATTTAAATGACAAGTTTCAAAACTAAAACATTAATCCATGCCCATAGATAGGTACTCATAACATTTCTAACTTCGGTATAAACTATATTACACATTGGATAGTAATATTATAACGATTGGAATAATATGTGTCACGCAATTTCAACTAGTTTTAGTAGTTTTATAACTTTATAACCACAGTTTTCTGTTCAAAGTATGATATAAACAGTTGTATTTGTTCAGGACAAAAATATTATTTATTTTATATTCCGTTTTAAGGACAACAAAAATCCACGAATACAAAGAATGGTAAAAAATACAAAATCAATATTGGCGGATGTTTAGTGATTATTTTACCAAGTAACAATAAATCATACGACGAATCAAATTATGAATTGTTATCTTCAACTAAATAATATTACTAAACTTAGGTACACATAATATAATGTTTGATATTTAATGACATTTATTTGTTATTAAAATTAAGGATTTATAAATAATTGTTTAATTCTAAACTAATATTAGAGAATATAAGAATCTAATCATTATTATTTTTTTAATACTTTATCTTAAAATAATAATATGTTAGTTGGAAGGTTGTAATACATGATATTTTGAAAAAAAAAAACGATAAAATTTATAGATTGTCAAGTAATGAATATATTATATAATTATGATGCACTTGATAAAATGTATTATTAAAATTGTAATAAGGGGAAAATACTTCGTATGTTCTTTCTTAAATATTAATACGAGAAATCATAAATACAACCTATTTAATATTATATTTATAATACTATGCTGTAAATAATCTATTAGTCAGGTAGTTTACAGTTTTTTTTTTTTTTTTTTTAATTTTACTTTTGTGTACTATAACTATAAATTATACTTCATACACATTACTAAATTATTATAAGCGCGGAAGTGCGAGTAATGTGATAAGAGTTCCCACACTACTATAATTGTAAATTTTTTTCCATTCATATTGATAAAAATTAATAGAGAAAATTAATCAATTAAATGTTGACAGTGCCACCAAACATAGTGGACGATGAAAGTTCCACTTCATCTGTAGCTGTAAGAGAAGGCCTCAATATATCACTTACGTGCAAAGCAAAAGGTAATCCAGAACCAAGGATTGTGTGGAAAAGAGAAAATGGATTCAATATAACAGTGGACAGAAGGAAAAAAGGTAAAAACAAAACAAAAAACAATGCATGTAACATTTACCTATCAGAAGATATTATAATTTTCACGTTTTAAACATTTTGTAAATCAAAACTATTATTTATTTAATTTTTACACAATGTTTATTCTTATTAATTATTAAATAATAAAATAATTATTTAATAAATTTTATCTAAATAAATTTTATTTATATTTATTATTTGACTCTGCCATTGTTTGATCAAATTCGTCTAAGAGGTTTCTGTTGTTGACACTTTTCCTTCTCACATATTTCCTAAACACAAAGTTAATATAGAGTTAAATAGTATAAGGGCGAGTTTAATAAATAATTAATAAAATATAATATCGGATAATAAGTTTTTAAAAATATTTTTTTCCATGTAATTTAGAAGTCGTTGAAAAACAACATTATTCTAAAAAAATATTTTTTTTCTCATTTTTTTTTTTTTGTTATAATTGTATACTTTTTAAACGATAACATAAATTTATAATTTCATATTTTAAAGCATACTATTTTTTTTAAGTATGTATTCTTTGATATTTATATGAAAATTGAATTTTGGACGAGTGGTATATGATTTATAAGTAGATATTGTAATATATTTATATTTATAATAAGCAGAGTGGAGTGGTACAGACATTTTTGGCTAAATGTTGGTTCAATACTCCTCTCACTGCTCATCTAAACTTTAAATAATGTAATTAATAAACTACTTTCTGAAATTTGATTATTTTGGATCGAAATTTGATACAACCACTAGCGCACCTTTTTTAATATAGTATTTAAATTTGAAAATAAAAAAAATTAATATTTTGTTGTTATAATATTCATCTATAAACAAGCTCTTTACACATTAGACACATTATTACTATTTATAATATTTATGTGTCATTACAATATATTACATATTAATATGGTACTTGAGAAATAATTGATATGTTTACTTCGGGCTGTTTTTAATATGTGAAGCATCCGTTTTATACTTCGGTACTTGATTACACTCGCCATATTCTGTATTATTATGTCGTATTGTCGATGTGAATCTTGACTGGTCATCATTTTCAAAACTATTTGATATTTCCATGAGTTCTCCTTTTGATATGTTTAGTAATACTAATATGTACCGTAAAAGTTCAACATCTACTTGAGTTTTTTTCAACGATACGTTGTTCATTAGATGATGGTGCTTTTAAAACTTTGCAATAAATTTACTTTACTCAAATAAAGATTTTTGATTAAATCGTATTTAACGTACTAATATTGATATCGATATAATTTAATACTATTTAAAATAACGTTATATATTATATTATTATAACTCATTACCTACAGTAAGAAACACGTCACATTTTATTAACAATATGTTATACATCGTACAAATCACTTAGATACGTTATATCTTTGTTTTAAAATACATAGATATTACATATATTACCTAAATTCTATTATGTGTAGGTACTGTATACACAATTTTGAATAAAGTTGTACAAATTAATAAAGCGAATTACCAAATGTCCACAAATATTTCGATGCTATCAAAATAAATTTTGTACTTGTCCAAATACTAAAACAGTAATTTAATCTATGTGGTCATTTTTATTTGCACATTTAGTTTTATATTCTGATAAATTTGTTTCACTAGGTATGTGATAGTTTATAACATTTATTTATTTTGACGTTTTTGACATTATTTTTAATTTATAATAACTTTTTAATTTACCCACCACGTTATAATATAATTATTTGAACGACAATTGTAGCAAAATTGATTATACAAAGCGCCGTCTTAAAATTATTGTTTTGAGATGATAACATCAGCTCACTACTTGTGTACCAACTCATACCTTATATTACTTATGCGAAATACAGCAAAATTGCGTTCACCAGAACCAATTATGTGTTGCAAGTTTTAATACAGGAGTGCATTTTAGTAGCTATAAACTTGAAATTGATAACATTAATTGTGTTTTCATAATATTTAGATTCAATATCTATGTAAGTTATATGTATGAAAATTATTGTAAAAATTATCATACTTCGCAGAAAAATAGAAACATCTCAACAAATAAAAAGTACAAACTTATTAATTGTTCTTAAATGTAAGTCTGATGACAGATTGATTCACTTTAATATCCTAAGAACACATGATTGGTTCTTTTGAACGCAAGTTTGCTACGTTGCACGTGCCATGTCCAGTGAGAGAAAGCAAATAATGAGCCGAGATCATCTTAATTTTATTGTGTTTTTAATATTTTGGAAACAACTACTGGGTTCTCACTTTTCAATATTCCGAATAAATAGATAAATGTTATCAGAAATCTTTTTTTGGATTCATTTTCAAACACAGTTTCCTCTGATGTCTACATTGATGGATTTTTGTGGTTGGCTGGGTTCTTGATCTATGCCAATGATTAGGGTCCATCGATGTTGTGTGTGTCTTTCGTTCAATCCTTACTCGTATATTATGTAGGCATTTAAAATTGTATTTTTATTGTTTGAGTAAACGCTATTTACAACAACTAAACAAGACAAAATCATTTAATGTTAAGTACTTTAAAGGCTTAAGATTAATTATTAACTAACCAAAGAACGGTCACAATTTAATGCATAGGATTTTATTGTCGATTTTCGTTGAATAGAGGTTTTACTTCTAAAATTTCGTCCCTAATCGACGATTATTTACCTTTAGTGTCACTCCAGGGCAGTCAGTTAGGCATTCATTTTTCCGTGTCGTTTCTTAAGTAAAGTCTTTTATGTGAAAAAATTATATTATACTCCAAGGAATGTAAAAAAAAGAGTCTCCGTCGAAAGTGAGATTTTACGATGAAAGTTTATCAACGTTTTTTTTTTTTTTTGTATATTTTGCTAATGGACGCTGAAAAAGTTACGTTTTGCGATGCGGTTAATCGCTGATATACTCGGTTTGTATATACATATACGCGCATAATGTATATAATACAATAACAACAAATCATAAAAAAAATAACTTAAAAGTTTAAGTCATGTGATGTAACATTAAGTGTTCCCTGAAGGTAAAGTTTATGGGATTAGTTTACAAGTAGGTTGCTGTAAAATAAGTGCAAGGGATACACGGTTGTGCGGTTTTCCTACCTGTACAATTAGATTACAAATCGGTAGAATTGAATTGTCTCCGACAGTTTCAATCGGCGTGACAGCTTCGTGATTGGTTTGGATGTTAGAAAGATAAATCAATTTTTTTAGACGCACTTCATTGGCCTGACACGTAGCACCAATGAATTAATGAGATCAACAGTAAGGTTTCTGCCAAAACACTCGTTAAACATTTTCATTCCCGGTAACTGTCGAGGCAAAATATATTGACATATTATCGATATATTATTTACAAAGAAAGATCACAAGCGTGTACACGAAGAAAGTTATTTGCAATATTATGCTCTTAAATTTTCAGCTGAACAATTAAAGGTCAAAAAACCGTCATGTTTTAATATCTAACAAAAAATTATTCCATTTACACGCTGCGTGTCTTAAGGTTAAGACTATAAGAAGTACTTAAATTATTTACGGTTTTTTTTCTTAATATTATTATACAAACTATTCTACCTATATCCGATGGTATAATTTTCTTTCTCACTTCAAAAAAAAAAAACATTTTGGTAAAACAAGCATAAGAAATACAATTAATACAATTGTTTGTTTATTTTTTTTCCCTTCATAATTCGGTTAATTCGAGAGTGTTCATTTAGATAAGTAGTGCATCGTAGCCAAAATGTAAATTAAAGTCATCATACTAACATAATTTGAATTAGTTATTTCATTTCTACTTCGAATACTTTACACAGTCACTTTATTCGAAGATGTTATATTTCAGAGGTGGCCAAACTTTTTTTGATTAAGATCTACTGAGGGTATATTTTTTCATTTTGGATCCACTTCCAATGTAAAGATATTATATTATATTAATAAATATATATAAATAATAAAATAAAAGTGTAAAGTTATCTAAAATGAGTTTTTCACATTAAATTTCTAAATAGTTTTAAAATGTATTAACATTATACTGTTGATATAGAAGCATGTCGTTGCAAATCATGGCCAGTTAATTATAATCTCGGTAATAGCCGCTAACTGCTAAACGAAGACGCTGTGCTAAAGTCTTAACTCTAAATGATCATCAGAAACTATAGCTCGGTACTTATTCACCTGTTATAACTTTCATATGAGAAAATTCCATTTCACACTAACAGGTTAATCCAAAATATATGTATTTAATAACTGTATTTACTAAATGACAAATGTACAAGAACAATTAATAAATTCTAACAAGGGGGATCTAATTAGAAATCGTCTAAGATCGACCATTTGGCCGCCCCTGTCATATTTAAATGAATATAATGTTAGGTTGAATGAAGTAATCCACTTGACTTGTACATAGCTTTGACCTACAAAGACACATTTAGAAAATTATATTTTAATTAGCCTAATTAACCCAACTTATTCCTTATTTTTTACTTATGACACAGGATTCCATATACAATTTTAAAACCAATAACACTATTGTCTGTTTGATTTCTTTCTTGTCGTTTAAAATAGTGTACAATAGTATTTAATTATATATGATTATATGCTACGAAAATCATACGAATTAAAAATATTTGACTGCTGTCTCATAAGTATTATAATATATATATAATATATATATATATATATACATAATATATAAGATTGTTTTTAGTTTTAAAATAAGAGATACTTTTTACTAGCCATTAATATAATAATAGTTTGTATTGATATTTCATATTATACTATGAAAATCTTTAACTTTTATACAACTCAAACATCATTAATAATATGATATGCATGTATCAAGTGTTCATGAAAGTATTTACACGTATATTATGTAAGTTAAAAAACATAATATTACATTAGAGATAATGAAAGTTAACACTTTAGAATGTTGGCCGCAAATGTATATACATATTTTATGACGGGTTTTATAGTGTAACAGTTTACACTTGCGGGTCCTAATATAATATAGTAATAGTAATAATAATAATAATAGTTATGACATAATAGGTGTTCTCTTTGTATTGCATAGTACATACATGATACTATATTTTACAAGACTGAAGCAATATTATTTATTAAAACCACTATGTTCCGGGACAATAATGCCTGTGTCTGGTGTGGGGTACGCGGGCCACAGAAATTACATTTAGATAATTGAACACATAAATATTTAGAAACGACACTCTGAACTTTTGCTCTTATCGTAATAATCATGTTTTGTAATAATATTAATTTTTTTTCTTGTTTACTCATATTCTTTTACAGTCGAAAAGCAGCACGGCAATGTCCTGAATCTGACCAAAGTTACCCGAGCTGATATGGGATCTTATTTGTGCATCGCATCTAATGGCATTCCTCCGTCGGTGAGCAAAAGAATCGTTCTCGACATTGAATGTAAGCGCATATTTAGACGATTTTCGTCACTTTTTTTAAAACTTTTTAATAATTATAATAGGTACTATTAAAAACTGTAAATAATATTTCGTAGTTATTTTATTAATTCAGTCAATCGAGGTTTCGTCTTAGTGCGTTCTATTGTAAATTATTATCGTTTGAATTATTGTACTGTTGAACATCAGGTTCCTTAAATAATTTAAATTAGTAAAAATATCCATAATGAATAAATTATCCAAGTATAAAAATGATGATACAACAAAACTGTCTATATCCACACAACACTTGTAATAAATAACAATTATTCCGTCGATAAATATTTAGTTCAAATAATGTACTATTTTTAATTTTAAAATGGCATCACTCGAATAGAAGTGATAGAACACTTGATTGAATATTAGTAATACATTTTATAATATAATGGAATGCATTAATAAGTACTGTTGTATCATGTTGAGTTATATTAAAATATGTTTGTTGTCAATAATAACTCAAAAGCTTGTCTAATCACTTTTGCCGAATCACTTTAAATTTTGTACTATTTATTTATATAATAAATAATATACACTTGTGTACATATTGTATACACTATGCAAAATTAATACAAGTAATAGAAGAGCGTATACCAGAAGAAATTAATTTCGGAGACGAGAAACATGCAAGACTTGGTGTATTTGTAATTTATTAAATATAACACTGCACACGAGCGCGCGTACAATATATTATTATAACGTCCTTGACTGTTGAAAATATTATTCAATACTTTGCGAACAAAACTAATATTATCTTGCCGTTTTATTTTCACATCCAAGGTGAACAACAAAAAGATTTTATAATATTATCCTATAAAATACAAAAAAAATCCCACTTCACAATATACGGTTTTTCGTTTTTTTTTTATAGGTAATAAGCTGAATATTTCACGAGTATTCCGATTTAAACTTTCCACGAAACGCATTTTTTTTTCTTACTTTTCCGTAAGATATCATAATACTGTTTGTACGACGATACCTAACCTATCTAATATTCAGCTGTTAAATAATTAATTAAAATAGAACTTTGAACATTTTCCCCGTGAACGATTTCGTTATAGTTATTGTGCATTTACGCGTTTATCTTGGTTTTTATTATCAATAACAAAAAACGCTACTTGAAAACAATATTAATATGCCATAGGCTAAACGATTAACAAAGAGTGTCGTGCAAACATATTAACAATTCATATAATAATTTTATTAGTTTTCGGGTACCACACGTGTGCGACTTGAGAGCTACACATTCGATCGTTTTTGCCGATCGTATACGTATAGTATATTAATATTATAATATAGTATCAAAAACAATGAATCCGAAATAATTCTCACCATCGGTGGTTACAATGTCGGTGGCTGGCAAACAATATAACAGTGGGGAAAAAAGATAATAATAATACGCTGTAAGTCGACGAGCCGGAAGCAATAACGACATCATCGGTGTCTTTGTATCTAGCCAGTGCACGAGACTACTGCTGACAGGCGACCAAGGGGGCAGGGGGTGGAAATATCTACGATGACTCTTTCGGGCGAAACGTCAGCCATTGTGTTGTATCCGACTAGAGAATCTCGTCATCGCTAGCTGCCAAATCGGAGACGGACATGTAATAACAATAATAATCATTGTAATAATAATAATACATTGTTGTGTTGAGCTGCTGCAGCCTGTAATGGCAATGTAATAACATCGTGCCGCGGCGGAAACGGAATTGGTGGGACAAAAAAAATTAACAATATTATATCGAACTGGTGTCTGCGCGATGAGTTCCTGCCACGAACAATTTAATTATTATTATTATTGTTTTTATCCCGTACGACGCGCCGCCAGTTTGCCGCCCGCACGTGCCTCGTGTGTAGTCGTAATAACGACGAATTCGGACCGCGAGAAAATTGAAACCCTCTCCGGGTAAACTTTTAGCTTGTCCATGTAACCTCAATTAAAACGTACACATCGGCTCTGTTTATACGTGTGTACAACGCCGACGCCGGTTTTAATGAACTGCCTGTCTGTCTGGTGTGTGCGAAGTCACGCGAACGTTAGATGGGTGTAATAATACACATCTTACACACATCGCTCTGTGTGTGTGTGTGTGTGTGTGTGTGTGTGTGTGTGTATGTGTGTGTGTGTGTGTGAGAGTGAGAGAGAGGAGAGTGGGTGGGTGTATCACACCATCGTTGTTGCACATAGACCCTATAAAACGATTGCACGCGACTAAATGGTATGATGTGTTTCGAACGAGTATCGGCATAAATCTGTTTTGCGAAAATTGCACCGCAGTGTGTGGTGGGTCCCGATCGACGTCGAAAGACGTCCTCTTCGCAAATAGCTCCAAAAAGGATATTTTACTTCAGACCAATATTACGTTATTTAATTTTTCCGTCCATTTTACAATGTTTTCGAAATAACATATGACATTAAAATCAGTGTGTATCATTATTTATTACTATGTGGTTGAAATAAATTCCATCACTATAGTTTTGAATTAAATATATTATAAAACGACACGATAGAGTCAATAAACCGAGAGTCAACAACTGTTGATTGTTTACGTTTTTTTTGTATTATTATTATTTAAGTCATTTATTATACAATAATATAATGACCTATATTGTAGTTACAAATAAAATACCTATGGAAAAAATATGCCATGAAGTATGAACAATTATGAGTACCTATTACAATTTTGTTTAATAATCTCGTAAAAATAATATTATAATTATACGTGATACCTAACTATAAACAGTTAGAAAAGTGGTAATTTTTAATTAAACTAATAAACTAACTAATCAATTTAAATTAAATGAATACAAACTCGCAAATACATGAAAAACTCTAAACTCAAAAGTTAAAACAGTTTTGTGGAATAAAACTCTTACGAATTCAATACTTCATTATTTAATTTGCTACATCGAAAAAAAATAGCTACCGATGTTTTTTTTTTCGAGAACTGTAGAATATTATTTTTAAAACTTATTAATTTGGTGTAAATTCACAGTACGTTGTTAAATTATGATAAATATAAAAATGAAGAATTCCCTTTAAAAACTTTTCTTGTTTTCAACAAAAAATATAACAGAAAAAAAATGGAAAATTAAAGGCGTGACACAGTTTGGCGTAAATGCATAAATATATCATAATATTCGGAACTTTCACAGTGGTAATATTTTACAATACCTAACAAATGATAAAAAGTATACACTTCATTAGATCAATTGATGGTGATAGTTTTCGAAAGATAAAAAATGAACCAATATTTAGAAAAAAATAATAATATGAAAATAGTTTTATTAATTATTTTGCCTCGTTATAATATTATAATTTTGACATATTAAAGTATGGATGCAGATTGATACAGGAATAATTATTAAGAATAGGTATATGTATACCATTTTCTATAAAATTAAATTTCAAAACTGATGTTGTCCAAGTGTTGAGCTAAGCCCGCCAGTGTTTCGTTAATTCGTGAATCTAAACCTATTATTTGGAACTTAACATCGTTAATTGGTTAAGTTACTCAACAGAACACTATATTTTCCTTTGCAGGGCGATTTTAAATTTGAATATTTTATTGATTCCAATGTAGCATTAGCATTTTATCTCTTTATTACTTCTAATTAGATTATTCATCGTAGTCCCCTTCAGCCTTGTATATTTTGATATATTATACAATCGATAAATTAAATTTAAATTTTATGTGCTCAACTCGATATTTATAACCCTTCGGTTTAGTGATTATAAATTGCGGATTCGTAACGACTGATATCAAAGGTGTTATAGCCGTTATAGGTGCCTATCATAATTTATTATGCAGTGTTTAAAATAATCTTAATCGAATTTTACCGAATATAATGTAATATTATTGAGCAACATCAACCGGTGAGCTACAAATTATATGCCACACCCATAATTTAATACCAATTATCTTTCATAAACGCAACACTTGCAAATGGCACGAAATTAGTCATAGGTCACGTGAAAACTTTTAGTTCACGCGTTTGATTATTATTTCCCAAGTTTTGAAAATTAATTTTACACACTTTTAAGAAAATATTCGTTTTTGATTTAAATATTAAACGACGAAGAGTTAACCGAATTCTAGTGACAATTTAATTATCAATGAAGAGATATGCATATTATTATCATAAGAAAGTTATAAAAATAAATAATTATTGTACCTGTAAATAACTTATGCTAAGGGTAGGTACTTTGTTGATATTATGAACTAAAAAACGAAGTTTGTGCAATCTATATTATTATAACAAAAAAGGAAATAAAAATAAATGTTTTTTTTCGATTTAAACGAATCTCATAATCATAATATTATATAGGTAGTTATAATTTTAAATGAGTTTGATTTAAACGAATAAGTACAATAATATCGCTTTTTGAATTTTATTGTGGTTTTCGTATAATTTGTATCCTGTGGTTTATAATATATTATTTTAATGAACTGAATTAGTTCATAACTAACTAATTACCAATGCTAAAGTGATTTACAGAAGATGACGTCTGGAGTTTTGTTCGTCATAATTTTGACTTTTCGGTTTACGTTTAGCTGCATATGAACTTTTCAATTTTTGAAAGAACTCGTCTCAAGGGGACTAAACTATACGATCAACGTTAATGCATTTATTTGGGTTGGTCTTGCTTTTATTATATTCATTGAAGAAGTTTACTGACCACTTTGTGAAATTGCTACAGTATTTTTTGACGACTGTTGGAATTTATTGACGTATACGGGGTGATTTACCAAGCACACTTACGCCCGTGTTTTCATTTAATAATTTATTTATTCTAATTCTAAGTCTTTCCTCCATTCCCTTAAACTTTCTATGAATGACTCTCCACAGCAACTCAGTGAAATGTGAAACATTATATCTAACCTAAGCCTAACCCCCGTAACTACATCAAATTTTCACCAAAACACGCCTATCTAATGTCCCCTTTTAAACTTTCAAACATTCCCTTCCGTGTTTAACGTATTTTATCCCTCCGGCATAGCAACATTTCATTGACCAATATATTATAGGTTTCGATATATTTCATTTGTTTGGATTTCTATTTATCTGATCAATATAACCATATTTATTAATCTACAAAAATTGTCGATATTAATAAATTCTACTTATGAACATAGCAATATCGCTTTCTCCACCACTTGTTGGTTTAATCATTCGTTTTTTTTTTGTACTTAAAATAGGAGCTAAAAAATTAACCAAATCCAAGGTTAGTTGATTTATCATATAATCTTTTCGACATTTACATTAAAATCATTCTAAAAAAACATTGAATCCATCTCTACTATTATTTCTACGAATGGATTATTTTACAATACGTTATAATTCTTCAAACAAAATATTTGTTCACTTTATATTTAGTAACAATTATTTAGATTGGTACAAATCTCCTAATGTTAACATATTTGTTAACAAGATTCTAAAACCAGACACTAAGCACTGCAAATACTGAATTTAAACATCTACCCACAAAGTTACCTAGTTTAATTATGTTAACATAATAATATTATGATAATATGTCAAAGATATACAACTTTTTTTTACACAAAATTGTACTTTTATTTTATTTTACCAACATATTTTCAGTTTCTCCAACGTTGGTGGTGCCAAATCAATTAGTCGGTGCCCCATTGGGCACTGACGTTACCATCGACTGTCTGACTGAAGCATATCCTCGACCAATAAGCTTTTGGTCTTTCCAAGAATCTAGAAATATGATATTTTCTGGGTCAAAATATCACATAGTAATCAACGAAGATGGTTATAAAGCACATATGAAGCTAACTATACGATCTCTGAGTCCAGAAGATTACGGAAGTTATAGATGTATCACAAAAAACTCGTTGGGTGAAGCCGAAGGATCCATGCGAATTTATGGTAAGAATATTTTTGTGTATAATAATTAATAGTACATGAATAGTCATAATATTAGTATAATAAGTATTTCGTATGCTTTTTAAATGCACCTAATGTATTTTTGTCACAGACATCAGAATAATAGATGTATACATACTTAATATTTTGCTTTAGTCTTATTATAGTTTTTACGGTAGATCTGCAGAATATAATACTATAAATGTTCGTATTTTTTTTTTAAGCACAGTTCCCCAAAACATAAATTACTTAAATTGGCTAATACATCATATTCAATTACGAATTTATGATAGGCAGTACTGATACCTGCTAGCTACACAGCTAAGCGAATTATATTATTGAAAAAACAAAATTATGGTTAAGTACTAAAACGTTCATGAATCATGTGTCGTATTTCATAAATTATAAACTTAATTATTTCGTTTGTCTCGTAAATGATGTAGTTAAAAATATTAATATTGTAATTTGTAGCTAATAATATGTAGGTATAGATTAAAATATGTCTAATAATTATTTTAAACATTTTAAATGTAAAATTTTTTGTTACCTACCTACTTATATTGACTTTTATTCAGATAAATTACTATCAATTATTATCGTACAGTGAAATGTTCAATTTTATTTATTACATCAGTGATCAGTCGATGCTTTTTCTTCTTGGGTCCGAGTCTTGTGGTTATTGGCTTGATGCATTGTTCGCATTTGAAATATTTATCTTGGAATTAACAATTTTCATTGATCCTAAACGGATGAAATCATTATTATTCGGTGCAGCTGTTTTCCGTTTGTCTGTCGAGAGCCGATGACGATTCTACATGTATAGTAGATTCTGGAAAAGCTATGTTAAAATTATTTTATTGTACATCACAATATTGTACAAATGATATTTGATTGATTGTTATTGTAGTTTTTTAATTTCTCTCTCGTTGTTTAATTTTATCATTTTAAACATCTAATATTTTACTGTTTGTCTTAGTCTCTTTACACGATTAATCATTATGATATTGGATTGTATTTTTTAGGCAAAATCAAAAAAACGTTCGCTGAATGTGTTCGTTATACAGTTGTAGGCCATAATTACTTAGTCGTTCATACAACAAAATAAATATCACATACATTGAATCAAATAATATATTATGACACATATGACTAATCACAAATCGAAAGACTAAATTATACAACTTTAACTACAATCGATTACCCATCCTACGTTATGTTTACATTTAGGCAAAAACGTTTACACTTTTCCATTGATTCGTGTCAAATATAATGCTACAGACATCGTTTGAACAACGTGAATGCCCTACTGGGAATGTTCGATTTCGAAACAATTCACCAAATAATATATAGGTAGATACCTACAAAAAATATTATCATCTATTTGGCATCGTTTGACTTTGTGTGACTAGATTTGCGGTATTCTGGGTAGTTGCTAATTTGTTACAAGTTCATTGAAGTTATCGTTTTGATGCCGATTTTGTATTGTACTGTAATTTTGAACAATGTGAAAGGTATTATAGAGCAGATAAAATATAATTTAGAGTTAAATTTCTTTGAAGTATTGAAACTTTATAACTTATATCTCCACATATACCACAAACACTGTATTAATCATAGTGAGATATGAGAATAATATTAAAACATGGTTATAATTAAAGTTATATGAAATGGTCTAACATTATATATCATAAAGGTAATACATAATATTATATTATATTATGCCGGGTTACATAAAAAAAAAATGATTAAATTAATGGTTCACTAAAATTTTATGGACCAACGTGAGCCACTAAATCATGTTTAAGTTTCAAATTGGCACATTATATTGATTAATCGAAATATGTTAGGTGATTGTTCGTACGACCCGGCATAATTGTGTTATTTTAATTTTAAAATAATATGCATGTCATAAAAATATCACATAAAAATTCACTGTCATTTTTATACACAATGTCTAATACAAACTTAACCTAAAAGAAACCGAAAAAAAATAAAATGTTATAAAGCATACACGATGTTTTTGAAGTGATATAAAACACAGTGCGATTCACATTCGTATTCAACAAAGACCACATCAATTTTTAAACTTTCTATATCAGTTTCAAACTACAAAAGAAACATTTATACATTATATAAATATAGTATCTAAGAGTTTATGACATAAGTTCTAATAAATCTTGTACCCTTTTGCATTTAAATGACAGTCTCCGTAGAATTTCAAACTTGGGATAAGTCGAAAAATATCAATTTCAGATTAAAATCTATCGTTTTTGGGAGTTAATTCAAAATGTCTTATTGCTTAACAGACGTCAACAGTAATCTGTTAAAAGTAATTGTATGAATTGGCAACATTAAATATTAAGGTATAAAAAAATTACCAGTTCAGAAGTGTCGTACAAACTTCACGACTGTAAATAAATAACTGTGAAATAACCATCAGTGTAATATTTATATTTTGAAACTTAAGAAAATAATGATTAAAAACTTGTAAAACTCCAAAACACACTTCACAAGTCAAAATTATTTGTACACAATTTAATTGATTTTGAAAATAAAATAAATATAAGCCAAACACCAAAAAAATTCTCAGAAGTTTTCGTTTGAATAAATTATTTTTATATTGGTAAACCATAAGTTAAAAGTAAACATAATATAAATTGAAAGTTTTAACGCTTAAATAGATTACAAACTTTTTGTAAAAATAATTGAAAAATATAATTTTTAATAAATGCTATAATACCAATTTAATAAGTTTTTATAATATTTTTTTTTAAACATTTACTCAATTAAATATTTTATTAATATCTTATTAATAATAAATATTATTTTGCCTTATTTGTATAAACGCGCGTATATTATTATAAAGCAAACTATGTTTATTCTAACAATATTGAAGTAAATATATTTAAAAATGTGTTGACTATACTTACAACATAAGATTTTTTTAATAACCGGCGTGACTGGTATAAAAAAACATACACGCTTATTCTCAAAATGAAAATTTAATAGATTATCAAAAAAAAATTTGTGTTTACTTTTTGATTAACGTTTTAAAAGGCCTCACTCCGTAATAAAAGTTGTCCGAATGATTATGTTTCGAAGTACAATTATTAATTTTTAATTTGGTCTAAAAATGGTTCCATCTTATCGTCGGCAATTAAATTATTATTAATATTACTTACTTAATTGAGTAGATAATTCACAGAAGAAATTTGGCGATCTTCGTAAACTTTATCGACGTGGTCTGAATTTATTTTATCATTCTTAATACTGTTTTTATTTGGAGGTAAGCTATTGGTTTTTATTGATATGTCCGTGAACTGAATGTGATTACTTCTTGTTTTACTTTCGACTAGTTAAAAGTTCATAATTTTCTAATTGGTATAACTCATTCAGTTTATCTTGGCTCTCGGCTGACGTCACGGGTAATGGGTTACCAAAATATATTTAAAAATCAGCGGGGCCATTTGCAAAAATATAGGTAATATGAAAATGACCAATTTTTAGCCATTTATACCCGATAATAAATATCATGATGAAATAATACCAATACATATTTCAATGTTAATTTGTTATGATAAAATATATCTTCTAAGTTGGATATACAATGTTTAAATTATATTTCATTAAAATATAACATTTAAGTTTGTATTCCATAACAATTAATTACGATTATTTTTGCAATACAATATAGTTCGGACCCCCAATTTTGTAAAATCGTAACGGTCGCCGATAGCTAAGATGGATGAGTTATAAAACGTCAAGTATAGCTGATCATTAATATAAAACGTACAATACCGATTAAACATATTTTTTTTTTATAACTATGTTATTCTTTAGTTTTTAGACAAGCAATAATTATTATATTATCGTATAATTAACGAAAATAACGTTAATTTTTTTTTTTTATTTTTATTTGAAATAAACAATCTGTACAGTTTGCACAATAAGCTTATATGATAATAGTACATGATACGTGACAGGCGTGATAAATGTGATAACGTTAATTTGATTGCACTTTTGTTATGTTTATGTAAATTGATAATTGTTATCTGCATAGTACAACTACGTCATGTAGATAAATTTCAGTTGTTTTATACATGCTTTAAAAAAAAACAGCAAAATATATTTATATATTATTCAAAGACCTGAGAGAAGCAACAAGACACAAACATATTTTGAGGAAAATGAGTTTTTGGTTGCAGATTATTATTAAGAAAAAAAACTGCGTCATTTGTCGTGACAACCCAACAAATTCGATTGTTAAATACAAAGATATCATATATAAATGGAGATGTCTGGTTTCTATTTCATAGAACTCAGAGATGTCTTGTTGTTGCACTAAAATAATGTATTCATTACGAGTATAATATTGCAAGTAGTATATATGTAATATTATATATGTATATGTATATGTTATAAATATATATATATATATATATTATGTATTGTATAATAATTTTTTAGTGCAACAGCAAGACATCAGCAAGTTTCATTTTCGGGATATGAGATCATACAAATTTGATTTCCGCAATTTGTCACTGGCTACTACTTATACATAATAACATCATTGCAAATAGATCCAATATCTAAATATATTTTTTGTTAATTTTTAAAACATTTTTTAGTTCTTAACTAAAAATTGAATTAATTAGAGAAGTCTTGTTGTTGTTCTCAGGTCTTTATTTATTATACTATATTAACTAATATATATTTTATATATTTATTTTAATATTAATATTATATAAGTCATGTAAATACGTATATTCTGTCCTTGTGATGTTATTCAATAAATATACCTAATATACCTAATAATTAATAAACATTACAAAATAAATACCTATTAGGTATTACTAACCACATGTATACTTGGTTAAAAATAATATTTATACATTTAAAAAATTAATTTACATAAATTATTGTTTATTAAATGTGAAACATTGTTAATTTTTATTTTCGTTACTATAATATCGTTCTGTGTTGTTGTTTTCAGAAATTCCAAGACCTTTTCAAAATCCAAAAAGTACGTCAGGATTATTGAACAGAGCAACACATGCCGGTAAGCCATTTCGTTGAAATAATAATTTCATTAAATTTTTTTTTACACTCGGTTGAATTAGTTATTAAAGAGTGTTTAGCCATTTTTATAGTTTTTAAAGCTTCAACCTGAAGAGTATAAACAACCAAACGCAGAGAGTATCTGCAGTTATCGTGCTAAGTATGTAGGTACTTACTCGGTTTTTGAACGTAGAAAACTGCTACAATTATTATATAATTTATGATGTATATTACATCATTATGTACCACTTTGTTTAAATATATTTATTGGGCGTTGAAGCAATCATACTTCAATAATATATTTTATTTAGTTCTCTGAGCCCGTACTTGGTTAAAACAAGTATGATTGCTTTTAATATTGCCAGATTTAATGATATTAATTGACAAAATGTATATAATATTATATACTAACACAATAATATACTATATATATTATATGTATGTTGTAGATATTATTATAATGTACCTACTGATTGTAGTGCATTGTGAATAGGGTAGGCACTATAAATTATTTTAAACACAGTGAATATGGTACGACCGCTGTTAACCGCTTAACTCACAAATTTGAATGACCAAAATAGTATTATTATGTGCCCAAGAATATAGAGCCACTACAGCACATCCATTTAACCATACATCAGAGAATCACATTAATAATTATACGGTTAATAATTGTACGGTTAACGTAGGTAATGGCGTAATGGTATTGGCGCCCCCCCCCCCCCACAATGGTTTATTACAGTAATAATAATATGAGTTAAGAGATTTTATAGGCGTCCAACTTCTCTCTTGAGGATTACATTATTATCGACCTTAATCAATTCGATAATTAAACTGAAGTATTTGAATAATCGATTAGTTTTTTATATTAAAATATATAGTTCTATCGATGTACCTACTGACTTACTGTAGTAGATCTAAATTCTTCCTACTGTTTTTACTTATTTATACATCAACTAGTGATTTAATGTATTACAAATTATTTCGATAAACTTCCACGAACAGTATTGTGGATTACGAACAAAACATTTTTGACGGAATAATAACGTGACTGCAGAGTTTGAGCACACTGATTCAAAGCTCAACTCGATCAACACCGTGCTTGTTAAATATCATCGTTTATAATTATTTGCTTAACTGTTGTTTCTTTGACGTACTTGCAGTTTTGCGGTTATGCATAAAGCTGAAAAATTCAAAACACAACCTATCCTGGGTGCCCGCGGTACCAGCATTTGACCTATAACATTTATGGTTCGCGGCTCTAAACATGTATTCAAAAGAATATATATTATTATAAAAATCAGACCACCACCGTTACTTGTTTAGTTCGGAAAATTATTACGAATATTATTAACCATACATTTTTATGGTGAAATCGGTCTAGACTCTATATATAGTGTTCAACCGAGCAGGTACCGGAAATATTTAAGTTGATATTACATTTTATCGAATTAAAATCATTCACATTTATATAAACATGTTTTATTTTTTATCGGCGTTTCTAGGAAATAGCTTTTTACCATTTTAAATAGTTTTAAACCTTAACCGTTTTGAAAATGTGATAAATAATATAATATTATGTTTGTAAAAAAGAAACAATATTTATCGTACTGCAGTTTATCGAATGAAATACCTACATATTTTCCGTATAATCAATTCGACAATATTCATTAAAATACAAGCATATTTTAAATATTGAGCGGATTGAGGAATGTAATGGTCTCACAGTGATGTGTGTATTTTTTTATTATTATTTTTTTTTTGTGAGTTTTTGTACTTGTGGTTTAACGAGAAAAAATTTACTTCCGTCTTCAACCTTAAGGGTGATCTCTGTTATAGTGTGGTAAAGAATTTTAAATCCTGGGGAGGAAGGAGAGGGTAAGGAAAAAATGCACAATACTTTTCTCAATCGGGAAAAAAAAACAACAAAAAATAGTGGGTAAACCAGAATATCTACAATAAGTACACCCGTTTTCGACGAAATCGGTTATTTTTAAATTGTTGGTAATATTTAAAAAGGAATAACATTCGTAGATTGAAACTTCCTCCAAATGTTATTTTTATGCTAGAATTTTCAAAGTTATAGATAATTTATAAAACATTTTAGCTGTTTCTTACATTTTAAATATTATTCGTCAATTTCATTTACCAATTTATTTTATGTTTTTATTGATACAATATTGTTCGTCATCAGCCAATAAGGTTTAAAATAAAAAAAGTAGTTCATCGGTTGTTTATTATGATAATTAAAAAAAAATATTGAAAAATGTAAATAAGTTAATATATTTATTTTTAGATTTTGAGCGGAGCGATGAATGTGATAATTTTTGTAATGATGTGTGTTTTGTTTTTCATTTATTTTTATTTTCTGTATCTGTGTACACGATAAGTAGTCGAAATAATGATACAATTTTCTACTTCAGTATCTGATTCGATGAGAAAGTGAATCTAGTTGGTGCATCGTTGGTGCAAATTTAAAATTAAAAAAGGGCGGGTAAGTGTATGTCGCTCTGCTGTACAGTAGGTTACAAGTGAGTCACTGTAATGGATTGTGTTAGATTTTAATCCAATGATATAATATCATTGAATAAGAAAACGATTCTGAGCGAAGACGGTCAGTCAGTCTATAATATCTTACTAAGTCTAAATGTATTTGATGATATTATTGTGAATAAAGTAATTCATTTTAGTATTATAGGCATTAGTATTTACTATAGTTGGTTAAATTCATTTTTCTCAAAAAAATTATATTTTAAAATTGCCATTGCGTGTATATAAAATATAACAATATATTCTAAAAGTTTCATATACCAACAAATAATATTTTAAATTATATCAAAATAACTAAAATCATTATTCTTGGTTTAAATATGAAATTTTGTCTAAATTTGAAATTAAAATGTCTGTAAAAAATAAATATGTTGATATATTTTTTAGATTTTTTGGTTACGGTATGATTTATTTATGAAATTTTTGTTTTAAATTTTCAACACTTAGTTATAAAAACTGAACATTTTATAATTTTTTAATTACAATGATTTATAATTTTCGAGATTTTGATGAATTTTGTTAAAATTCGAACTTTAAATGCTTATAAAAAAAATGTGTGACTATGTATTTTTAATATTCTTCAATTGTTATTGTAACAATATATCAGGAGCCTTGTATTAAATTTTCATTATTTTTGGCCCAACAAATAAAATTTTATTGATATTAATAGAAAAAAAAACTAAAAAATTTGAAAACTGAAATCGTCCGTAAAAAGCTGAAAAACAGTCAAAATATATTAAAAATTAGATGGTGTATAGAAATAACTTATATAAACATTCAGTGAAATTTTCATGCATCTACAGTTATTTGTTTTTGAATTGCAACAAAATAAGAAAATCGCTACATGAGAAATCGAGGGAAAATCTAATCTTGTACAAATTTGAACTTAAAATGCTCATAAAAATTTATTATGACTTGCTTTTAAACTTTTTTTTATTGATAAAATTAAACTTATGAGGAATCTTGTATTACATTTTCAAACCTTAGATTTAAAAAGAAAAATTTTATGAATTTCTAACTCAAAATAAATTGCACATTTTCGTCATTTTTACGTATTTTGTCAAAATTTGAACTTTTATTACCTATAAAAAAAATTGTGACTACGGATTTTTAATATTTTTTATCTGCCTCTGAAACTATATATTAGAAGCCTACTATTAAATTTTCAAGATTTTTACCCAACAAATAAAATTTTATTGACATTTATAGAAAAAAAAACTAAAAAAAATGGAAACTGAAAATGTCCGTTAACAGCTCAAAATAAGTCAGAATATTTTGAAAATGATATGGTGTGTAGAAAATGCTTATATAAACATTCGGTCAAAATTGCATGTCTCTACGGTCATTTCTTTTAGAGTTATACCAAAAACCAAAATCGATTTTGTCGAAAATTGGTTTTCCGTAAAAATTCCCGTTTTTCCCATAATTTTTCATTTGTTTTCCAGGCGCTCATGAAAACTACTGGGAAATTTTGACTTTTGACCCCCCAAAGTACCAACTAGATTCACTTTCCTATCAGAAAAGGTACTATTGAAGAAAATCGAAGCATTTTTTCTGTCCCAAAAGGTGATGACAGACACAAAAAAAAAAATAAAAAAAAAAATAAAAAAAAAACACACATCATTGTAAAACAATACATTCATCGCTTCGCTCAGAATCTAAAATGTATAAAATGTTCAATTTTAATAGCTAAGGATTGGAAATTTAAAACAAGGTTCCAATAAATTACTTTATTTACAATATTATTATCAAATATACTATACCTAGTAATATTAATATGTCATTGGTTGATTGACCGTCTTCGCTAAAGAATCGTTTTTCTTATGCAATGATATTTTATCATTGAACTCAAATTCAACACCATCCATTACAGTGACACATTTGTAACCTACTGTACACACCAACTTGCCCACCGTTTTCGTAGTTAAAGATTAAATTTCCAAAAGTGTGCAAACTATGAATTTCGTAGTTAAAAACGTATAAAATTTTCGATTTCAATAGTTAAGACTTGAAAAGCTTTTAGAATAAGTTTTGAATATACATATTTCTAAAACTTTTATAACTTTAAATTCAAATTTGACCATCATTTCTTGACGTCATCTGTAGGTTGTTTGAATAGGTACCTATAGGCTATAATGCGCATATTGTTGCGTCTTGCAAGTAAGTGTTTCAGACGTCAGTATAATATTATGTGTAATTGCTCAAAATCTGTGGACGACCGTTATTATAACTTACAACTTACCGGGAGGGTGTTTCTTTAAAAAAACATCCTTATTGCTGTATGACACGCGTGCTTTATCTAAAGAGACAGTATCACGTGTAATTTTATTTGGAATATACATCGCACAAATAATGGCTGAGTTCTGTGTAAAATTTAAGTGTGATTTATACTTGTGTGTAATGTATGTAGGTACTACATTTCATGACTGTTATTCGAAACGAGAGCTAGTCGCGTATAATATGTTCAGCTCGATGTAATAGATTGTCGACATTGTCATACATAAAATACCTTTTATGAATTGATGGATCACAAATTTATATGGCATTATACATGCTAAAAAAAAATTATTTAAAAAAAAGGGAAGGTAATTGAAAAAAGGCCATTTTAAACACATATTAATGGATTAATCAATAAATTCATTCCAACCAATAGTAAATCGTGAATGATTTCATCAATATATCATATTTATTTTGAGCAGTAAAGATATAAATGATAATAATAATATTGTATATAGAAGTATAGAACTACATATATCGATAATGTAAAAATAAATTAGACTAACTAAACTAATAAAATTGTTCAAATATATCAATTTTTTATAGCGATAGTATAATTATTTGTTTACATGAATAACAGTTCCGTTCGGTAACCAATTCATATTTATTTAAATAATTTGATTTCAATATTACTTCACTTGATCGAAAATAAGAAATTGAATAAAAATACTGCTTTATTATTATTGTAATAATTTAAAAAAATAATTTCTACCCATGATGACGATAGATATAAACCCAAGTACCTGCAAGTAAATACGCTGTAGTATTGTGTTAAATAATAATAAGAAAGAAAACCCGATAAATGATACGTAAACAGTATAATAATATACGATCAATTTCTTCGAGGAAAAACAGGTGAAAGATATGATTTTTTTTTTGAATTTGAAGAACAACCTCGAAATAGAATAAATTACTCGATGACTGATATCTTATCGAGAGAGATGGAAAAAAATCTCTTTTGGTTGTGGATTTTGATATAAATACACAGTGCAGAATACATCCATTATACAGGGTGATTCCCCAAGAATGCTCAACCCCATATTATTTTCCTTTAATAATGAATTCAATTAAATTCTGATTTTCGTAATTTTTTCGTAGATATTTTGAAGGGCACATATTTTCAAATTATTTCGATTTTTTTATATACATTATAATTGTCCTGTAACGACACTGATTTCTTTAATTTAAAATATAAACAATAATTTTTTATGCAAATTGTTGAGCCGATTAGAATTGAACCAAATTTTGTTTTGGGAAAATAAAAGTTTTCGAAATACTTGTCATCTGTTTAACAATTTACAGTAAAAAATTGTGCTTTTTATTTGCAAAAAACAAGTCAGTATCGCCACAAGAAACTCTTTTAAAACGGTACCCCCCTCCCCCCCCCCCTAACGTAAAATAAATTAAGTATTTTAAAATACGGCCTTTGAGTGTAACTGAAAATTCGCGATTTCAAAATTTGATTAAACGGTGGGAGTACAACCAGCTTGGCGAGTCGCCCACTCGCCCTGTATATATACGATACAACTACCTGCTCACACACTTGTTACTACTATAATATTATACGTGGACTTACATCCGTGTTATTACATAACCGAAGCGTTTCTGAAAAACATCACACTTATATGTATTATGTACGACCGATCTGGTTAAAGTGATTTTATCGGTCCGGGCGGGCGTAGGCAATAACGCTTTAATTTTTCGACTACCCGTGAGAGGTGCACGTACTTACCTCGTAATATAATAGATTTAGAGGGAATATTTTGAGCCACCACCGTTTTTTTGCACCCGAAGAACTATACAACGGTATGACGTGACTCGGCCGACATCTGATGCGCTGCTCCCGACCAAAGTCAGTCCGCCCGACCCTTGCGAACTGCTTTTTCTCGTTTTTGTCACCGACCATGTGAGAAAACGTCAAAGAAAAAAACCACCGACAATCGTATATTTCATTATAATAATATATTGATATATATTAATATATTATTATTATTATATTGATGTGATACCTCCTGTGATGTACCTGCACCGCGATAGTTTTTGTCCATAAATCATATTATATTTGTATATATCGTACCTATACCTTTTTAATTTAATTGAACTTCGATAATAATAAATTATTTTATTACAGTGCATCGCTGATTGATTTATTTGTCCGTCTTACGCGTGTACTCCAGAGACTTAAAATAATCAATCTAGGCTCGATTTTTGGAAAAAAAAAAAAACATTGATACATTATTACCAACGTGAGCGTATTAAAGCAGAATTGCGAATAACTTTCGAGCTTTAAGAAGACGCTTCACTCGCAAGTGGCGTATTTTGCAGTAACCACGTATTACATTGACGTAAAACATAACAAATTTGCGTTCGTTTTGTTTTGTTGTTTTCAATTATAAAGTTGAAAGTCGTGAATATCGTCTTGGGCATCAATCGTGAGCTATATTAACGATTTATTTATTTTAAAGTGAATTATAATAATTGATAAATCATAACTCAGAAGTTATAACTACCTATGTAAAATATTACAGTTTTAAAATGCTCATGTGATTAAATTTTAAGACAGGATGAATGGCACAAAATGAATTCCGCTGAACGTAAATTTTGTTGGTGAAGAATCAACGATACCTTCGCAATTAAAAAAAATCAATTTTATTATATTATTATGTAGGTACTTACATACAATTTTTAGAAACAAATCTAGAATATTTTATCAATAACATCACGTATAACTCATTATTGTTTCGAAGCGAATATAAACTTTCAAAGTAATTTCATCTAAGCTAGTTATAAACATTTTGACGGGAATATCATGTATCATAACATCGTAGTTAATAATATAATAGATAGAACAAGCCAAAATCAAGTACGTATAATGGGGTCGAGTATTTTTCTGGGGGGGGGGGTAGGAGGGGGGGAGAGATGAATAGTTTTTGCCTTTTTTTGATGAGAGACAGTCAAAGTAGGGCTCTTTGCGGTTATGTACAAACCATTGAAAATAATGAACCACATATTTTCAAAAGCTTATCTCTAAATGTCCGTTCGATAAACATTGATGTTCTATCCATTCCTTTATTATCTATATTATAGTCATATAATATAATGTGATCAGCATATTGTTATATATTCTTAAATGACAATTAATATCAACGGCGTAAATCACTTATATAAATGTTTTGACAGAAATATCGCGCACCTAATACAGCTATATTTCCATATTGTTGATTTCGACATTATATAATATTGCACATGTTATGATCATATTATTTACATAATATTTTATATGTCACTCTCGAAAAAAAACTAAAAATTATAAAATAATTTATATAATATGCAAATATAAACTCGAAAACCTGCGGCCACCCGCGGACTTCAGTGGGTACGTTGTGTACGGCATCGTATTATTATATTGTGCATAATAATATAGCGTGTCACTGATTTGCATAAGTCACGCGTTTGTTGGTCGCTGTCGGAGACTACCGCTGTGTGACATCCTATATATATAGCTGCACACGGGATATACGCTTGCGATGCGCTCGATGTCGACATAATATTAATATGTCGTTGAAATGTGCACACCTATATATTACAATATAATATTGTATATTATGTACTGCAAACACCGGGACGATCGGCGCAATGCATCTGACGGCGATGTTTCCGGCGAAGGCGGAAGATTGCGTTTTATCGCGACGTATATACGCGAAAGCAGCCAAAGGAGACGGGCTCGACAGTAAATGTTAGTATACCCGTATGACATACTCATTTGTGTGTGTGATTGTGTGAAGAGCAGGTATGGAAGTATATTATTACGATCGATGGTTACGGTTAATAATATAGTGCTCTGTATAATATTATACATTACCCACCATATATTACTATCGTTTGGTGACAATAATAATAATAAACGCACACTTATATTACGATACTCTAGTGTCGGTGACGACTAAAACTATTGTACGCAATTTGCGCATCTAGACGATTACAAGATATTATCATTAAAGCGATAGTAACTGAGGTCGTTCCCCGCCGCAACGGTGAGTAACGGCTTTCCGTTAAAGTGTTTTTTAACTTGACTCGCGTTAAAAGCTGCTATGTTGTAGCATATACATTATATAAATGCTATTGCCTATATATGCTATATATTTATATTATACAAACCGATAAACTGCACTAACCCTTTTAACGTAAGGACATTAAGGACCGATTAAAAAATCGACTACATACATTTCACTACCGCTGTCCTCTGCACTGTGTAGAACACGAGATAGGTGTGCGAGTGTGTAACATTGTGCTCGGCAATGTCCTTATTTGAAGACGATATCAATCGATATTCCAATATCCACTCCTCAGCCGTGACTTGATTCGTTTGCTTTACCTTAGAAATGTAAGTGTATGTAATTTCGTATCCCCGGAAGCCCGCTTTATGCATTGTAATAATAAGTTGTTTGTTTGTTATTGTATTTTATATGGTTCGAACGCAGTCCGATGAAAAGTCCGGTAACACATCATAGACTCTTGATAGTTGATTATACATTTATTATGATTTATAATATTATGTTGAATCGATTTACATTGTAACACGTCATAGACTATTGATAGATGGATTATGTTATGTTGATTATAATTTGTTGAAAGTTGAACCGATTTACTCTAGGCCGTGCCGTTGCACCGGTGCCTTATCAAAATGCAAAACTATTCGATTTGATTTTTAAAGTAATCGCCGTTTCACGACATTTCAAAATGCGTGCTCCTCAAAGCATTCGTCTGAACACCAATATCGATTAGATATAGATTAAACCAATATGTGTAAGTATTGTTTTGATGTTGTCGTACACGGTAAAACGAATAAATAGTTCTAGATTAATGACATACCAACGTATAAGCTCAATAATTTTATATTTCGGTATAAGTGTATAAACGATATAATATTTGTTTTGAATTTCGATGAATCACGTTTTAATTTTTTTTGTGAAAGCGCAAAAAATATTGTTATTTTAACGGCGTACAAACATAATATAGCAGCTGACGAACAGGTTGTGATTAACGAAAGAAAACATTTGGGTAGGTATATAATATATTTGGTACGTTATTTTACATCAGACGAAAAAAATAACGATTAATCGTAATTAAACGCGTAATAACCGAATGATAAATTAATACATTTAAATCAACGATCTGTGCAATTAATAATAATAATCATTACCGGCTATTAGCGGGGGAAAAACATGTAGGTATATAATAAACATTTTATTATATTATAATCGTGTATTCCCGCGGGAGAACATTAGCAAAACAAATTCTTCTTTTCCGGCTCGTTCGCACGCCATTAAGGCTCATCACCGCAAGAACAACGAGGACGACCATTTATTTCCTCCTCCGCCCGTTATTAATTTCTTCGCCGGTCTCGCGCCGCCCGACAATCTGAGGTCAGCGTTCATTCCGGCGTCGTTGTTTTGGTTTTCTTAATGGCACTGGAGCTGCCCGAGAGGAGCAGTCCCAATAAAACGCCCCCTAATTAAACGATTCGCGCCCGCCAAATGTGCTCTGCCCCGCTCAGCCGACCCGCCGTAATATTTGGGGCCACGCTGCCGTCCCTGCTGGATTTTTCTCTTTGCAAGCGCACACGTACCCCGTTCGGGATAGGAGGAATCGAATATTGACCCCAACAAGACGAAAATAATAATATTATCATAGGCATAATACATCTATCCCCCGAAAGCAGAAAATTATTGCGAACAATAATATGTTAATATTTTCTCATGGGCTGCGAAAACAGTTTTCGAAATTCTATTTTTAATTTTCGGTTTACAAAATATTTTATGACGAACGACCGATATTGTTTAAAAAACAAGATATCGTACAAGTCCGATTTGATAACGAAGGAAAAAGTTGTGAGACAAATGACACAGAGTTGACCCTTGCGCAGGTGTTTAGGACTTGGGGGTATCAAGGAATAAATCCTTGAAGAGTTCAGACTGAATTTAAATACCTATCTACTCTATCTGTTCGTACTTGACCATCGAGTATCTACATTTTTTTTATGGTACCCATGATATTATGTACAATACATACTGTTTTTCATATACAGCTAAATATTTTAAAGTGATATAAATCAAAAATTGAATTCACTGTAAAAAATAAATAATTTAAAAAGCTTTAAACTTACCAATAACCAGCTGGCAAAAGAATTTCATTGAAAAAAAAGCTTTTAAGCATCCATGACAATACCGGTTTTTTAATATATATATATAACTTATATATTAGATGTATATGGTTATTCGTGATGTTCTTATTTTTTTTTTCAAAATAACGATGATAACTTACTGTATTTTTAATAAGCACGTACGATTCTCTTAGATACCGCGCTAGAATATCATGCTATGTTATTCGTTATTCATTATATTGATTTTAATATTGCAATTATTTTAATTTCAAGCAAATTAAATAATATGATTTTAAATAATATTATTATTAAGTATATGATTTTTAAAAGCAAGCATTATAATGGTCTGATAATTTTAACGCGTGGATAAATAATATAAAAAAAATTAAATTTTGTGCAATCAAAATATTTATATATTTATATATCGTATGTTTAGAATTTAAATTAACAATTACAATACCTAGTCAAAGGTTAATACTGTAAACGATAAACTTAAACACGTATATTTTAGTATTTTACTAAACAAACGAAGCAAAGATTACGATACTCGCGCGATGTGATATAGATACCATACTGTACGTAAATATCATAATGATAATAATTAATAATTTGTAAATTTGATTATGTACCTTTAGGTATAGGCTATATTATTGATCATTAACATCGTAAATAGAGGCGAGAAGTCATAAATAGGTATTTATTAATTCATTACTATTATATGGCTATAGTAGGTATGTATAATAAATGCTGTTCAATTAATTGAATAAATATCAAATATTTACGCTGATAGATTATTTTAAATGCAAATTAAGTTAATAATAATAGGTAGGTGAACCAATGATTGTTTAATACCCTTTGGAATGATTGAAAAAATACTAAATAAAAATATCATTCAATCCGCATAACGTTTAATATTTACAAGATACATTTTTTTTTTTTTTTAATATTATTGTTGACATAGTTACAGTGGTGGGAAATGCTATTAAAATCGATTATGCACAATAAGTAATAGTGACATATTATTATTAATTTTTTTGATTTTTGACATGTTTTCATAATAGTGAAGACTTTATTTATTTTATTGTACACTTTTTCTACATAAATTAGGTTCAATATTATTTAATTTTTATTCAAGCTACACTTTCCATAAAAGTGAATATATTTTATAAATAAGAAAACAAAACGAAACAAAAGTAACGTTGTTACATTGTTTTTTACTTAATGTTATTCGTAAATATCGAAAAAAATGAATATTGCAAGCACAGTGTTAATATTCCAATAAAATTATATTTATTGTTTATACCTAACTCAATCAACAGTTATACGTGAATAATACTGATAAAATCATAAACCTAGAAATTCATAGATTTAACCTCAATAGTGTCTATTTATTTAATAATATAGTGACTATATTATTTAAATATAAATGTAAGAAAACAAAACAATACAAACAATTACATTTCCGTGTAAAAACCATTACAAACAATAAGGCGTATTAGCGTATGAACACATATATTATATTTGTATACATACATAATGTTCTATTTTAGTTCTTATTTATTATAAATTGTATATTATAAGTTGAAGATTATATATATTCGGTTTGTCGTAAAGAGCACGTCCCACCCGCATGTATTGTCACCATCTTACAAGTGCGTGACATTGGAAATTTGAGGTTAGCAGATCACGTTTAGTTCCGTTAGTAAAGTTAAAGATTTAGAGTGAATCGACCTAACGTGAAACTCGATGGTAAGAACATTATCTGTGTTCGTATCTTGGTTGTTTACGATTATTCAGTTTTTGAGTTATGAGCGTTTTTAATGTACGCTGTATAATATACGTATAAGTTTCTAAAAAATTGAACGTATAGGTATCTAGTTTTATTGCACGAGAATATGCAATACATGTGTAACGAGCAATTATAGACACCTACCTTTTTTTTCTTAAATCAATCATTTTCCGAATTTATTTGCATGTACCAATATAACTGTGTTGTTGATATAAAGTTGGAGAAAACTATGCACTGAAAAATATTAAGCCTTGGATCACAATATAATTATAAAGTTTCAAATATAAACATATTATAAATTTATATTCGATGTTTGCTTCTGTATTTGCTTGTAGGGTTCTTAGAACTAATGAACATTTCGAAATTGATGTTAGGCACTGACAAAATTATTTAATACAAATGAGATCATCAGAACAATATTTTCTGAATCAGATTACAAAATTTAAGAAACTTTAGCCTTAATTTTAAAACCGTGGGTGCAAGATAGTGAAAAATAAATTATTATCGTTAATTGTACAACGATGATAGATATTCGCAAAAAAATATGACTCTGCGACCTTACTGAACACTTACCAGGTTATATCTTGAAAATTATTTGATGATCGTTGTTGGGAGTTTATTCTTAAGCTAGAAAATCAAAACGATTTACTTTGAAAACTATACTTTTCATGGATGAAGCCAAAAGTAATTTCATCATATATATTCACATAATATATCCACATATTTGGAGAGCAGAATAATATCCATCGAAAATCATTTTTTTTCACGGCGGTTGTGGTTATGCATTACTTAATGGGTTCAATCTGGATTTATAAACTATATATTTATTTAAAGCATCAGTATTGACAAACAGGTCTGGACGTTAACTTGATGGGTGATAATGTTATCGAGATTTCTCGGTTGTTCGCTAATGTAAAGCTTTCAGTGGAGGTTTTTATAGATGTAAATTATCGGAAAACGCGTTTCACGGTATAATATTATATTATCAACGATTTATAGCCTGCGCCGAGTGCCGACCGCCGACGTATTGGTACATAGCAAACTGTTTTGCGACGAATGATTTTAACAGAAAGGAAATTAATGTTTAGACATTAATTGAAAAAAAAAACATACAAAGACTGCACATTTACCGGGAAATTTACTCCTTGTAACTTTTCAGCCCCATCGACCGATTTATTTTTTTATTTAAATAATTCAAAGCAAGCCTTTATCTAAACCCGCAGTACGATAAATCACGGATTTTTTTTTTTACACACAGATACCTACCCACATATATACATGTATATAGGTACGTGTGTGTGTATATAAATACACACATTATACATATCCTTATCGACCTGTCATCACGGAATCCTTTCGTCTTCCCGGATCAATATATCTATAATAATATATTATTATAAACGGCCGCGATTGATTCGCAACGGATGAATGCGTTTGTGTCTTCGGCGTTCGCAGCGGGTTTGTTCAATATCGGCAATCATTTAGCACCACCATTAAGGACCACGGATGTCGACTGCAATCCTGGAAAACCGATGCGGTGGAATAATACGAAATGCTGCGTCCCGTTCTGGTAACCGATAATAATTATTATATATTGTTATTATTATTATTATTATTATTATTAATATTATACAAAGGTAGAGACAGCTATAGTTAGAGGTGTATTATATTATAATATTATATGCGATGATAATACAGCTTCCCCCGGGCTCGCGACGATCTAATGATTCGCTGTCAATTACAATTATTATTAAACACTATAGTACTATACTAGATACCATAATGCGCACATATAGTAATATTATTGTATCGTATTATGATTGTTATATCGCCCGTAACCGCAAAATGTTTGAAACAACGTTGCAGATATACACCTGCTGATAGACACCTACTGCGAATAAATTATGATAATATAATAATAGTCATTATCGACATCAAAAGATCATTATATTATTGACATCGCGCCACTGTCGATGACATCGCCGCCATAGGTATTTCGACCCCACAATAACAACAATATTATCATATATTATTTGTTTCGATTTCGTTATTAAACATCACAATGATGATAATAATAATAATAATAATGTTATACCTACCCTCGTGAATGGCGATGTGCGTGTAGTGTCGTGTGAACCACTCGAACTCTAACTATATATACGGTAATCATAATATCGTTATTATTATTGTTAGGTATTACATGCTATAAAAACCATATTGGAAATCGCACGTTTACGTGTTATCCACACAAGCACTCAAAATATAAAAAATATTTCACAGCCGCCATTCTAGCTATTTGCCGAGCTTTGGACACCACGCGTATGACACCGGTGAATATATTTATTTAATTAAATCGATCATCCTTCTTTCGTATTATTTAGTAATCAACTAATATAGAATCTATTTAACCCAGTTAGGTTACCAACAATCTATACCTAACTGAACGTCTAAACGCATTTTTACAGTTCACGTATCTTTGCCATACGTAGCTCCAATATGAGCTGCTGATTTGTGTACCTCAAGAGGCTTTTTTAGTTTTTACTCTATACTATCTACCTATCCTTCTAGTCCGCTCACAAACCAACTTTTAATAAATATCTCGTCGAAGACCACGCTGACGATTAAGAATTGACTTCCTCTCATAAATATTCTATAATCAGTAATCACCGCCAATAGGGCACCACACCAACATCACTCTCTGTCTTACAAACGCATAACATAGAAAGTTATACGCTCAATATATCACGTTTAGCTCTATTAGTTCAAAAATTAGAGTGAATTGGCCTCTTATAAAATTAAGAAGTAAGAATAGATAAGACAACTCAGTCGGTTGTCACGTCCTTTTAATCTGTCCTGTTGGTACATGAAATGGCTCTTCAAACTTTAATATTAATCAAATTAAATCTATAAAGATAATATTGTCAATTTCATCAAAAAAAAAAAAAAAAAAAAAAATGGAAATCGTCCAAATGCTAACTTTAATATTACAAAAATTTCTAATCCACAAAAAACTAAATATATAACAAATATATAGGAATAAAATTCGATAAAAACATGGACAAATAAGTGCACTATAATAGATAAGAGATACGCTTACCTACTCCGTAATCGATTAAGTACCTACGCAATATTCATCTAAACTCACCAACTAAACTGGATATTTCCAAGCTATGTCTCAAGTCCACATGGATGTATGTCATAAAACTTCGGGATTCTGCTGAAATTTGATTTAAGAAAATTCAATGATATGCCCTTTGCCTATGTACTAATATGCAAAAATATGCACTAATATGCACTAATATGCAAACTGTAGAAGAGACAGCCATACCAAATTGTTCGTATATTATGATATTTTTAAAAAGGAAAAAATGTTTGTCTACGGGATATGGCAAGGTTTATTAATATTGATATTCTTTGACAGACATTCTCGTCGTTTTTAATAACCGTACTCAGTTATAGTTCGAAAACGTGGTATTCATATTGTTATCGTCGTAGTCAAATTTTTTTGTCATGTTTTCTAGTTGGAATATCTACACGAACAATGGTTTGAGAAGTCGTTGTCGATGAGTGAACAGTCCTGTACATTAAGTAGATGGTATTATGTTGTGAAATGATTGAAATATATTTAATTAAGTACGTGACTACAGGCCATGGTTTATTTACATTTATTGCCCGCCTCGCTTGAAAATCTCGTCTTTTGTTTGCATATCCTTTTATAACAGATTTCATCCGAAAAGTTTTTTTTTTATTTATCTTATTTTTATGTCTGGTCACTGTGGGTGTTTTGTCTTAAATAATTTATATCGCTTAACGCTTTATAATATTATTGCGAGGCTCTATATTGACAAACTCATACTTTGAAATAACCAATAACACAATAAATTGCAGTTACAATAAATAAAAATAATAATAATACAATACTTAATACATTATAGTATACATACATGCGTGATAGTTCGCGATGATGTGACACGTCATTCGATTGTATTGTATTTGCACACGTCATATTATTTGCCAAAAACCCGCTAATTCTTCGACATTGACAAATATTGAATTTCAAGCTTTCTGAGTCACGTGACTTCGTTATTCTCTGTTTGGACCTTATATCCTATTACACAAATGATGAGCTCACGATTTGACCTGGATATAAGTTATGGGATGTCAGTCCCAATCAGGAATTAATTCTATATATTAAGATATTGTAATTTGGGTCTTGTTACTAAAATTTACTTTCAAACTAAACCTAAAACCATAATAATATTATAGTATTAGCTCAATAATGTGGTGAAAACCCGTAATCTTTATAGTACCACTATTATAGCGCCTACCACACTGTCATCAAAAACTATCCGGTTAATCATCATCGAAATTCGGGACATAAAACGAAAGTATGAAACATATAATACAGTGAAACATGGATGCTTAACGGACTCCTGTGTATAAAATAGCGAACACCTCTCTAGAACGGGCAGTACCTGTTGTTATAGTGTCCTGCAGGCAAAATGACGGGTATTCCAATTTAGTATACCTAGGTATAGAAGCGAATGTGTCTATGGTGGATGCTTTTTATTGCCACGTGACTGTCCGTTATAATATTCAAGTTTTGCTAAACCCAATATGTCAATACTACGAACCAATAAAACATTACTGTTAATTATGATTGTTATTATTTCGGTTCTTTAGTACGGCTCGTTTGCTACGTTTGCTCGTTTGCTACTGCAATGGTAAACATTTACAAAACATTAATGACCGATGACTCTAATAATATAATATTATTATGTACAATATATAAGCTTCGTAGTACCCGTTTTTCTATTTATAATCTATATATAAGGTAATTTAAAATGAACACATACCTACGATTTTCATGTTTTATGTGTGGTTTTTTTCTCCATTCGGTAGAATAGGTTGTATCATAGTCGCGACTTTTAAATTGTTTATAACGGGATTGGTCCGATAAAAAATCGTTTCACTTGCCATCAAATCGCACCTACTTCTGGTTCTTCCGGGTATTCGCGTGTTATCATATCCGCAGAGAGTGTCACCCCTGACCGGACTAAGAAGTATCGTTTGACGTTTGTTTCACATAACTCGGTCCGGTCGTTTCGCTCTACTGGGTCACGATGGCACACACACACATACACGGGCTGTTAAACACATGACTCTCTCGGTTTCAAGACGCAGTCGGATAAAAAGAGCGCACAAAACAGTTTGATATTTTAACATAATGTGTTTTCGATGCGAATTTGTATGCAGGTTCACATTCTACTACCGTTATTACTATTACTATTATTATTATGGAAACGACTGAATTACGATGTTCAAAAACAAATACTCCCAGAAATTCCCAAAATATTTAACATTATTGTATAATATTATAATCGAATATATTATTATATATGCATTCGGAGGAAAGGAATTGGCCGTAATAGGAAACCGTGGGAATCCCGACGGGCCCATCAACCCCAGATAGAAAATATTGAAAGCTATAACGATATCGCTTTCGATTACTGTCATATTTTATATTATATTAATATAAAATATGATCTAATGCTTTTTATCATACATTGTATTTTCAATCTAATAATATTATGAGCAATCCAAAATCTGAAATCGCAATGTTTCCCCGTTAATTTGTCAAACCTTTCACGTGCGCATGTTTAATACTTCAATGTGATGCTATACCGGTACATAACGATAAATTATTAATATGCCTTGCAAATACCCAAACGATTACAGTAAACACGTATCTTTATTGCAAACTTTCAATTAAAAACTAAAAATATTCCAGTAGACTATTTCTGGTGATGAGATTTGAGATCGCTTCTGAACTTCGACGAACAGTTTTAATAATCCGTCCTAACTTAGATATTTATACATTTACTTTGACAGTCTGTGAAACTTTGCATTAATCCACCCACCATAGCGCATCAACCATTATGAAAGTCACGGTAAAACTGTATTTAGTCATTTAACAGCAGCAATGATTTAATGTATACAATATAATATTATATATTATAAAATATAATTAACAGAATTTTGTCATGCCTATGCTTATTTCACTTTTTGCTTCCGCGGCAAGTAATAATTTACATTTTAACTCTCACGAAAAATCTCAAAAACGACATGGGTATAGGTACCTAAAATAATTATTATCCCGTGTTTCTAAATTAATATTTTATAATATGGTTGTATCGATTTATTGTGAACATTATATCAATATATTTCACGAGTGGATCGATCGGATGAAAGTTATACACCTACGGTGCTACACTACTATTAAGTAAATTACCTAAAAAAAAAAATAAACCATTTTAGTTGTCATTTTGTAAAAGTTTTAAAATTATTTTGTCATATTAAAGCTTTAAATGAAATATTTGTTAATATTCAATAATCAACACCCATATAATATAGTATTAATTTATATTATGTTTTGTAGAAATTTTTGTCAAATAAATAAATAGGTACACTATTTTTTTGAAAACAATTTTAAGACATGCATTTTAGTTGCAAGAAACTAATACACATATAATACCTTAAAAAAAATATACAATCCTTGCGAAAACATTTTATAAGAGCCACAATACTTGCAGCTACTCACCTATGATTTATGACGAATAAATTGTGTTTCTAGTGGTTCTTAATATTATTGATTTCGCGTTTCGTATTTTGAAAATGTTGATAGAGACAACGAATCTACCGAACCACTTGCTCGATAACTACAACAGACTGCTGTGAGATGCATTATATTTACACTTCAATCGGATGCTAAATACGAATTGTTTAAAAAAAACACTTCGACCTCCGCCATTCAATGATCAGATAACTTATTTCGTAGAGTTGGATGCAAATCGCAATAAGTGTTGTATATTGTGTATAATATCGGCGTTAAAATTATATTTCATGAGTCGAGACGAGTGAAGTGTAACGTTATAATTTGTGAGGATTTCCCTGCTGATGGCTGAGTGTTCCATTGCTATAACTATCGATTGTAAAAAAAAAAATACTATGCATAATATTTAGAATATGAAATTAAAAATAAATATCGATAAAAAATGGTTTGGAACCTAAAAAATTACTTTTAGTGTGATAAGAATGTGTAGTCTGTGTTGTATATTTTGTTATTGTGCGGCGACCTATTAATTGTATTCAAAAAATTGCATAATATAATATAGTATATTCATTATACATATTACATAATTTTTTTTACATTTTTTTATATGTGTTTTTCATACTTTTAAACTAGTTCAAGCGTAAATAAAACTTTTTAAGTTTCTCAGGTTCGTTTTATTAGTTTTCTGAAACTTCCATGTTTTATTGAAAATTAATTGTTTTAAAATTGTCTAATTTTTCCACATTTTCTGGAGCGCTTTGCATGGGAAAAATCCCGTTCTTCCAGAAAATTTCTCGATTTTTCTGAAAATCTTTCTGCGCTTTGATGTTTTATTATTCTGCCCACCCATCAAACATTTTGATCCTTTACAAACAAAGCAAAACAAAAAATAATTTAAACAGACGCAAATACCTACCTGACAATGTCTTTTGAAGGTGGCGATTGCAGATGTCGTTTGTTGGATAATGATACGTACCTAAGTGATGGTAAAAAAAAATTCTCATTTACGCGCACAGCAACGTTTTTTTTTTAGTGGTCGACAATAATCTTTCTTTTTATGCAAGCTCCGTTATTGTTGTGCAAACCACTTAATAATTATTGCGTACCACTCGACGGTCTAATGGCCAAAAAGTTTTTAAACGTTGTAACATAAACACATATATATATATATTATTTGAAGTCGTGTGTTTACGTCGAACGTTTCGTTATGGTACTGCTTTTGTAGGTAGGTAAATATTATATTATTATTTTGGTACGTGACTGGCGGACGGTCACGTTGCAATAACAACTGCATCAAGTGGATCATTAATCCTGAAATATGATTCACCGAGCCCATGGTCACCCCCGTTTCGTTCTTTAATTATGATCTTATTTTTACTATGATATTTGGATACTTAGATTTTTTTAATGCCACGCCAGAGCGTCCGCTGACGACTTTTTATTATTTTTACTTTAAATAATGCTGTTGTTAAATAGATGATGTTTTTTTTTTTATTCGGACTAGTGTAGTAGTGTATACTGACTTTCTGATTTATCAAACTTTATGAATTATAATTATAAATTAATATTCTAGGCAACTTTTTTTTCACATATACCACGTATATTGTAGATAAATTGCGTACCACTAACGACATAAACGAAGACTATTCAATATGGTAAAATAATATCATAGTGAAATATTATAAAAATGTTTAATGTACCTCTTCTGCCTATCTATCGGATAGGTTCTATCAGTTATGAATTTAATAAAAAATTAATATTCGTCTTTTCATCGTTTGGCGGTGGCGAATTACGTGGCAAGGGCACGCATTACAATTAAAATTATTTCCCGTGCCATCACGTAGACTTCTGATTACCACCAGTGGTAGGTATGTGTACCAAAGTTTCAGAACCTCTGATACATATAACACACTTATTTAGCCATTGGGAATAATATAGAGGGGAGGGGAAATAGTTATGGATAAACTATAAAATACACGCGTAATTTATAATATAAATTATTATGCTTCAAAAATTTTTTCAATTTTTTTCAAATTATAAAAATGTTGATAAATAAATACATATTCATTATTATAATTTTAAAAATCATGTGACCGTTATGAATCAACCTGCATAACGTTTAATTATCGAGCGAGTACTTTGGCAGAATAGCGACGTCGCAAGAAAGAGACCGTCGTGAGGCCACTGAAGTAATAACACAGTCGTAGTAAAGTTTAATTAATGGATTTTTTTTACCTTAAACCACGCGTATAACTTAAGTTTTACGTACCTACATATTTTTTCATTAAAATATTGTTTCCGATATAAATACATAGTTTCCTATATTTACTTCCGTTTTATAGCTATATATAAGTGTTCGTGTTGTAAATCGAATTTATTTTACTTCTTAACACTGCGTGGTCTCTGGGTCACATTGAATCAACTTGCTATTAAATGTATCGATGTACAATTCAGCACATAATAATATTATAATCAGCTGTGTCGAGCGTTAAGCTCTTTTCGGTATTTAGAATCTACAACGTCATGTTCATGTTATAATTTCCAGGGTACCGATACTCTTAACCAGTAGATATAAAAACAAACCACATTATAATACAGTATACCTAATCCTATCGTAAAGTTTAAACATAAAAAAACCTATTGACACTTTGATACTTATAATAACATTAATTTATGATTTTATGTTTATATTTTAATTGGCTCTCAGCCCACGTTTTAAGTATTATGCGAGAAATACGATTTCAGCTGCAGCTGCAGTCTGTTATGTGACGACGGACAGAGACAAAAAAATGTATGTACGACATTGGAAAAAATCTATTTAAATTTCAGCGGGAGAGAAGTTTCAAATTTTTAACACTAATTTGTGCCGTGGGGGGTTCACCCCACAACTAAAAAACTGTCTCTTTTTGTGGGAATTGTACCTCCAAGCCTCTCCTAATTTCGCTGTCGTGTCGTGCGACGTCCTATCGAACATTAACAACAACAAAAAAAACCTAACTCTATGTGCCAAAATATTGCAGCAAGTGTACAGCAATGACTTCGCTTACTTGTAAAAATGTCAACATTTATAACTTCTTGATGAACACATTTCTCTTGAATATTCCTTGTGCAGTTTGTATACACACGATAACACTGTCGTCACCGTGGCCGTTCGGTCGTATAATATAAATCGGAGGCATTCGAATTGGACGCGAAAAGAAACGAGATGCGGTGACTTAGATTTCGGCCGTTCGTCGGTATAGGTCGGGTTCTCTTTGTCCCGCGGGAATTCCGTTTTGGGGCACAGTGCTATACATTATACCGCCGCATGGAACCGTTAAATCCTAATGGTGTTTTATTTATTTATCGGTCAGCCAACAGTTAATCATCGCAGACTAAGCTAAACATACGTTACCGTATTATAATCATTATTCCCAGGAACGATTTGAGGAGATTGCAGCGAGTGTGTACAATCGTAAATCTAGCGCCGTGATTTCGGTGAACATTCCAATATTATACTATGCATCAAATTGTATGTTTGTTGTTTACATAATATTATGGCCGTGGTCGGCTGGTTGCTAACTCTAACGACGTATAATACTGTAATTCCTAACCTAACTATAATATATCCCAACCCAATTTTGAGCCTCAAACCGTTGATCGAAATATAATATGATTCATCCATTTTTAAAGTGAATAATAAAACCTACTCATTATAAGTGCAGCATAATCCATTTTACTCCGTAGAATTTTATATTAGAGTGAATTGACTTATCATCGAATTTTTAAATTATTAAATTGTTAAATGTAATTTGAAAATATTCATAAAGTGTACTTTAACATTTAAACGTCAAAATAATCCTAAATGGATTCCTGAATAATATTCTTACTCTTGAATAGTTAAATTAGATGATAGATCAATATTCGAATTTAATATTAATATCAAAAACCACGGGGTAAAACGGATTCTGCTGTACATAAAATTTGCTGTGTTGTGTACTTGTGTATAGTATCCACATGCGGGTACGACGACCTCGTACTATAGTAATAATATTAATAACAGCTAAACAATGATAAAAATATTTTAATACGATTATGAAGTACTTATACAGAATTTAATGTTTGAAAACACCACGATATACATATGTCGTATATATAGACGAGTAGATCAGCAGTATACTTATCCCGTCATTATAATTCAGTGCTCGATTCCGAAATTGTTGGTACTATACAAGCACGATTTAATTTATTCGTTTACCGAACTGAATAAGTACCTAGCAATCACAAACGATTTAAAATCATAATCTGTAATCGGGACTCGATGAATTTTTTTTTCGTTTAATACTTTAATAAGGTACCTGTGTACAGTAAATGCTCTCGCGTAAAATTTAGATAATATTATGTACTACGTTTGCCCACTTGTTGTTTGGTTTAATTTATATTATGATCTATTCACCTTAGTAAATAAAAATAATATACATTATGTAAATGAAGAGAGTGAGATAGTAGTTGAGAGAGACTCTGAGAAAATAGAGGGAGAGAAAGAGAGAGAATTTAGTTAGTACATTTATTTCAGAACAATGTACTATTAAAGTCATTCGTTATTTTAACTTTGTGTGATGCGCCATACATCTACTCTTTTGGTTATATTAGTCAAACCATGAAACTAAAAAAAGAGTTTTGATTGTTATTAATTTGTATTTTCCAACAATGATTGAGAAAAAACACGAACCCAATCGAGACAATTGTGTTTATTTACGCAGTGAAGTGTTAATTTTGATTTTAGATCAATATTTATTTTTATTATGTTTTTGTATTTTATTATTATTTTAGAACTGCGATCCGTAACCATTGAATGGCGAACTTCAAAACAATAATACCGCAGCTTACCTAACTGTACAGTCGTTTTAGGCTTATATTGTAGCCGCTTTAGGAGTAATTTGTAATCATATTATTATAAATTTATAAGTGATAAAATAAATATGATGTTGTTTTAGGATTCACTGTAGGGAACCTAATGGATAATTTAACACCGTCGTAATATTATTCCCTCCATGGTCGGTTTGAACATTATCGTCAACGATGTGTTTAATGAGTTATAAATTCGTCTTCAATTTCACAACAGATCCGTCGATATAATTTAATATCTTGTTAGTTGTTATACTTATACCTATGGCTATGGGTAGTTTACCGTCTCGTCGCTGTTATACAACTTACATTATCATACGGCATTGCAGCAAACCAACCGTGATGGGATTTCAAAACTTCTCTAAATTATCTTCCGGAGGACTTAACGAAGCGTCCAAAGTTGCGGTGCTCCTTTCGGATTCGTTTATGCACCGAAATCCACGATCATATAGTTGTTGTTTCAATACGAAAATCGCACGAGTAAACAATATACCGTCTACCACCCATACCTGCGGTCAGCTATCGCATATTTTATATTTGATACCTACCTGCAGCTATCCTGGCGCATCATATTTTCACATTTTATACGCCTACTAAATATTATGGTAAAATCGTAATAATGATATTATATTATTATGTTGATATAAAATATTGCCACGCGCGTTTCTAAAAACAAATATCGCATCGCGATAAAAATAATTTGTAACGCCATTATTGTGTTTACAAAATATTATATAGTTTGGTGTTTGGATATAGAGGTATGGGGCTAACTGCGAATCTCTCGTCGTGCTGCAAAGCGTCGATTTGATTCGCAATTACAAGTTTTGACTTTTGTTCATAACTCAATGTCAAACATATACGAAATAGGTAGGTACTCAAAGTAAAACTTAAAATTATTACTTAAAAGCGTATCGATCGAAAATCCCACGTCCAACACACACACACACACACTATATATTGCACATCGCAGTAATAATAATGCTATATAGTATACATATAATACATTATATGATTTTGTGAAAAAAAGTATCTTTTTTAACGTTTCACCGAAGACTGTTTACTTTCTAGGGATTTAATAAAGTTGTTGACTGTGAAAACGGTATAGTTTTGGTGAAATGGTTATTAAAAGCATTTTGTATTTCATAAAAAAAAAAAAAAAAAAAACAACGTCAACAATAATAATATAATTACGCACTGGTAGATTTCAAAGGTTTAAATCGAGAGTCGAGGCGCCTTTCACATATTTTTTCGCATTTCCATTTAATACCTAACCTGCATCAACAATAATAACTACAACTCAACTGCGGAAATGTCGCGTGTAAATAATAGGGTTTTATTAAATAAAATGTTTTCTATTTTTATTTTTTTAATCACTTAAAACCTAGAAAACTTTCTTCGCAAAAGCGGGACAATTATTTATATTATGTTCTGTGTTCCGTAAAAGTGGTATAGTAAATTCGAATTATATACGAATTTCGTATCAGACATTTAAAGTTCAAACTTGTACGGCGCATAAAGCTATGATCAATATCTTTTACACTATCGTGATATCGAGCTTAATACCGAGAGCTATTATAATATGCGATACCCACCTATATTATGTAATGTGGGTGCTACCCACACAATATTATGTACACAGTAGTTTACTGTACGTAGACTGTCAAAATATATGTTTTTGATTCTATTTCGATACCGATTGAAAATAATATAATCGTTCCGATAAATAAAAATAAAACTCGTGAGTGTCTAAATTCTATACAGGTAACCTTTGTAGGACCCGCGTCATACACCTTCAGCAGTCATAAATATGATACTATTATTATTATGTGCCACTATAACTCGTATATTTTTAAAAGCGATCGAACGAATTAAATATTGAATTTAAACACATCGTGTCATCATCTAAAATATTGAACGCAATGTGGTGTAGATAATTTACTATGCGATTGGATTCCAAATAAAAAAAAAAAAAATTCAAAGAAGAAGAATAATAATTATTATTGCTACAATAGTTTCTGCGAGTAGATTTCTGTGGTTTTTGCGCGTCTCGGCTAAATACATTAGATATCTACCGAGTTATATATAAATGATTTTATACAGCTTGCGGAATGACCAATTTGAGACGCAAACTATACACTTACATTCTTATAATTTGTTTTTAAAATAAATGGCTTACCTCGATGCGTTTTTATGTCCTGTTTGGTCGCACAAACATAATAATATTATATACCAGTGTTGCCTATCTCCATAGTTGTTATTTCGTGCAGATTATCGTTTTTCTCTTCGTGGTTTTCATGTTTGATTCTGAATATAAAAAACCACTTCGCAAGAAATAATAATTAAAATCAACATTTCATATTATAATATAATAGTCGTGTTGGCTACTATTATTGAGCTCATGTAGGGTTGTTTAATTTAAAACATAAAAAAACATATTGATTTTTTTTTAAACATCAATAAAAAATGTGTGTTTAAAACAATATTTATAAAAAATTTTAAATTAAAATAATCTATGGATATTTTTGTTGAAATTCAACAATTTCATCGGTTTAAAAATTTAAAAAGGTGCCATCCAAAATAATTTGGCGCTTTGTCTTAAACAAATATCCATAACTGAAAATAATCATGACACCCCCCCCCCCCCACCCCATGCTTTAAATGCACTAACGTTCTCAGCGTCAAAAACTACATAAGTATGAATAAAAAATAAATTTAAAAAATCTATATATTTGTGAAAATAACAATGACATGGTATTATAATTTAAAGGGCTTCATTAAAAGATGAAAAACACTTTTGTAAATAAAAATACAAAAAAAAACCCCTTTAAAACTCTGTTTTAAATGTTTTAAACTTTTTTTTTTTGTTTTTTTATTTATAAAAGTGTTTTTTTCCAACCCTGAGCGCATGTTAGCCCTCATATCTTAGTATAATTACTACTGATTATGTACAATAAACTACTATAAGATCAATGGTATTACGAAATGTCTCAATGCATCTGAATCGTACCGGAGACCTATATTACCTATATTAACCTAACCTATATATGACGTAGGTAATATTATAATAATATTCTGTCCAGCGATCGCCAGCTGCACATCGATAGCACAAAACTGCTGCTGAGTGTGAACAGCGTAGTAAATTCGCGGGGCCTTTGCCGGGGAATATCCGATTGCAAGAAGAGAAAACGAATAAAAACAAAAAATAAAACTTAAACGACTGAACAGTTTTTATTTTACGCTTTCGAGTATCCACGGCTTTTTTCGTCGCCGCTCGAAAAACTCGACTGTAACTCTCTCTGCGCGTGTGTTTATGTAATGACACATCATACATGATACCTGAAGCATATATTCGTGTATATACTATAATATATATATATATATATATATTGTAAATGTTACATAATATATATTATATATAGTATATATATTATGTAATATATAACGCGAGTTTGCGCTCCATTATAATGACGTCATTTTCCTAATGTTTTTGTCGTTTGAAACTGCGCGAACAATTTCGGAAACTTATAGCAATGCACAACACCTGATGTGCCCTCTGGAAATGGGTTTCCGAGACCGATCGAACAAACATAAATGTGAAAAACATACTGATTTATGTGAAACGCACTTATTGAAAATAATATAATACAAACATTATTTCTGTATTTACCGCGAGTAAACACGGTTATACGCGATCTTATTACCAAATACCAATTCGGTTAAGGACTGCAGCGGCGTTCTTTTACGCGCGCGCGTGTATATTATTATGATCGTGTTATTGTTTTGTGCGGACGAATTAATTTGAATTCGTGCGAGACGTAAACCAATATTGTTATTATATTATTCTATGGAGATGTGAATTATAATAATATCTATCCATATAAAATATAGGTAGGTAGCATATAAAATATAACAACCAATTATAACAATACGATCATGTGCCGCACAGCAATATAATAGGTATATCTATACATATACGTTCTCATGAAATATATATATTATATTTTTATAACGACAGAATTTCGTTAACAATATATTATACCGCAATAAGACGGGGTAGGTGTGGCGTATTAAAATATACTATGTATAAGAGTTCGCGAAAAAGAAAAACGAAAAAATATGTGTACGTACATAATAATAATATATTCTATATGGATATGGATTTTAATAATACGGCTAATATGTATTCGTCGTACATACACGTATAATTCATACACGGAACGGGAAACAGAGTTTTACAACTTGGAGCAGCCATATAAACTCGAGCGTGTAAGGTAGGTACCTACCTAAAGGTTTTATTACTCAATTTAGTAGCCATTATTTTCAATTTGATTTAAACATACGGGCAGAGGAGTGAAAAGTTTTAGCCTCTAACCTCGAGGATTTACTCGAGAGACTAATTCGAGTGGAAACCGGCTGTGCTAAATTATGTGGTACTTAGACGTTCTAATATCGTATTGTGTACATACACACACGCGTCCAAAATTAAACTCCACATTAAAACATATAACATCGCGTATTTAAATTATGAAGCACGATGCAGGGTGGCGATGTTTATCATCGAGCCAGCCAGTTATCGCGAGATTAAAACCGATTTCCCGTTGTACCGTTCGTTGTTATTATTATTATTATTATTATTATTATTATAGTATTAAATTATTATTATTATTTTGTAATACGCTTTCGAACTTTTATGCGAAAGCGCGTATAAAACACCACACTTAAAATATATGGTGTCCGACCGTGATTTAAGTGCTCCGCCCTAAGTATATTAAATATAATATTATTACGCATGTATATAATAGGCCGGGGACTTGTATATAATATTATTATAACGCGTAACGGCGTCGTTGATATTCGATTTTTGAATGCGATAGACCAAGAAACTCAAATTACCCTCCCTGTAGCGGGTGCAGTTTACAGAGACTCTTTGTATGTAGTATCAGTAAAAAAAAATAAACGTACATTTTTTTTATAATATTATGCGTGTGCGGTATGCCCCGAATGGTTGGTGTATATGGTTATACGAAAGGAGGCTCATATACGAGCAACATGTATATAAGTACTGACTCCGTCCGACTATATACCCATAAAATAAAATAATTATACACCAAACAAACTGCTTCCATACCGATTACCGAATTTTTAGACCGGTCAAAAGAAAACGGCAATAGCGCTCTTCAAAATCAGTGGTGCTAAGCCGCGGGACGTCTAAAATCATTATTTTGAAGAAAGAAGAATTAAAAAAAAAAAAAAAACCTAACCGTGAATTTCTAAGTAAAATTATCTTGTTTTCGGTGTAACTCAACAGAATAACCATAGGGACATGCAGTTTTCACTGATTATTTATATAGATATTTTCTATACATCACAAAATTTCCAAAATATTTTGACTCTTTCTGAGCTATTTTATTAATAAGAAGTATTATAGAACATGAGATAATTTTGCGTAGTAAATATTTGATTATTATAAGTTTTTTTAAAAATTATTGTCGATAAAAAAACTTTTAACACGGTCAAAATACTTGAACATTCAATACAAGGTTATTCATAAGTTGTTGTTCATGAAAAAAAATTGTATTGCATTTAGAAATTTAAAAGTCTTAGCTATATGCCTATATAAAATGAAAATTTTGTAAATTCGTATAGATAATTATTTTTTTTTCAATATAATTTTGATATTTTTAAGTCGAAGAGAAACTTTGAGTTTTTTGACTCATCGAGTATATTTTTATCAACATTCATATTAATAAAATTAAAAAAATTAAAAGTACTTTCATATACAATATAAAAAAGGGGGTCAAGTGGATGTCGCTCCGCTGTACAGTAGGTGACAAGTAGGTCACTGTATAATGGATGGTATTAAATTTGAATTCAATGATATAATATCATTGTATACGAAAAACGATTCTGAGCGGAGACTGTATGTCAGTCTAGGATATTTTAAATTATATTGATATTGTTATTATACGGTAGCTGGTAGGTTGAATTAATATTATTCATATTATTTAATTCTTACCCTAAAATTATCAGTGATGCTGGAAAAATATCATAATATATACTTTTACTCGTTAATATTTATTTTAATATGTAACTTCGTACAAATTTGAAATTACAATGTCTGTAAAAAATAACTGTGTTTATATATTTTTTAGATTTTTGATTACAGTATGTACTATTTAAAAAAATCTTTGTTTTAAATATCAATCCTAAGTTATAAAAACTGAACATTTTATAATTGTTTGGTTACAATGATTAATAATTTTCGAGATTTTGATGAATTTTGTTAAAATTCAAACTTTAAATGCTTATAAAAAAGTGTGTGCCAATGTAATTTAAATATTTTTCAATTGCTATTGTAACAATATATAAGGAGCCTTTTATAAATTTTCATGGTTTTTGGCCCAAAAAATAAAAATTTATTGGTATTTATATAAAAAAAAACTAAAAAAATTGAAAATTGAAGTGGTCCGTAAAAAGCTCAAAAACAGTCATTAATTTATTGTTTTATATTTATAATTTGTGTAATTCATATACTTCGTAAATTGGTTTACAATTTATAGATTTTAATAAATTTAGAATTAATTATTATAAAAATATGTGTGAAGGTATAAGATGTAACTGAATAACCTGACAAATTAAATAACTTTTGTTTTAATAAATATTTGCTTTTTTTCATATTATTTGTACTATAATATGAGGAAGTACTATTTTCCTAGGATTTTTTTATATTTAAAAAAATCCCGTTAGACGTTTTGATATAATAGTAACGCTCATGGTGACATTGAAGGTTGTGTAAAAAGTTTGCCGTCCAAATCGAAGCAGCTAAAATAGCGAGTTGATTGATTTAGGACAGACAAACAGTATTATTATAATATATTATAATATTTATGATATTATGTATATCAGGGTTCAAAATGAAAATATACATTTTTAAATAGTGAAGGGACTAAACAAATTTTCGTGAAATGTTCGAAACATCTACGGCGCGTATCAAGTTAAAAAAACTATAGACATTTTTCGAAATTGTAAAATCTTGTTGATGATACAAACAACAACATCCAAAACTTGAGCATCGTCATGTTAAACGCGTCACTTAGCAACCGAGCGAGGATGGCGCCTGCACGAACGGTGGTTAATACAAAACATATAATATTTGGTATGCCAACTTTGACGGTTAAACAAAAAAATTTAAAAATTAAGATTAATATTAGAAAATTACAAAAAATAACAAATTATCTACTTATATAAATAAGACTTCTTTATAGACTACCTATACAGTAGAAGTTTTTATGGCTACAACATTACTATAGTACCTATATACGAATTTAATAAATCGAAATTTAAAGAAAAAAAATAGAAAATTTAAAATCTCTATAATAGCCATTTGAAAATTATAAAATGTATGAAGATGCCAATGAAAAGTTTTTCCCTAATTTTTTGTCGGTTTTCCTCATTATTAAGAAAATAACTTTTAATTTTAAATTTCGACCTTTAAAAGTACCAACTATAGATACAATTTGATCAGAAATCATTCCTAATATTGAAGATCTAAGTATTTTTTCTACTACGAAAGACAATGTACTCGCACATACATAAAAAAAAACATAAAAAACATACGCATTGTTCGTACCGATCAGAATCTAAAATATTTCCCCTATAAAAGTATAAAACGAGTACAACAGTATATAATGGCTATGTATAAATCCTCGTTAAAATATTATAATACAATATAACCTCTGCTTAAGTACAGTTGGTATATCAATAATAATAATAATAATAATAGCAATGGTATTTGAAAAAATAAACGGGCCCGAAATCCAGCTGATGCTGGTCGATTAATAATATGATGGCGTACTCGCTGGCTACTAACAAACTATGTTTGTTTTAAATTATCGGCGACGGCCTAGGACGAAATTCCGAATCGACTCATTTGCAATTCTGACCACATAATCTCCCTAACTTCTGTCAAAATGACTGAAACGCAAACAGACGAGACGACCCTAACGGTTGAAGAAATTATAAACGTAAAACGACGTCCTCGGAAATATCATTAATAACATCGATTATGCAATAATGGAAGAAGAACTTAACCAAATCGACAATATCAACGAAGAACCGACGATCGAGGATTTGGAAGGTCTGTTGTTCTATGCACTACAGTTTGCGGGTGGCGACGACAACTTCATCAAACCGGACGAAGAGTACAATGATGAAGATCCGGTCGAAACGATAAATGATGACGTGGTCGAAGAGCCGGCAATGATACAGGAAGCGGTGGAGGAGCCCAGTGACGAGGCGATAGTCGTCACACCGGCCCGGGGACTGGAGGTCAAAAACAGTTTCGGAGATTTGATCGGATGGCTGGACCCGGGGGTCAAGCCAGACATACGCGCATCCCCACGCAGCAGGAGAGCAAGATTTGTCTCCAATGTGTGGGGAGGCATCACCAAGGCCGTACGCGTGCTGTGTTGTTGCCCCCCGAAGTGAAACCGACCGAAAATTCCCCCCGGGCCGAGGGCAGCGGACAAGGCGAGGCGGCGACGTGGGGTCGAGGTGTAATTACGTGACAGTGCACTTTCGGTGGTTATCGGCGGTAAGTCGCCAATACTCGTTCTCCGGCCACCTGCGGTAGCGGACGGGATCGCGGACTAACTCGACACGCGATACCCTCTGGCGGCGCGGCTACTTCAGTCCGGCAGCGACGACGGCAAGACGACGGAGGCTAGTACCGGTACCGGTACGGTCAACGACGCTGGACCTAGGGTATACCAGTGACGAATGCTGCAGCGCTCGTGAAGACGACTCGCGACGGAAGCGACGTGGACCGCAGAGCTCGAGGCGGGTGAGCGATAGACGACTATACGATTATTATTGGGTGGCCAGGAACACGGACGTCAGCATCGCCGAGGAGACGGAGAGTTTCAGGGTTTGGCGGCGCCACGGGCTGCGGCAGACGTGGTGCCGACGGGGAAGCCAGGGCGAGAGGAGGATATCAGGACAGCGGCGCGTCGCGATGCTGTCCGCGGATTTTCTCCAATTTTCGCCCAGTGGCCTGATCCCGCTGGCCGAGTGGCCGATTCCACAGCGCCGATAATTATAATATAGTCTTCTTCAGATCGCTCCGAGCTTTGGTCCGCGTCGGACTAACAGTCGCCTTCAGAGACTTCAGCACCGTCAAGCAGCGCACGACATCGCGCACTAGCCTCTCGTCGCCAACCGTCGTCGCTCTCGCAGCCGTCGTGGCCGGGTTCCGCGGCCGCTGCCATGGTTGTCTTCGCGTCCCGAGCGAACGCGTCCGCGACACTCGTCCGCCCCGCAGGACTGGCCGTGAGAACGGTGTAAAGGTGACCAGTAGCCGTAAACCAGTTCAACGACATATCATCTGCACCACCCACTCGCCATCACGTACCCCCCACGTCGCCTCGGCTTGTCTGATGCCTTTTTTTTTTTTCTAAAATATTATTTCTTGTTTTTTTGCAACTTTTTGTACTACTTGTTATGTTTCACTTTTTCGGCACACCTATATTTTTATGGTTCGAAATTTTAAAGCACATAAACGCACATTCAAATTACACGTATTGTTCATTAAAATTTATGTAATAATTTATACTCAGTAAAATGTTGTAATTTATTTTTTGTATTAAAGAGTGTGATTTTATTTATTAGAACACAATATAATGGCCCATAATCGTGAACATGATCGTGATGCTCACGTGGTATCCGCATAAAGAATATTAACCAACAATTTACGTTTCAAATCTCAATGAAATTTAATGAAGGTCTTGGCAAAGTGAAAATATATAAGTTTACCGGTATGGTGACATTTTGTCTGCCCAAAACGTGATAAGTGATTTAGTGAAGTGCGATCACTGGATAGTTTCTTCCCTCACCCTATTTCATGTTAAAACTTATTTCAGCACATATTCTTATTATGCCTTTGTGGCTTTGTGCATAGATTGTATATTACTAATAAAAATTATAAAAAAAAAAAAAAAACGTGATAAAAAAGAGAAAAAATGTATTTAAAAAACACGCACACATTATTGTAAAATCAATGTATTCATCGCTCGGCTCAGAATGTAAAATTACGTCCACACACGTTGTTGATTTGAACGATATTAATATTATAAATCATACACATAAGATGATATGGTAAAGTCATCGGTGCACAATCATAATATTGTCCGCCCGCAGTTAGTAAAAAACTAAACAAAAATCTTTATGAAATATTTTCCCGCCACAAATGGGTCACAACGTCCCTTTATGTCCGATATATGATATGCAATGATCATTGATTGTATAGTTATTTTTGTTTAAAATTCGTCAATTCGTTCAATCTAAAGGGTCAAGGGACTAACTGCGATGCAGTTATAACTGTAATTGAAAATTTGATCAGGTGCCGTCGATGGTTTTTAGTTAACACAAAACAAGAGATGTAAATTGTACGGACAAAAATGGTTCTAAAAAATAAAAAAACAATAAATGTTTTAGAAATAATAATAATAACAATACACAATATTATACCACGTCCTGGACACTCAAATCGCAGGAATCTCATTAGTAAGAAAAACAAAAATAGTATTTTAAGAAAATGATCTTCCGGTATGATGATGATGTCTATGTACCAACACAATACAGTCAATTAAATTTATGAACCTAAACATAAAACACGGTTTGTGCAGGTGCGTCTTAATTTATTCTGCAAAATAAACATGACCATTTAATTTTGTTCGATGAACCACGCGCAAAAATGAATACCCTTTTTTTTTTTTGTTTTAGTTTTTAACGAAGTGCACAAGTTATGTTTGGAAAGTTTTCGTAAAAATGTTGAAAAGTTCGAACTCGGAAGATTGAATTGAAAAGCAATTAAAAAAAAAAAAATAATAATAATAATATATATTAAAATGTCAAAAAGTAAAATATATTATATCGTTACCATTGGATACGTAGGTAGGCACAACTTTTAAAGTTAAATAAATTCAAAAGCGTTTCTTGTACAGCTCTATTGTTGTTCCCCGATTTGTTCTGTACCGGACTTCTAATATAATGTACCGTAGTTACGTTTGCGTCTTAAATAATAATATTATTAGGTATAGTGTAACATAACAATAATGCACATTACTTTTGATTGTTTTTTTTATATTTTTCAAAAACGACACATTTATTTATTTTTCACGCCTGGCGTTGATTGAAATATAAATAAGGCATTAAAACATAAAAAAATAAAAAATGGTTACATTTTGCCGCTTTTTCTTATTTAATAAACTATAATGGCGATATTCTTTTCAAATATAATTTTACGAATACACAAACTCAGTTGCCCAGAATGATTGCTAATTCAAGCGTATTATTATTTCTTTTTTTCCCATCTCTCACTCTCTCTCTCTCTCTCTCTCTTTCGAGCCTCGCCGCGTACAATTGTATACGGAAAAAACCAATTTACTGCAGCACGAAAAACTCTTTTTGATTTTTGTTGTTTATATATTCCACACAGAGGGAATTCTATCGATTGGCAGCAAATTATAATAATTGTACTGTATTCTTATGAGCGCGATATATGCACTTTTGTTTTTGTGTATGTAAACTCAATCATTACTCCAAACAATAAATCATGAATTTCAAAAAAAAAAAAACAACAACAAAGAGAGAGAAACGCGTGTGCAGTTTGAAAAACGACTTTGTAAGCGAGTACCTACTTCATGCGTCGTAAATACAAATATATGTCAACATTTTGATGTACCACAGAACTCCGATGTAATCGGTAGATGGGTTCGTGTATTATATAAGTGCATATTATGCGATATGACGTTAATGCATTTTTACAACTAATATATTATGTTTATTTCCCAGGATAAGAGGTAAAACAATAATTACCTAATAATTGAGATTAATGTTTAATTTCAACAAGTACCTATACGATGTTGAATTCCGATCGTCGTCTTAATATTTTGGTGTTATTTACCATCAAAAATATGATCATATTTTTTAGGTTAGTTTAGGTTTTATATAGACGGGTATATTACATTATTCGGTAACATCGTCATTTTTTCTTGCGGTCTTACAAAAGTTATAGTTGAAAAACGAAATGTGTAAGTGTTATATTTATTTTTATAGTGGATTTTGTAAGCTATATCCCTAAAACTTTTGTGAAATATTATTTTTACTACGAGTTTATTTTATAGATTGCATTTGAATGAGAACGGTTTTAACTTTTAACTGTAATATAGAGTATTTGAAATTTTTATTTTTGAATAACTGATAGATTTTCTGACATAAATATGGTATTTGGCAAATATGAAAAAAAAACTGATCAATTTATTTGCCCGACAACTATAAGGTACTTTATATATAATGATACTTTATGGAAATAGTAAACTAGATAATATACGATACGTTCAATAACAGCTAGTGGCGGAGTAACGAACTATTAATTCGATGATATTAATCAAACATTATTACAATATTTCTAAGCCAGTTCAACCTCGAAAAGGTTAAACTGAATCGTACTATCTGCGCGAATGTCAAAAAGTCCTTTGAGGTTTTTGATAGTAATTATTATGCTCTCGGCGAGAAGATCTTTTCTGCTGAATGGGCTGTGCAGCATAGAATAAAATCTATTCAGGGGGGAGGGGGTGGAGGTGAGAAGTAAAAAGGTTAGGAACCGTTCATGCACAATATAATATAAATTATACAGAGGTCTAAAAGCAGATATCGACGGTCGACGACTAAACGCGGTTACGCATCATTGTCATCGTTGCATACAAGCAATCGTTAAAATTCAACACATTTAACGAATGGGTCCGAAACCACTACGGCGCACCGAGTCATTGTAGCGTTAAGTATAGCCAATTATTAAATTATGGTTCGTAACAATATAGTTTGACGAATCGACATTAGCGTATTGTACGACGCGCTTTCGCATATATTATAATACGATTTTCAAGTTTCTCGATTTTAAAAAGTCATACGGTAGGTATGATCGCGATATAATTGCACCAAGTTGTAATTTCTTTGCAAAAGCTGTTGATTCATCGCCATTGTCGTTATATCGATTCCGAAAAGAGTACCTATATAGATTTAAAACGTCAGATATATGCGGGTACCTACTCTAGTATTTATTTATAACCTAATAACGAGAACTTGTTTTTGTTTTTTAAGGTGCTAAACGCTAATAATTATTATGTTGTTGAGTTGTTGTTATCACATTGCGTGAACAGAAATGGAAGAAGTATATTATATAAAGCGGGATTAAGGGCTTAGATAAGCCGCCCACTCCACGTGATTGTTTGGAAAAAAAAATGTAACGAGAAAATAAATAAAACTTAAATACCTACACCGAGTACACCGTACCGTGAGTAGGTACAATAGAATATTATAATAATATTGACTAGTCGTTGATCATCTACACCAATTTCTCGAGGTTTTTATAGTAATTGTTTATATTGGACGATCAAATATAAGTAAATATGTATGTAATTTTATAAAACTTAATAATAACAATTTCAATTTCGAATGAAATATTTAATAAATCACTATATCGCGATCGTGTAAATTTCCACGGACGTAATGATACTAATTTTTAATGTTAATTTTTAAATTTTATCTCTAAGTACCTATCTGATTATTATATCGACCAGCGCACGAAAAATCTACCGATGTTAGCAGTTATTGTCCGCTCGGAATCGTTTCAGAATCGATAGCATCTATCACATCGGTTAAAAATGTAGTATTATAATGGTCGCTACTATCCTGGACCACTATCCTGTGCCACTGTCGTTTTATATCCTGTGCCACAATCCTGCGCTGATACGATGAAATCGGACAAGTCAGCCGAACACATTGAACTGAATATTATATTCCTAGTCGAGTTTTTCTTTTTGGATCCTAAACTGACCAACACCATCGCCCCCGTCGCATAATAATATATACCCCTATTAGGTATAACAATAGACGCCTTTGTCAGTTGATTGCGATATACTATTTTATTTTCTTCGGTCGTCACTTCAAAATACTTCGTTTTTGAAACGACCCTTACGTCTAATATAATATATCCATATAACGCAATATTGTCGACCGAACGTGATACGCGAGGAGCAGCGTACAATATAATATTATATTCACCTACCTAGCACCATATAATATATCCATAAACACATTATATCATGTGTTAAATATGACATATATATATATGTATTGAAACAAATGTTCGTACAAGTCATATTTTATAATCCTCCCGCCTTCGTAATAATATTGCTGTTCGCTGCTCCATTATCTGCGTATACATTTCATATTATATAATTTGAATACTGTCCGCCGTGTGTATGGTTCCAGCGAAGGTTCCACCGTCGAGCGTATAATATATAATTTGTCCGTATAATATCTAATGGTATAATATTATGCAATTACCGCGGGTTATTATGACATGCAATGTAGTAAATTATAATAGGTGACATATTATTATTATTATTATGTTAATATGATTTTAATACGCCGCGAGGTTGGTGTTTTAATATAATAGTATAACGTTGATATAGGTACCTATTATGGCTGTGCTGGGTAAGTCATTCGTACGGCGTATAGTGTGAAACGCGATTCTGGTGGGTATATTATTACTCAGGCTGATTCACCGAGCACGCTCGTTCCCTTTTATCCGAATAAATAGGTACTTAATAATGTCAAAAATCATAATTTATATAATTACGTTATTAAATACCATATTTTCAATTGCTTACTTAATTTTTATTTAATATTGCAGCGTCTAATAATTATTATTAATTAATTTAAATTTTATAATTTGTTAAAACTGGTCTGAATATAATAAGAACTCCGCACTAGTGAAATATAACTATCAAGCTATATATTATAATAAATTATCGTTAGTAAGTACATAACGTGTAATACTCGGCAACTAATAGTTGAGATTTAGATTTAGATTCATCAACATTTTCAAAACATTCGTCTGATGACAATATTACAGTAAAAAAAGTATAGTTCCCATTTCAAAAAAAAAGTTTGTGTTAGGCGCCTAACACACGATACTCCTTAAACGGTAAACATAATACACATAAAAGTATTTGAAAATATGGTATTTCTGAACAGATTTACTTAAAAATTCTAAATAGGTATTAGAATTTTAATAAATGCATTTTAATTATTAAAGAATGAATGCTACGGTGATCAAGCTTGGTGAGACATCCTATATAACATTTAGGTAGTTATTGCGATTATCCCCGATTTCGGTGCAAGAATGTTCATTTCGTAGGTACAACACACCTGCAGCTCAGCGAGCAGAAAGTCGGTTGACAAGTAAACATTTTTGAATCCCTCTAAGCTGCATTACTCGCGGGACTGATGGAAAAAAGGTCATCGTTTTGTCGACCGTCGTTTTTAATTAATTTTTACACCCGGGCGGCGTACGCCTTTTAATTTATAAAAATAAATTCAGCACGCGCATCTCTTAATTGTTATTATGATAATTTAAAAAGTGCAATTCCATATTTGAAGAGAATAGGTCACTAAATATAATATATACCTATAACGGCTATAACCTACCTATATAATATAAGTATGACGACTGGATCCGCCTCGCCGCACGGTCTGTGCAGTCTAATAGCTGGCAGGACATTGCTGCAGGAATCAGACAGCTATGTAAGTCGAAATTTAAATATCAACGCCCAGGTACGCTAAATCATAATAGTAGTGTTATGAATTATTTTTACCATATAATTTTTTTCACCGTTTATGATAGTAGAAATAAAAGTATAAATTACTTTATTCCTAGTTGCATATTACATAATATAAGGTCTCCAGAACCATGTAAAAGGTTGAGTGTGCTAAAACTGTATATGTTTTATATGATATATTACCAAGGTGTATTTGTTTTGTATTATACGTTTATGCACAGGTACACTCTTACTGCACACACTTAATTTGTACCTACACATTTTTTTTTTTATTTAATGAAACCATTAATTCTCTATGACGTCCAATTTCGCCACGTATATATGCACATTGCACGTGCTATCGATTTACCCTTTTTTTCGTTCCCCTATTGACACTATTATGTTGATTGATAATTATTGTAGAAGTTTCTCAAAGAATCATCATTAAAAAATAAAATTAATTACACGGTGTTGTACCTAATGAAAATTTTACAATGAATAACTGTAGATGCTTGAAATTGCCACAACATTTTTATATTAGAATTTACTAGACGCGGTATATTTTAAAAGCATATTCAAGCCAAATACTGATTATTATTACTGACTTTTAAATAAAAAATAAGTTATAATTTTAAAAATATTAATGTCGACGACTCGACACTTTTTATTGCTATACAAACGTTTAATTAATATATATACCTGTGTTGTTATTGATTATATAGGTACACAATTAAATTTTCAAAATATTTAGATTAATTTGAAACTGCTATTATACCACGAATCTATTGACACTGTTCTACGGTACGTCGGTATTAATTTATAAATTAAAAACTATTGCTACCTAGTACCTAATATATTATATGTAACAATATCATAATAAAAAAATATGTCTGTATAATATTATATATGCGATATTTATTATTGGCAATAATATTATTTCAACCGACCGTATTAATAATAGAAAAATATAAAACTAATAGCAACACAAATATATATAAAAATAAAAATATATCTTTAGAAGTACAGGCTCGACTGTTTCCAGCCTCCACTCATAACCTTTTTTCATCATAGACAAAAATGATTTACCGTTGAATTTAAATTTAACACATCTATATAAAGCAGTGGCCTGTAATCTTCAACTTCACTTACCTTGATTTACTTCACTCACTATACCTACAGCAGAGCTACTTCTCCGCTTTTTTTTCCATTGAATATAATATTAAAGTTAATTTCAGCCGGTAAGTCCAATCGTTTTCTCGGTCCGTTTTTCAGATCTCAAAATATAATAACTTAATTATAATAGGTATGTATATATATATAATGCTATATTATGTACAAAGATATTTTTTTCATCGTGATTATTGTTTGTACACAAATAGGTATACATTTGATGGTCTAAGTTCTGTCATTGTGTTTTGCGAACCAGAAATGTTTTCTTGGGAATATTGCAACCATTGCACCTTTCTTTCAACCACTGCAAGCATAAAAAAAATTGACGTTTGATTTATATTTTAATAATATAATATTTAAGTCGAGTTTTGAACTATGTGGATCGGATTAATTTTTCATTACGCATAGCCGTATAAGTATAACTTATACGTTTGTAGGTAGGTACATTACAGGTATACACGAACCCTTTCAGACTATTTTGCATAAAAAAAAATGTATTATACCTACGACCACGGTCCACGGGATTTGCGCTGATTAATGCCGACGAATGTTGGAGATGTTCGACCGGAATACTGTTAATAAAACGTAGCTGAAAATTAAAAAATCCAATCCTACTTTTCATAATAATCGGGTGAAAAAAAAAACTATAAATAGGGATAAACAGAAATTTTTATGCTGAACTAGTTTTCGACTAAATAAATTTACTTATTTTGTTGTAATTCAAAAATGTGTAGCTGGGGTAGCAATTTTCAACAAATGTTGACATTTTCTGTACTTATATAGTTATATGCTACGATTTTCAAAATATTGACTCTTTTCAGCTATTTATTGTCATTTAAAATTTTCTGTTTTCTTTTGTTTCTTTAAATAAATAACGATAAAAAAAAACCGAATAACCGTAGATATAAGTGATTGAATCTTTCACCAAATGTTTGTATTGTTTATGATATTCTATACATCGGGACGATCGGGTAATTTAAAAAATATTTCAACTCATTTTGAGTTAATTTAAAGTTTTTATTTTATTTTTCTATAGATATTGAGGAAAATAATATGTTCAACCAGCAAAAAAGCTTGAAAATTGAATTCCTACAATAGGTTCCTCACAAGTCATTCAAAAATATTAATGATACGTAGTGACTTACTCAATGAAGGTGTAATTGGTTTAGGACCTCCTTTCTCGCTTTTTATTTTATTGAAAGTAGATAATATACGCCCTACAACATAATAAACCTAATTCTTAGCTATAATATTATTATAGATCTTAAAATCTTGTAAGAAAATATTTCCTTAAACGTCAATAGCTTTTTGAAATACGCCTAATGATAGTGTTTTACATTAGATGAATCCTGCATTTGCAGGCACAATGCTCAAATTAAGTTCATATTACATTATATTGTACAGTAGGTATTATAAGACTATTGTATTGGAAATTTGGCGTCGCGAGGATTTATTTCATATATTATTTATAATGTTTATGCCCATACAATACAATATATCATGTAGGTATATCATATTATTCATATACCATTCACAATACGTTTTGTTTTTATACACTCCCGCGACATATATTTGCGTATAATATATATATAGATTGTTTCCATCATTGAAAAATACTACTACGGGAAAAAAATAAAAAACACCAGTCAATTTATTATGTGTAGCTGCAGGTAGGTACCTATATATATATATGTATATATTTATTGGTATAAAAAGCCCATGATATGATTATATAATTAAATGAAAACCAAACGATGAGTAAATATAAAAGCTTAAAAAAAATCGTTTTATTGGAAAACGCTTTATTTGATTTCACCCGTTTAATTACCTTTCATTAATTATTATTGTATTTGAATAAAATTATTTACGTTTTTTTTTATTTTTTCTCTGATGGCCTGACAAATAGTGAACGACAACAGGTTTTGATTGAATTCTCTAAATTTACAAATAATAATTAGTCGGTTCGATAATATAAACATACCACCATTAAGGTTATAAATTTATAACGTAAATAATATTACTTAAAATGATGATAATAAAAATTATACCTGATATGTATTTTTGATATTTTTAAATTGCTGTAAAAACAAATTATGAGGATTGATAAACTTTGAATTCAATCATTTTTTTTTTACCTAGAAACAAAAATGTTGTTTTAAAAGATGTCAACAATTTAAAATGTTTATTAAATCGCTCAAAAGAACCAAAATATCTTTAAAATTAGAGTCAAACGATAATAATATATAATATTATATTATAGGTTATTAGGTACCTATACGGTTTCAACCATGATTTAAGACATACCTTAAATCGTGGTCTCAACTTTTCATAAATCCGTTTACAACCAAAAACGAAATTACCTAGGCAGGTATATAATTATTATTAAAACAATAAATAATTCTGTTGTTATTGTATTTTTGTATTTCCTAGGTTTTTGAAGATATGATAATAATATATATAAATTATCTTGTACAATGTAACTATAGGTAATCATTAATGACTTAAAAGTAAGCATATTTCAGCCCCCCCCCCACCACGGCACCACCACTACCACTAAAATTACGTTTTAAAAAGTTATAGGTACACACCTATACTGTAGACTGCAGTGTCAAAAATTGTAGAAACACTCATAAAGGTACAACGGTTAATATGATGGGTACGCACCTATTACCTACAGGTTTGGTATTTATGGTAGGTATACGTTGATATTCTATAATAGAAACTAGAAAGTACCTTAGAATGAATTATTGTCCAATATGGAAAAAAAAAGATTACGATGGAATCCAATATTACCAATAGGATAAAATGGTACTTGTGAAGATTATAAAAAATATTATTTTTTTTTATTGGAGAGAAGAAAAACAACTCACACACACACACGTGCAATTAGCTATAATATCAAAATACACGCGCAATGCGAATAGCTTTCGCTTGATAGGGGAAATATTGCTCACCCACTGTACCACCCACCGGTGGTAATACTCCGCGTATACCTATAGGGAGGGACTATAGCTTAGAGCAGGTAAACAGGGCCGGATACGGCCCGCGAACAAGTTTTAAACGGCCCGCAGCACCCATAAGACGGTAAATAAAATATAGATATCTAAATATATGTGTAATTTAAAAAGTCGTTATCACGGGCACGTATCATAATTTATGACGACAGACATTGCAATTTCCTTTTATATTTTTAGTTTTAACGTCGATAACGGAGAGATTAGTTATTAAAATTGGAACTAGCAACATACAACCTCAATTCGATCGAATATTAGCAGAAAAACATAAATTTCATACTTCTCATTAAAAAAAAAAAATTATTAAAATTACAATGTATATATTATTATCATTTAAATGTATACCAATTATATTTAAGTATATTGTAGACAATATTTTATAAAAAGATTTAAAGTTAACTTATATTTGTATACCTATATTTTCATAAAATTAAAAATTATATGTGTTAATAAACTTTTGGCCCGCTAAGAGCATTTGATATTTTTTGTGGCACTTCAATAAAAAAGTTTGGAGACCCCTGGCTAGAGTATACATTGTCAAGACGTAGAGGAGGGATTACAATTTTGTATTTGTTTCGTCACAGTATAATGAGTCACGGTTTCGGTTACCTTTTGATCTGTGAGCAGGCACATCCGGGATACAATTCGAAACAGTAGGTATGTATCGTTTGAATTAAGGGGCAGGTGAGTATTCAATGTGGGTTTTACGTGAAACGCTTTTTTATTGGCCCGTTGCGCAGGGTTTGGTCGGACGTATACCAGTATAATAGGTATGGCAACCCGATATTATACGAAAAGTTATATTTTGAATTGCTCGATGGCCGACGAGGTACGAACTTTTTTTAGAGTTTAGCCGAGCCTCAGATTTGCCGTTTATGTACCGTAATATATAGGTGACGGCCGGACACTATCGATGTGCCCTAACAAGAGGGTAGGTATAATGTACGTGTGGGATATATATATATATATAGTCCCTCGCATGGTCTGGAGTCGATTATTTGGTATTCGTGTCTTTTCACGCCAGTAATCCTATAGTTCCGAGAGGAGCGATGAGTGTATTTTTATTTTACAGTGTTAAATAAAATGTATAATCTATTTACCGCCATACTAGCTATTATTTAACTAGATTTATCATGTCTGATTTTTTTTTTTTTTTAATTGTCTTTTTCATCCAACTCGATTCAATGGAACACGAAAAGTAGGTAGATTTCAACTGCTTGTAGCCTCTGATTACATTGGCTTTGTATGATGCACCTTCCACATGGTTAGTAGGTTGCAGTTCACACGAGTGCGACAAGCGTGGGTAGTTGCCTTGGCCATTGGTATAGGACATAGGTGATGTAATGTTGGCCAGCCAATCAGCCTAGATAAGTCTTAATGAGCCCATAGGGGCACACACCAATTGCTGATAATATTTCACATTGGGTGCATCACATACCAAGTTACAAACTCTGAGCAAAACCATATTCTTAGGAATCGATCCATAATGACTAAATATATTTGGTTATAATATCTAATTATTAATTAGTAACATTCCAGTGTTTAAAATGACAAAAAACTATTAACGTGACTATGTAATCACTAATCTCAAAGATTTAAATTTTTATTTTCATTATTATTTGTTACAGACCTAAACAAAAAACATTTGTTCTTACTGCTGTTTGCATACATATTGACGTCTTGGCCATTTACATGATTCCGGCGAGCTGTCAGTGGCAACATGGACCTCCAACCAACCCATTTGACGTGTAATAAATTATCATTTGTACATACAAAGCGGCACAATTAGTTCAACTTGTGTGTTAGGCGTTAAATAAAATACAAATGTTTAGTAAGTAGTAAATAAAAGAAAACTTGATATTTGTTTTAAGAAATTTGTTGTTTTTATAATTTATTTTTTAATTCTTTTTTTTTTTTTTTTTTACACTTAATGAGTTGTTCTACAATATAAAGTCTTTAAACAAATATAATATATAAACAAACTATATAAATGACAAAGTTATGATAATAATTCTATTTACACCCGTTTTTTTTTTTTTTTAACAGTCCTAAAATAAATAAATAATAATAATAAAAATCATCATAATATAATAATAATAATAATAATAATAATAATAATTGTCACATAGAATCGCAATATTACATTAATAATAATACATATAATATTATTATTATGACAATACATTAAAATATAGACAAAACAGTAGTTCAATGGGCGGGAGAATGATACGGGAAGGACATAATAAACATTTTTTTTTGTTTTGTTTTGTTTTTTTGAAATTAATTACACAAATTTTACTAAACTGTTACAATTGTTAACATATAACACAATGATTTACAATCACAGTTGAAATCCACATAATATATTGCCTTAAATGTTTCTCAAAAGAATACTGCGTACAAAATATGTTTTATAGAAAAAAAAAAATACTAAAGTACGCGGACTTCATCATTCACAATAATTTAATTGACTTCATTAGTGACAAAAATTGGTTATCTCACTAGCGTGTGCAAAATTTGGGACACAGTGAAATATCTATAAAGGTGTCATCATTTATAATCTATTAATTCGTTAATATAATATTTAGCTGCTAATATATTTGCTACCTATTAAGAGAGACAATGAAATTAGTTTGAAAAAAAATATATTTATATGTTTATATAATATATTGTATGAACTAAGATTTACTATGTACCTAAGAAGGTTGAGTTACACAATTTTAAATTAAATATTAAAAATGTTGAGTGTACCACCATAAGAAAAATAAAAATAAAAAATATTAATGAATTTTAAAACTATAAAAAAAATTACAATAAAATATAAATTGTACATGAATATAACTTGATTAAATCAAAATTTTGATTTAATTTTAGCATTTCTAACTCAACCTTTGTATACATTTTACTTGAATACAAAATAAATATTAAAAAAAAAAAAAAAAAAAAAAAAAAAAAGACATTTTATAATATACACTTAAGTAGGTATATATATGTATGTAAAATGCATAAAGTTTGTGTGCTTAAAACACAACCATTAATATAAATGAACGTACACGGATCGGTACCTAATATTAAATAGTTTAACAATAACATAAAATCTGATGTCAATGATCAGTCATCTTGGAAATTTAGTTTAAGTTATCGGCTAAATAAAGTGTGTTCAGAGGAATATTTTGCTTTGACGGACCCATTGGACGGCAAGCGACAATTGTAAAATAGACTATCCAAAAACAAATATAATCATAGAGGAAAATTTTGTGATTGATGCAACTTTAGGAATGTTTTTCAAACACAAAAATATCATTTTTACTGGACGTTCAAGGGACGGCAAAGCGAATGTGGGGAGAGTATTTAAGTTATTTTGTTCAGTTTAAATTTATTATTTAATATTATAGATACAAATATATGTATGTGTAAGTATACATAATATATGTAACTAGATTGTTATACAGTTGACCCCCACTTTGTTGAGCAATTTCATTTGCCTTAAACACTAATATTTTAGTTGTGAAAACTGCATAAGTAGTAAACACAGAAGAATTATTATCGCCCTAAAAATATATATCTTATATTATATTATTTCATCTTTGTTCTGTTTTTTTTTTCATATTTTTTATAAGTTTATAATTGTAATATAACCGATTGTTTTTTTTTAGTTTTTTTTTTTTAATATTTAAATATTCTCATTCTAGAAGCCCTTTACAACACTGATATACTAACATTTATAAGTATGAATATAGGAAATATAAAATAATCATCATCACAGCAAAATGGCTCAACAGCCGAGACGTGTAGAGCCCCGATTGGGCCGCACAACTCAATGTTTCTGGTAAACAACTATGCTTATATATAATATTATTATTTTAATTTTATTGAGCTAATAATTAGTAATAACTTCATAATTACTAAAAAAACATTTAACACTTGAACGTAGTTCTTGATTCATGACTCAGATGAACGCCCTTCACACTGAAAATAGACACCTCTGAAAATACCAAAATACCATTAGTTAAAATTAATTTTTAAAATCTCCTCAATACTTTACTTACCATCTGGAAGATCATATATGGCTTTAGGAAGTGATTGAAAATATTTATGCCTAAGACCAGATGGAGCATTGATACGCAAATCTGGATTAAGCTGAAAAAAATAATTTATTTTTATAAGCATTAAATAAATAGTATATTAAATTTAAAAAAAATATGGTGTACATGTACTTCAACTTTCAACATAACTAGTTACAATTCAAATCAAATGCATGTTAAATATTTTTAATTAGTTTAATTAGTTATAGTAGTAATTATATCAATATTTATTAATTAAAATAGCGTATATTATAATTACATAGAACGAAAAAATCTTTGAAGTTTATAAAATCATTAAAGGAACATTAAATTTAATGCACAAAAATTTAAATAAATAATAACATTTATCAAACCTTTAATATTAGGATAAGTCCTTTTTTATAAGAAAATTAAATTAGTTATTTGAGTATGTTTTTGGATGTATATTTTAATTCAATAAGTATATTTAAAAAAATATGTTTATGTAAAAATTATGTTTAATATTTTTAATTGTATGTACTTATTCATTAAAAGTTACCAAATAAAAATATTATTTTCATTATTGTAAATTGATTTAAACAATTTTTGTGAATACGATATTATGTAATATGACATTTTCAATTGATTTATTTGTAATAAATAATAATGAAAAAACAAAATTTCATTTGCCACTTGTATAATATAATTATAATACAGTTATATATTTAAATAATATAATATAAATGTATTAAACATATTGTCTATTGATGAACTATACACAAATGTACAATACAGATATAAGATTAATGTAGTATAAATTAGTACTTGAAGTAATGACGTAGCCAAGTTCTCGCCTTCGGCAATGTCATACAACCTAGGGAACACATGACCAAGCTTTTGATGTGGATACATAAATATTTTTCCTCTTCCTTCTTTATAACCTTTTAGATGTGTGCAACCTTCCCAATGTTCTTCTGTGGGTGTACCCAATATCTATGAAACATAGTTAAAACCGTCAAAGTTAATAATAATAAGCATACATCAATAATTGTATACTAACCTTAAATATTTTATCCAATTGATCATATGTATCTCGTACTCCAGGGAATGTGGGCACACCAGTAATCATCTCAATGAATATGCATCCAACACCCCACATATCTAAGGACGTTGAATAGTCAGTAGACCCAAGCAAGACATCAGGCGGTCTATACCACAATGTCACTACTTCATGTGAGTATGTATGACTTGGCACTGATTTAGCACGAGCCAATCCTAAACAACAACAAAAACAACATTAATAATAAACATGTTTTACATAGTCAGAAGTGTATAATACAATTATTATTAGGTAATTAATTATCACTACTCATACCAAAATCAGCTAATTTAAGTTCTCCTATCTCGCTGATGAGCAAATTCTGAGGCTTGACATCTCTGTGGAGCACACGGCGTTGATGTATATATGCTAAGCCTCTGAATAATTGAAACATGAATAGTCGTACATTTGAATAGTCAAGACCTCCTGAATGTCTTTCCATGTATTGTGACAAATCGGTATGCTAAAATAATAAACACAAATATAATGAGTTTCATTATTATATCTCATTTTTACTGTTCCTGTTTTGTCCATTAATCATTATATTATAGTCGGAAATTCTTTAGAAATAATTAAGATTTATTATTAAATTTCTTAATATTATTTGTATTGTTCACATTTTTAATTTTAAAATTAGGGCGTTATATTTTTTAACCTGACCTAGTTATAAAAAAATCGTTATCTATGATCACAAAATGCTTAGATTTTAAATGCAACTTAATCTTGACTATGGTATTAAAATATGATAAATTCTGCATTTAAATGATAGAATATGAAATATATTTTCAAGATATAAATAAAACATATAAATAATAATGTATTTGCATAACTCTAAATTGTATGGTGTCATTAGATATAATACATGTTGTAGACAAATTAAATATTAAATACAAATCATAATAATGCATTGTTTTTTTTGAAGGCAAGGTTTATGACTCATAAGCATTTATAGTATAATGGATGCATTACGAGCTATCAGCTGAATGTAATCAAATTAAATGAACATTTATTATACCAGGAATTTTATTTTATTTTTTAGCTCTAGAGCCTATTATAGACACTATTTAATAGTAATTAAGCATATTATAAATAGAATACTATTATTTTCGAAATGTTCACATGCATAGAATGTTAAATGTTAACTTCTGCTACCATAGATGTATAGTTATCTCTATTCACATAAATATAAACAGTAGGATAGTTCGTTTGAAACATAAACAACCTAATATTTATTTTTTTTATGTGTAAATACTATTTAGGGATGAAAAACAATTTTATGATCAATATTCATTTTTAATATGGCTCTGAATACATTAACATTATTACTGTACTTAAGTTCAAAGATTATTATAATATCTATATTATATCTAATATATATATATATGTACGTATTAAAATATTATTAAGTGATTATAATATAAATATAATAAGGACAATTTTAAGAAAAACATAGTTTTTAAAAGTGTCATAATGAACGCGTTTTTTGAAATATTAGGTATCTAATAAATAACAATAATGTAATAAATAATAATACAGGTTTAGAATCAAATATGTATATTGTAAAATATAATATGTGGAAGACTTACCACGTATTCGAAAACGAATGTAAGTGTTTCACGTGTGTGCACAATGTCATGTAAAGTGACCACGTTGTTGTGCTTCAGTTCTTTCAACAACGAAGCTTCACGGATCGCCGTGAAAGGTGCACCTTCCTCTTCCTGTAGTCTTATCTCTTTTAACGCAACGACTTGATTGGTCAAACTAGAGAAAAAAAATAAAAAAAGATCAGTTATGAATTGTTGTCGTCGAGACGGCGGAAAATGTATTAGTTTATATAACAATATAGAATAATTATACAAGTAAGTAATGAACAAACACCGGAATACCTAGATATATGTTCGGATTTGTAACAACTATATATTAATATTATATAAAAAGGAATTCATAGAACTCATTAGAATTCCTATACATTGTGTATTCACGTGTTTAATATATTTTATAGGTATATCTAATTGTATTAAAGGTACATATTATATTTATTGTATCCTTATAAGTAATAAGTAATAACAAATACTATAAAGATTGGAATACGAACGTTAGGTTAGTTTATCTATTTCTTAAATTTTCACCAAGGCACAAAAATCAAGTACACAATGTTTCTTTGAGGGGGAAAAAAAGTACTACCAAATTACTCCATAGACTTATTTTTATTATTTAAACTCTTAGTAACCTCTATTTGTAAAATTGGTAAGACGTAACAGGCAACAGCTATATTCAGAACCATACGATGTTTGGTGAATTTTTCTCCATTTAATACTCATGAAAATTTAATACTCGTACACATTCAATCACGGAAAAGTGCGGTTTGATTACGAACTACCTACCATTTTAGCTTTTTACACATTATTATAATAAATACATTTATTGTTCACCGTCACCGTCACTATAACTTTATATTTTGTTTAAAATGTGTAGTATCCTGACTAAATATAGTTTTTCTAAATAGCCTTTAATTAGTATAGGTGCCTTTAATAGTTATTTTATAATAAATTAATAAATGTTGGATGAATAATTTTCACAATCTGTAGGAAAACAATTACAACGATATTTGATGCACAAAAGCATTTTTAATTTTTCTTAAATGTACAATTAAGTTTTTAGTTTTTACTGAATAAAAATAAATCATTTGTTATACTTACTTACTGTACCCTTTAAACACAGTAGCATAGGAACCTTCACCAAGCGGGTCTAATTTTATGTACGCCTCTGATTTTCCAAATGGAGAATCTCCCTGTATGAAAAAAACAAAAGTTAAAAAATTCAAGATACTTTGCATGAAAAACAATATACTATACATTTTATGGGGGAGGTTACGCCTGAAAGCGATTTTAATAATATTTCTCGGGTATAGTGAAAGTCAAAGTTACGTGTCAAATTTTAAAGAGAAAAAAGAAATCGAGATTCAATAGGGGAAAATAACGAGGTATAAAAAGGTTTAACATTTCTTGGCCGCTTAAAGCTATATTATAATGAATGGAGTTATAAATGTCATTAGTGTTCAAAACAAAACTGGATTTCATTTTATTTTTATCAAGGATGGGGGATGGTTTAAAGTTTTTTACTTTCAACACGCATAAGTATATATACTTATTAAGTCAAACGTGAGCATATACACACCCCAAATGCCGAATACCGTTTGGTTCGTCTGTGGTTGGGTTGGTTTAGGAACACTTCAGATTTAGGCCTAGGAGGTTTCTTAGGTCTTAGTATGACACGTGTCTCCTCGCATATAGCTTCATCCAACAGCTTTGAATCAGACGACACGGATAACTGCCGTTTAACTCGTTCTTGATCACCAAGACCAGAACTCCAGTCTAAAAATATAAATATAAAATTGTACTTTAAGACTAAATTAATAAAACCGTTCCCGATTTTTTTATTTTTGTAATAAAATTACATTCATTTAGTATTTAACCAACGTCACTCACTATCTACACAACAGTTGTATAATCATTCTAATATAATATATTGTAATGACTAAACGATTGTTTAATAAAATTTACTAGTTACGGTAACTCCCCTTACGGTAAAACACATTATATAACCGAATGCCGTACATACGAGAAGGAAGTTTTTTAGGTTTGAACCTAGACCACACCCAACTGATCATCTTTCTTAGGTATAACATATAAAAACTAGATATATTATTGTAAACCATGTGTAGGTATATTATATATATTAAATAAAAAATAATGATTTATAAACATTTTCATATTATGCTGTTTTATTTCTGATGAATGTAATAATAACATACAATAACTAAATACAAAATTACATAAGAAATTAAAAGTGTATGGTAATTTGAATAATAAATAATTTTAAACTTTGGTACATACTATATTTCAAACATAAATTATAATTAAAAAGAACAATATCCATACAAGTTTCAAAGGAAGTACGGCGTAAGTAATAAATCGAATTTCTAATACTTTTTAATGGAAATTGAGAAGTTTTCATGAAACTTTCATTAGAGATAACGATGAGTTGTTGATTGTTCATGTATAATAAATAATTAAAGTAAACATTGTTATTGATAGCGAAATTGTCAGAATAAAAGTGAAAGGGCAATATTTTCTGCTAACCATTATTTCGTACATTTGGAATCATGACACTAACATTTATATTTTATGAACATACAAACGTATAAAAATATTAGGTAAGTTATTAATAATTTTAGTGCAAGTCCAAAATGAATGTTGCGCTTCATAAGTCAAAAAGTTTATAGTCAAATTGTTAAAATTTTGTTATAACGGAATTGTGTTTTTTTCGTAAATTAACTTAAAATAGTATTATAGTAATCGGTTGATGTATAATATTATAGCTTTATACTGAAAGCTATAAATTATGTCATTTGAACACGCGTTATCACGGAATACGGATATCAAATGCCATCCGGACCGGACGAAAGACTATAAATTAGGACACCCTACATAGTATAATATGATAATATATTAAAGCAAGAGGATCAAAGAATTGCCCCTTCCATTACAAAAAACAAAACCAAATCAAAAACCCAAACTAGAAAAACGGTAATGTAGATATTTTCAACAATTTGGTAAAACCACTACGTCACACATGGAGAAACAAAAATAAAATAAAAGTAACCTAATATTAGTACTTACATAATATAGTTCATATTCATACCACATTTTAACACACCCCATTTGTATCGACGTATTTTTTACAATGTAATAAAAACATAATATTATATTGTATTGTATACGAAAGTAGAAATAAAAATAAACAATTCCCAACCACGCGTCATAATATGACTATATAATATTTTAATAATAGAAGAAAATATTATCCCAAGTACGGGATTTTATAACAGCATATAATAATAAACATAAAACGAAAATACAATTTCATACCTAGTTGACACTTGACAGCGGAATACACTTTTCATTCAAAAATCATCACATGTGAGGGGAGGGAATACTAAATTATATACCTACATCGCACATACCGTGACAGCTCGTAGTGTTTTAAGGGACATAAATAAAAAAATCATTAACAGCGCAACCAATGCGAATGACGTCGGAATGATATTATTAGTAGGAATTAACGCAGAGGGCACATCCGGCAACTGGCTTTGATGGGCGTTTGTCATCCAAACGTCTAAATTGCACTCCATGTACGCTTTTGTCATGTTGCCAAAGTCGAGTAAATGAATTCCTCACCTCTCCTCTCATTCGGCTTTAAACACACACGCACACCCATACAAATGCAATTCCCGGAGCTAGGGGACAAATTACTTCACCTGATGAAATCTGTTCGTTGACCCTTTTATAGATTACACGACGTTCAGGAAATTAAAATCCCCCGTGTATACAACCGAACCGAACCGAACAGTTTATAACTAGATTTTTTTTTTCACTATTTACTATCATTATAATTTTTTTCTATACAAACTGCTTCAACCAGAAAATATCATCCATATTCCATAAAATAATTTATTCATATCGTTGATAACGTCAAAGTTAATATAAAATACAACGAAAAATCATCCTTGTTTGTGAGAATAATTTCTTTTGAAATCCTCTCTGTAAAAACAATGATTTTGTACACTTACGGTTTGTTTTGTTTTTTAGTTAAGTGCAAAGAGGGGTTCGGAGGTGTATTGTGTATGATAATAGCCTGGCAAGTGCTCTGAAGATGACAGGCCGGAACTATTATTCAAGAGAGCGTTTTTATTTGTAGAGAACGACTGAACGGTGGTGGAGGGTTGAGGGTCTTTAATAAGAGAAAATGTCCAAGGGAAACTTTGCCACACGAAATATGAGGCGAGGTTTATATTATTTATAACAGGAGAGATTTAGAAACAAATGCCAGCATAAACGATTATATGGGTTAACTCTGTTTTAAAAAATTCAGAAACAATACCTCTCGGTATATCATATTATACTTACACAAAATACAAATACAAAATGCATAAACCGAGTAGTAAGTATAATAAAAATTACATTAGTGTCTATTAATTTTAAACTTTATTAAATAGTTATAATTATTTATTTTAAGTAATCGTTTTTTTTTAGCCCGTCGTTGAATTAACAAGCTAACTATATTATATGATGTAAACTATTACCCGTTATATTAGCAGTTTTACATTTTTTTCCCACAACCCAATGATTTGATATTTGATATTTATCTCAAATTTTAACCTAACCTAACCTAGCCTAACCTAACGTCCATTAACATTAATCATAATTAAAGGTTCTGTGTACTACTACTACTACTCTATTATAATTTCTGTATTTAACCATATTTCGTTTACCTTAAAAATATTTTTTAATATAATTAAACAATGTATAAATGCCCACAACGTTTAGTTCGATTTATACAATTATTAATTAAGATTTTTAATTAAAATAAATTAAGTATTGGATGAACTGAACTATTTAAGTACTAAGTAATTTTTTTTTTCGCGACAATAAAGCAGAGCATAATATATTGAGATGATAAATTAATTAATATGATTTAGTACAATTTGATTTTATGTTAATTAGATACTTTAAATGGATATATTGATTAAAACTGATTAAAATATACGGTATAAATCGTCAATAAAAATTAAACCATTATACCTATAGTGTCCTAATTAAATGTATTTTTAATGATATAAAAAAATAATAAAAACAATTTAGGTGTACGAATAAACATTGTTATCAAGATTTAGAAATTGAACCATTAAAAATAGTTTGAAAAAAAATGTAGTATCCCTTAATCAAAGAAAACAATTTCCGTTATATTAATGATTTAGAAACAAAAAATCCTCTGTACAAGCCACCTGCATTAGGTTTAACCTTTATTAGCATTTTAGATATACATAACTTATAGCAATAAAAATAAAACTTTGGATCTTTTTCTACCCACCAAAAAGGGTGCGATCAAATAAAAGATCAACCCCTTAGGGAAATCTTTGTTGGTTACATTAAAAAAAAAGATAGAATATGTTTTTATAAGACATTTTTTTGATATCAATCGCTATAATATAAAACTTTTTTTTTATACTCTTTGCTACAGAAGTATTTTTTCAAATATCTTTAAAACAATAAATTAATAAATAATTTAAGACATAACATAAATCACAAGGAGATGTCTATAACATATTAAAAATTATAAATCACAGCTCAATCAATAACTGTCACGATAAATGTATGATATAGGTGTATATGCAAACAAATTAATTTTTTGATGGAATAAAGAACCACAAGTCTAAACTGTATTAAATTGTTAAAAATTCCCAGATGCATACAATAATCTCAACGATATGAGTACCCATAATTTCTTTAATACAAATATTAATATCCAAAATACACAAACATAAACAACAATTAAATACAAGGAATTTACAAAACAAAATATAGTAACATAATATATCAAAAATAAAAATCAATAAATACGTCATCAAAAATGGTTTAAAATATTATTATTAGAATTAGTTAAAGATAGGTACATTATAATTATTACATTATCATATTTTTTTTTTTATAATAATTTTAATGTATTTTTTAGTAGTTAATATAAGTATAGCTACACATATTTTTTAATGCACGTAGTACCATTTATTAAATTATTTTTACAATAGAGCACTATTATAATATGTGTTAAGAATTAATTTGCATTAATTTGCATTAAATTCAATTTTTTTTTGCATGCAATTTCTTAGAATGAATGCATAGTAATAAGTTATAATAAATAAATATATGATTTAGTAATATGGTATTATAATAATGTTTAGAGTTAGTTTAGTTCAAAAATATATAATATTGTAAAAGGTAAATTTAAACAATTAATCAAGTATCTATACATTTTTTAATTATTAACTAGTTAATATACACAGTTTATTTTATAATAATCAAATTAATTAATTAATTAACTATACAATATGCAATGCATGGTATTAAATACATTTTTTGTTACTAAAATATAGAATAACCTAGACCAATATTCCATTTTAATTGAAAAAAAATGAAAATATTTTAAATAATACTGAGCACCATATCTATTTGAAGACAACATAGATAATAATCAAATAATGGACTTTCGTATTAAAAGACTAATTATGTTAAGGATAGAAACTTGATTAAAACAAGTTTAGTAAAATTTGAATTTAAATTAAAACGAGTATAACAAGAACTGTAATTAAGCTAAGAAGAAAAGGCTCACTTATGTAAAATTATATGTTCCTAAAATTCTAACGACAGATTTTATGGTTATATACTCTAAAATGTTAATTCCACTACAGACAATTTTGGATAAATAATAACTATACTTTAATTAGTCATTGAAAAAATCAAATCGAAAAACAAAACTCATATTTATAAATTAAAATTCGTCTATCAAAAAATAAGATTTAAAGTGGATTTCCAACATAATAATTGATAAAATATTAAAGTAATATTATTTTAAATGATTAAATAAAATGGTAATAACTTGTAGGAACGCTTAAATTTATTATTTAAAGAATAAAAAAATGATTAAATATTACTTTAGTTGGTGAGTCAAACAAAATACTGTTCATTAAATTAAAAGTTATGGTCACCTTAAATGCCGAACACATATAGTGCAGAACTATTGATTTAAACGTAATTTTCATCAGCTTTGCGTTTTGCTCTTGTTAAACAGTGAGAGTGGTTCTTCCATTATGTTCATAATATACGAGCCAGAAGTGGTGGAATATATATGTATAATATGTATGTATAATACATATATACATATAAATATGCACTTTATTTACAGTGTATGCTATAATGCACACGCTAACCCCTTTATGGTTTTATGCTTTCTGATTAAGCTGCTTGTTTAATTGTATGAAAATATTTTTTTCCTGGCTGTTTTTGTTGATATCTTTTTTATAATAAATTGGATAAAATATTATACAATACCAATTTTAAGAAGCACTAGATCTTTTAATGTCTTCGTTACTACGTGGATTCGGAATTTTATCAAGCGAATGTGTATTTTTTTTTTTTAAAGTACAACCATTTTACTTATAGTCAAGAGAAAACTGTGGAAAATTTACTAGCCCATAAATAAGTGCTCGTTAGAACCTGTATTTTGCAGTAGTATACATTGAGCACTGAACTTTAGTAGGAATTGTAACCGGCGTGTGTAAATGAACAATAGAACGTGACGTAAATATAACATTTAGAGTCGAGGTTCACGTCGTCCTAATTTGAAAATACATAGATATACAATTGGCAGATTTTTATTTTTATTTTTTTTTCAAAATGACTTGTTAACTTTTATTATGACAAGAATTTCGTATTTCAAACCTACAATAACAAGTTGGTGTTAACATAAATGTTATGTTCACTAATCTACTTTTATAAAGTAAGTCTTGACTTCTAAGATCCAATTAAGTATATATTTAACGACTATGGCACACACACAAATAGACACAAATATGTACCTATATATTACACACACAGCACACAGGGCCAACACTTGAACTCGAGCACTCTTTTGGCCTTTGCATTTGTTTCTGGATTTACAAAGTTCGCTTAGGAGATAATTCAATCCTTGGAAAGTTCTTTGAAATATCATAGAGTGAAGAATAATTATTACCATCGTCAAATTACTTATAATATGGTTTACGGATAAAATAATATTTTGACTAAAAAAACTTTATTTAAAATAATATATTACCAATAAATAGTAATAACATTAATTATTTTAAAACTATAAAGCATAATACATTTATTATTATTTCACTTTAACTAGAAATTTGGAAAAAATAATTGAATTCAAACAATAACATTTTAATTTACAAGCAAATAGTTACAGATACATGAATAAATAAATTAAATGTTATTATTTAAAACTTTTAAAGAGTTAAAACTCTGATATAAACACGATTGGACAGTGTTTAAAATGTTAATTTAATGACGAATCCATTCACATTTAAATTTATTGAATTTAAACTGAACGAATTCGCACTCAAATAAATGTTTGTTAAAACGAACCCATTTACCTACAAAATATGAGGTACGTTCATTCGTATAATGATATTTTGTTAATTCCACTAAAAGAATATTAACTAAATACTTAATAAGTCGGTATATACCTACATACTAATTTTAAAAAATGTAGTTGTTAATATTAAGGTTATACAGAAATTAAAAATTAAATAATGCAAACCTAACTAAAATGGGGTTTTTACTTTTAAATTAGACTTTGGGTTAATAGATTTTTGATAAAAAAAAAAAAAACTCCAGTAAGTTATATGTAAAAATATGACGTTATTGGTTTTTACGTTTTTTGGTTGGCTGCATATAGAAATGGCGCACTATCTTTATTAGGTACTAATAACGAGATGAAAAGAGGTAGCTTAAACACTTTAAAAAATCCTACATAGGTACCGCAAAAGATTCAACCAATAGATACAGCTATTGGACGATGTGAACGGTTTCATTTTTTTTTCAGTCGCCAATCAAAAGTGAAACGTTACCACACATAGATGAGACCTGCAGGGACAAAAGCACTAAAGGTTGTGACATAACCGCTTACCGTGGTTGACATGCATACAGGGGCGGGTATTTGACAAACGACCGTAATGGGATTTTGATGGGTTCACCTTTTATACTTATGACAAATTAAATTGAGCTAATGCTCCAAATAAAAACCTAAGTAAACTGTAAGTATAATAAAATGGTTTTCACCGCAATAGTATAATACTGTTTTTCATTTGTAAAAAATCTAATTTTCTAATAGTATAAATCACAAGTATAAACAATAAACGAAACAAATCGATTATTAAAATCCTATAAAAGTAGAACAATATTAACCTATATATTGTAAGGGAATACTTATAATTTCTGAGAGGACAATTTATTTTTGTATATTGGACTTTTATAGACACGGGTAGATATTCTTCATTATCAAATAATTAAGAATTATAACTTAAATATTAATACTCATTCATTATCAAATAATTAAAAATTATAATTTAAATATTAATTCTAATCTAAAATGTAATTTTAGTAAAACACAATAATAACTGAAATATTTTAATAAATCTAAGAATATAAAAATGTGTTTCATAAATAATAAGGTAGGTAGGTACTTAAAAAAAAATAAAAATAGAAAATAGAAAAAAAAATATATCTACTATAACGACGTAATCAAAGTATCAACTAATATAATTAAACAAAGAGTATAGACTCAAGGGATAAGGATTTAATTTTTAATTTTTTTAATTTTAATTTAATGATTAAAAAAGAACGTTAAGGATCATTTTATATCGTTTAAAATAAAAGTCAAAACTTTAAACCCTAAGAGAAAAATTATTAAATAACAAATTTGTAAAAATAACGATTAATTGACTAAAAAAAAATTGTTAATGACACCGAAGTACAATCGTCAGTTTAAAATTAATCAGTCGATGTATAATGTATATGTTTTATGTATAAAATAAAAATAAACTTCAACAGGAATATAAATTAATAAAATAGCGGAAACAAGCACATAAAACAACACGTCATCATGCGGGGTTAGTAGAAGTGCTTCATCCCTCATTGTCAATATTAAAAAAAACAAAAATGTTTTTACGTCCTTATATACCGATATTTCATACGGAGTAGATTTGATTGATGGATTATTATAAGGTAAAATAAAAATATTTAGAAAATTCGATTGAGCATTTTGGTTTAGCTGGTACCTCTAAAAATTTATAGGATTTTGTTAGGTCAGGTTAGATAAATATATGATAAAGAAAATAAATTATTACATGTACGCCTAGATAACCATAATTTAATAATAATTAATAAACCTAATTAAATTAAGTTATCACGAAATATATTTTAAAGATATTACTAGGTACCTATTTACAATTACATTTATAGGCATTTATTCATGACTACTTACAAGCATGTTTGTGGTTTTTTACATTACATATTTTAAACAGTAGATACGTTTTGTTTTCTTTAACACGCACATAACATATGTTTAGCTTACGGATTTTGTTTTTTTAACAAATTAATATTCTAGAATATGTTTTATTCATGACATAATTCTTTATAATCATATACCTTACAATATATAGGAAATGTAAAATGCAAAATTCTAGACCATACTTTCAACCAATTGATTGCAGTGCACTTGATTACTTAAAATGCTTAAATAGTATATTTAATTTTAATTGTAATTGTCAAATACGACACGATATTGATTTATTCATCTCCAGAGTAAGTATTAATAATAAGCAAAATGCATAGTATTAAAACCCCTAAATTGTATAATATCATATGACATTTCTTTCAATTTGTATTTATCAATGGTGAAGTAACAAAAAAGCATGCATACACACTGCACATACGATTTTTTAATTATAACTACTCGTTCTGGAAGAATTAATATCTCGTTATTCAAAGCTTTCCTTGGATACAATCCAAGCGTGTAATAATGTATTTTAAAATAAAAAATATCAACTATAATATTCAGCTAGTTATCAACAACAGTTAGGGCCATATTTACACTCTCTATCAATCACACTCGATATAATTTAGACGTGTTTATATATTAATACAACAATAATAAAATAAAATTAATAATGATGAATCAAAACAAAAACTATTTTACGGGAATTAGTTAAAAGAACCACGTTTCAGTTTCTTACCATTTTCATGGTTGGTGCTTATTCATGCATTATCTACTAAAGTAATTATTTATTGACATCTCAAAACCCAGACAAAAAGCTTTCGAAACCCTTAAGTTTAAAAGAAAAGCATTAAGCTCTATAGAAGCCAAGCATGGTATACGCCATTTTCAAATACGAAAATTTGTTAAATTGAAGACAAGCGAGCTGATGCAAACGAATTCAACATATATTAAGTACAAATAACACAAGCTATTTTAGAAAACCTTAATGTTTTATAAACAGCGTAGAGTCATAATGGAATTAAAATACATTGCCTATATTTTATTATTTTTTATTACTTTACATTGAAGAAATTAAACTTCAAGGGAAAAAGAAAATTTATTTTTTACGTTAAATTATTAAAAACTAAATACCTAATATAATACTAAATATTGGTTTTACAAACTAATGAAATATGAATATAATATATGAATTAATTAATCTCAGATAAGTTATAATTAAACAGTTACGTAAATAAACCCGTATTAAGCGTGGGATATGATAGTGTTGGATTATTTAAACTCAGAATATGACGTAATTTCTTAAATAAAATCAATAGATATTAAGACCACTATAAAATTCTTATACGGTGATTTAAACAAAAATATGTATGAAGTTTACATAAGTGAGTTTATTAAAAGCTAACAAAATAAATATCATATAAAGGTAAACCTATCTATATATTATATGTACTAACTTTCATAATTACTCAGTCGAAATTAATTCTATCAAGTCGTAACACGTTATAATATATTATAGCCTATACAATCTTTACACATACAGAAGCAATATGAAAACCGTTTATAGAAAAATATTTAAAAAATAAATCTATTATAGATGTTACTTTTATTTAAGTTAATACACATTATATAACTTCAAACAAGAGCGTGTGAAATTCGAAAGATTTGCATGTTCAGTTACAAGAAACCCATTATAAATACTCGTATAATAATGATCTTCATTCACTGTAAATTTGAGCATTTTTTTGTTAATACAAATAAAACAAAACAAAATAAAATAGCTATTGTCAATAAAATACAAAAGGAAAAAAATCAATAAACTGCGCAAATACCTATAAGGTTATTACATCTCTTATCTATTGTCTTTGAAACGAAACAAAAATACTAACTTAAGAATCTTCATTTAAAGTATTATATATTATCTGAATATAAAACATTTAAGTAAATATAAAATACCTTTGTCTCTGAGTAAATTAAGAAGTATTAAGATATTATTGTAGATCGATTAGCGTAAATACTAAATATAGATTTTAAAGATAGAAGTTGTTTAGGGTTTAAAAAATGCATTTTTTCCATAGGAACAAATGGAAGAGGAGATTTATATTTTCAACGTGTTCGCCCTTTTTATCTTTAATGATGAGCTTTTACGCGTTACAGAATAATACTTTTTTACCCTCTTATTCTTCAATATCTTTCAAAGAAAGAACCTTATTTTTTCTTCCCTTTTCATATTGACTGATGTTAAAAAATACATACCATTGAAACCACAATACTTACAGAGATATAATATAATGCAACGAATAATAATATTTGATAACATTAATATCTATTCCATAAATTTTCAAAACATAGGTAGTTATAATCATAAAAACCAAACACATACCTATCAAATATACCTATAAGGTACCTATTCAGTTATAAAAAAATTAATAGATTAAGACATCGGGTAAGAATAAAATTACGAATTTTAGAATAATAAATGTATCACGATGTCAATAAATATATAATAATAAAAGTAATATCGTTAACATATACATTACACAAATAGGGGTGAAAATGTTAAACATAAACAATTCTAGAATAATTATTTTCAAAGTTATAGTAAAAAAACTGAAAATTGCTCGCATTTTCCAGTATTTTTGTTGATTGGTTGTAACTTGGTAAATTTTGGACTTGGGAAGTTGGTTAAACTATCAAAATGTACTAAACAATTAGTGATTAAAATAGGTGGTTGCTATTTAAGAAAATTTTAACCAATTAAAGTAAAAAAATTCAAAGGCCATAAAAATATGTATTTGTATGTCATGTCATAACAACCAACTAGAAAGCAGAATTCAAATTACAGGGCTCTACGAAAATATATTTGTGTTTACACACTGTATAATCACATTATACCAAATAATACCTAATTATTTTCAACGTTTAAACTTTGAAGACAACATATTATATGCATTGATGCAAATCGATCTGTTCTTAACACCACTTATAGTGTATAGGTGTGAAAATAAACTAAATAAAATCTCACCGCCTACCAAGGACTTCTCATATCAAAAATCTTTTTTTTTATGAAATTTAAAAATATGTTTAATTTTTATGCACTCATGTTAAGTATCACTTACCGTATCTGGACAGGTGTTCATCATTGGCACAAGGTATGTTTCCGTTTGGTTCAATTCGATCTAGGTACTCCTCAGAATAACCATTGAATTGCAATTTACTCGGCAATGCATCCCGAGATGTTCTATTACGATCAGGATCTTCTTTAGATATAGCTGGAAAAAATATAAAATTAATATAAATGTTATGAAACATGATGCGAAATATTTTTAAAATATACATATGGTATAAAACTTTTTCATTTTAAAATATCATAAATATCATAAATATATTTTATGGTGTATACTAAAAATGTATTTTCTAGTAAAAAATATTTTTCTATATTGCCATTTGAAGAAGATTTACATATTTCCTTCAATGTGTATAGCTTTTTTTTTTTTTTTTATTAAATATCAGACTATTGAGGTGAACCAAATATATTCAGTAAATCTGTGTCAAACATAATATATATTCAAAATTTCAGTCAAACGTTTAAAAGTTTATTCATCGAAATCTAAATGGTGAAATAATATCCTCTATAAGAAATGTTAAAATATTAATAGGTTAATAGCATTAACAAATTCCAATTCAGTATAATACTTTGTAACTTGCTTTACAACCGATTAAAATAACATTAAATAGATTATTATTGTATTTCAAAGTCCCATGAGTTACGGAAATGAGAAGACCTAGATGGCCGGATAACATATAAATGCAAATATTTAGTTAGCACAGTATAAACTTTAATTATATATTTTTTTTATTATTTACTAATATATGAGCTCCATTCCAAAATATAGGTACACTATTATCAATTATTGATAATGAATAATATATAGGTATTTTTATAAATATATTTGATACTGTTTGAAGAAATTATCAACATTATTATACGTGCCATTTTAATATTTTACCATTTCACTGTTTTTGAGAAATATAGAAATATTAACTACCTAATATATAGAATATTATAGATACATATCAAATATTTTCTTTTCCTGATTTACTTAGTATTAAATTGCATTAAAAAAAAAAATACTTTTAATTTAAAATTAAAATGTTAATGAAATACATTAAAAAACCAAATACGAAAATCATAATAACTTTTTAAATGCGCACACTGATTAATATTAGGTACTATAGATAGTATATTTCAAACGTTTTTTTTGTTGGTTTCTTGACGTTCAAGTTTTCAAGATATATCTACGATTTAGCAGAATCTATAACACAGTTTGTTTTATAATAAGTTAAAATAAAAAAAATTTATTTTAAGTTTAATTTAATAAAAAACTTTTTAAATGGTATACATTGAATAAATACAATAAATACAGATAAATAAAAATTTAATTTAACAAAGAATAATTAAGTGCAGAAATGCAGAAATACTTAAAAATCAAAATTAAAAGAGAATTGTTATGTTTATAGATAAATATCACAAATAGAAATACACAAAACATATAAAAATATATTTGTATAATTCTTATAGAACTATACACAATTATGAATGGTTATTTATTTTTTTTAATTAAATATGACTTTAATAAATACACTTCAGTACGTTTTGTACCGTTAAACAATTTGTAATATTTAATAAACGATTTTTAATATACAGGCGAGATCACCAACTATGAAGAGCCTTTAACTTCGTAATCAAAATGTAAATCGTATTATATTTCAAAGTTGAAAACTATTTGGTTGAAACAAAAAAATTCTATATTATAAAATTATTTTGCCAATGCGTATTTCCTTTGATAATCATCCACATAATTCGTTAATTAAAAATATTTGTGGTTTTAAATGCACTGCGAATTAATTAACATATATAATACATGTATATCTTATTCCAGTTTCAGTAAGGGTAAATCAATTAACATTAAATTGAAGAAAAAGGCAAAATAAAACTAAATACAAATATGAGCGATTCGATCTGCTATATAATATGTATATCTAAGTAATTAGTATTAAGTTATAAGTAGGTATTTTTAAGTTTGGATAAGCGAATAGATCAACATTTTGCAACGTACCCCGGTTAAGTTAGGTTACCTGTACAAGTTTAAATAAATTACATAGCTGTAAGAAACTAATTACTTCATCCAAAATTGGAACCTTACAAATCGAATTTTTCTGAAAAAATTTTGATTTGGGATATAAAATTTAAATATTGCCACTCAAAAAAGTAAAAAGGAAAAAATAGAATGTTTTTCAAAAATTTATATTTTATAATTAATTCAAATTATGTTAACAGTTTAATTCAAAATAACTTATTTTTGTTAAAAGATTAACTCCGAATATAAACTTTAATCAATTATAACATCTACTAAGTGAGCATAGAATATAATTTAACATGTTTATTGTACGTAATAATATACAATATATTATTACCCATAAACTTACTAGGTACATTTGAAAAATATAAAATAATAGTTTAAAATTAAATTACATGTTATATAAAAAAAAATACACTTTAAATGATAAAATAAAAAGAGGTTCATTTTTCAGACCAAAACACATCATTACAAAATTAATGATATTTTGTTCATTGAACTATAAAGAAAATCGTTTTTTTACTAAAGTAATTTTTCAAAAGGTTTAAGTAGGTCATTAGGGATTTACCTCATAGATATCCATCCTTTCAGTTTATAGAATAACTTTCAGTTTAAGGAAGTAATAGTTTTTTTTTTATTTCCGAAAACCCTCTTTTTGCATTAATTTCCTGTGACGATTACATACTTAAAGTGTTTTTAAATATATATAATTCAAAATAAACAATAAAAAAAATTAATTATACATGTATAAGGTACTTAAAATTATTATTTACTGAGGTTGATTTAGATTTTTGAAATTTATTGAGGACAATACAACTACTAAACAAGGTATCAGACATTAAGACATAGTAGTAGAAAACCTACAGACTAATACATATAGTAATGTAATTTATAGTAATACTTACAGAATATTAAATCATTACAAACAGTTGTATAATAGGTACAGACATACTGCAGTAATGTGGAAAACCCAAACCTTCGGTGACGAATTATTTGGTTAAAGCATTTTGCTGGATTGTAGTATTTCAAACGAAAACTACAATATATATATATACAAGTCAGAAAAAACTGCTGTTGATCGACAAGGGATCAGAAATCACGAACCGTAATGTGTTTTGACAAATGCGCCAAATTTATTGATTTGTGGATTCGAGGAGATTACAATCGTTACAGATTTGTCTGGATTTACAAACTTGGGTGTGTATGGTTAGGAGTTATCCGTGTCTTAAATCCCGAGGGGATGCAAGTTATCAAGGGACGCACACACCCAATGCAGTATATGTTATATCTCATTTGCTCGTTCGAGCAGTATAGGTGACATGCATGTGTTTCCTTCTCCTTTAGATATTTTTATTCCAATGAAATGAAATAAAAACTATATTTTAATCGAAAACACAAGCTTGATTGAATAACACGGCTTTTAAGAGAACTAATCGAAACGGGCTAATAGGTAAGGCAATTGATTTATTTTTGGAGTATAAGCAATTAAACTTCTCGGTTCATTAATCAACCAACCCTCATTTGATGTTTTTTTAATGACTCTTGGGGAATATTTAATAATGTAGACATCTTATTTAAGCAACAAAATATTACAGTTGGAAAATTACTAGTTGTAATGGAAAAGCACTAAAATTAATATACTCCTTCAACAAGAATAACACGGATGTAGAAAAATTAAGGCTAAAAGTGAAAAACACTTCATTGAACCAATATAGGTTTACCTATATCCCATTTCATGAATAAAATAACTAATATATAAGTAGTGTTACGTAAAATATTATAGAGATCTGGCTATGTTCCATATCGTTTGGTGCTACCATACCGTATAAAAGGTTCCAGTACATAAATCCGTAGAACGTAACACAATTTATAGAAACATAAACGTGTTCCAAACGATTAGAACACATTATATAGGTATGCATTAAACCCGTAGATTGCATATCATAACTAAGATAATACTAATCAAAAATAAGTTATACCTATGTAATTAATATAAAACAAAGCTGAATATATAGCTACCTACACGGAAATACAATTATTATCAAGCAAAATATTTCATGTTCCGCTTTGAACCTAATTCTTAAACAATAAAATGTAGGTACATAATATACATAAGAGTATTTTTTTGGTTGAAATTGTATGTAAACCGTAAACGTAAGTTCTAAATAAATCGATAAACGAATACTGGGTTTGTATTACGTTTGTTTAGTTGTTTATTAAAAGTTATAACTCACCAATAATATTTAACCAGTCTACACACCAAAATACTTGATAAAATTTATATCTTACCCAAAAATATCTAAAATCAGAGCACCAAAATACTAAAAAAATATGAAACTTATGAATATAGACATATTTTGAAAATAAAATTTCAAACCTACTTTAAATTTATCACCAAGCCTGCATAATATAGGTGCAACATACCATACTATAATGAATTAGTATATAACAATGTTTTAGCCTTAATAAAAAAAGCAATACAATATATACAACTATAATATGCCTAAATTACCGTGATTTATAATGGTTTATGTTATAGCGATGTGTGTGTATTTAAGTATATTAAATTACACAATATGGTTAAAACCAAATCCATTCTATGTTTAAAATTAACAATTTCAACAATCCTACTGGTGTGTTTAAAAATAATAAATATATAAGTTGTATTGTAATTTGTAATAGTATTTTACCTATCTGAGTATTTTATCCAAGGACATAAATAGATGATTAAAAATATTATCACATCATTTTTATACGAAGTTCTACATTTAATGAAAATTAAATTCATATCGTAATAACATATTTATCACAGAAACTGCCTACGTCTAAAGCTGCGGTTAGAGTCTTGCGTAACAATGGAGCTGGGTAGCCCATGTCTAAAAACTTTACACAAAATAACAATATATCCAAACCATTATACTGTTACTGAGCTGTTAGGGGTCTTTTGAATTTCCTATTATTGTTACCAAAAACAACAACCAAGCAAATCACTAGACGATTTAATATTTTAATTAATGCATCTACCAGATGACGCCTATGCAGTTGAGTTATTATATTATTATTTTTATTTTTCCATTCATAATATATATTTAATATACAAATTAAATAGGTTACGTTTTTGTTTCACACGCACTATAATTTTGTCGTTTTTTTAATGATTGAAATACATTTAGTATTAATTAAAGGGCAATTAACGAATTGTTGTTAAAAGATTATTCTAAAGCTAAATTATTATATAAATGATAGGACACTATTAATTATAACATGAACTAATATAAGAGTGATAAAAACGTGTCCTACAATGTTGACATCGATGATGGATTTAATTATTTGTTTCTATTACATGACATTATTTGAATCGAGTTTTAAAATACCTTAGTTTTAATTTTGATTCCTAAAAATGCTATTAATTGGTTACATATGATCATAATACCAAATATAATACCATAATACCATAATGCCATTGTTGTAAATTGTAAATCGGACGTATGTAATCTGATGCTCTATCACCTAATCATAACATATAACATATCTGCATAAAGGTGTTCTAACGGTAGATCGGCTATACTTATTGTTATTGTAATATTACACATATTGATATGAGATAGATTCTAGTAATAACGGAAATACACAAAAAACATAAAGCCAGTCAGCAGATATGACAAGGTAGAAATCGCAGCTTCACCTAAGAGAATGTTTTTAATAATTCTATATTAATATACACATACATTATCAAACAATTTATTTTAAAAATATAGTACGTAGGTATGGAATTACAGTATAATAATATATTCTTGGATTTTCTTGGAAAATCAGCTTGAAGAAAATAGCAAGGGGCTAGCGAATACGAGACTAAAGCTGTCACCAAAAATGATTGATGTTAACTACTATTATTACCATACTTTATACTGTGTACATAAAATCATATTACAAAATTACTGTGTTAGTAATTGAAAAATAAAATCCAACATTGACAAGTTACAAAGGATTCCTATTATAAGAGAATTCCTACTTCCTTACATATGACGAATTGCATTTAGACATTTGGTTTATGATTAAACCAAACAATCAAATAGAATAAGAAAACATTTTTAATTAATTGTTTGAATATATTAATACAATAATCATAGACAAAACAATGGAAACAACTTCAAAGTTCATTAGGTCCAATTGAATAAGATGAAAATTATTTTTTAAATTATATTTGGAACTTTTCCATTTAAATTAATTATAAAATTCAATCACAAAAGTTATAATTATCTTCCAACCATTAGAAATAGGTATAACTCCAACAACAAAAATAAAAATATTAACCCAAAAATATAATTTTATATGATTGAAATGAAAACTAAAAAGTTTAAACGACAAACCAGGAGAAATTATTGTTAGTTTTGCATATCTTTCGGTCTAACCCAGTTTTCCCTGGAGAAGATCATGGAGGGTGCATGTCGAATTTATTGCAATGCGATTGGGAACTTTTTACCGCTTCCAGTACAAAAGCATATAAACAAAACTATTCCAGATGAAAAACGTTATTTATAGTACCCAGAAAAAATACGAGTAATATTTTTAGTCGATTTAAACGAATGGTTTACATGGGAAAATGTTAAACAAATCACAATGCATTATACCTACTGAAAAAAATGGAAAGATGTGTTTAAGAAAAATTTGAGCACTAAATCATAACAGCATGCGTTAGGTATTTAAAATATCAATTTTATTTTTCGTGTATAATGTAAATAGAGTATCCATCCAGTGAAATTATTAAATTATATAAAAAGAAAACATATCAATATTATAAATACAAAATAGATATTGGACAAAAAATATGGAAGTTTTAAATAATATAGGTACACGTTACACATATAAATTTTTTATATTATACCTATTATACAACTATGTGAGTGATTATAATTACCTACATGAATAAAATCCATAAATGATTGAATTTATAACTCAAAAGTCGATAGGTTAGGTTAGGTTGTTAATTATGTTATGAATAACATAAGTAATATTAAACCTTAGATTCAAATAATTAAAAAAAGAGTAAAGAGAAAATTGAGTAGGTATACGCATAATCTAACTATATTTTTATTTAAATTATCACACAAGTTACGAAATATACACTCTTTATATAATTTGTACCATTATCTTTATATCAGTAAAAACGTATTTGAGCTACAAAGACACAAATTATGCATACATAAATAAATAATACAAACTTTCATGTAATTCAATCATTAATTAACATTTTAATAAAATAGTATATACACTATACAGTATAATGGGAATAAACCTATATGAAAAGTATTTTGTATGTTATATTTTTTTTATAAAAATAAGTAAAACATCTTCTTTGTAAAAACAATAAATGTAACCAATTATTATTGGTAATATTTATATTTTTGACGATATTCATATACCTATTTCTACATGAAAGCATTACTTAAAATCAGACTTTATCCGTGGAAGAAAAATTACGAATACCAGTATAGGGACACAATATGACGCTCAACAGTCATAAGTAAGTCAAAACATTTGTATGAGTATAAAAATGAAAAACTGTAAAATAATGTATGAGTAGTTTGTTATTCCTTGAGAATAATGGTAATGGTAGAAAATGAAAAAGTGCTCAAACGAAAGAAAGAGAGAAAATAATACCGCAGTATTGAAAAATAACAAATATTATAAGCTGCAGAAATAAAGGCGCCAGATAATAAATTACTGTTATTTATAAATTACATTATAGCTAGCTGTTCTAATAGAGGGTTATTCAAGAAGCGAAAATAAGTTTCATCATCTAATGTTTTATATACCAATCATTACCAGTTCATTCGATTTTATAGTAGTACTTATATATACTTACTTTTATTTTCCAATAGTTAACAAAAAAAAACACAATAATTTATTTTAAAATCAAAAGAAATATAAAAACTGATACCTAGTTAAACATTCATTTAGCATAGCTTACATCTCTTTAGAAATATACTAGCTGCTAATTCATGGCTCAGGTTTTCGGCGTTTAAAAAAATAAAACGTAAACAATTTTTTGTAAAAAATATAGGGAATATCATAAATACTTAAGTAGATATTTTAGTTATTTCAAATCGCTAAATCTAGAACCATTACCTACATAATTTTAAAAATAAAAAACACTTAAATAAATTTCATCAAATAAATATATAATATAAGCTTTATATTTCCCTAAATAAATAGATTTTCCTACTGGGATATTAAAAATTAATCATAGCTTTAATATTTTATATACATATACTTGGAAATCGTCCACCTTATTACATCACCATAAAATAAAACAAGCAATTTCATCCAATGTTGGTAATATAGAAAAAACAACCAAGATGCAGTTGAGTACTTAATATAAGCACTTCAAAATTAAAATAGTTGTCAAATCAATTTAAATTGTTAAAAAACATACGATATATTAATATGCTTATGTATATTTATTAATTTTCTGAAAAATTACTGTTTACCATTTTACGTGCGCATACAAAGATTTGTTTTACAGGTATTGCTAAATGTTGACAAAAAAAAAAAATGTTTATACCTCTCTATTATTTTTATTCCAATTTTTCAATATTGCATTCTATGCTTAACAAAAATGTTAATACAACACTGCAGTTATGACTATGTTATGCCACATTTGGAAAATGCATTAACATAATTCACATATTGCATTCTCAAGAAAAAATGAAAACTAATAGGAAACACTTGTAACAACATATATCTGCATTTCACAATAAAATTAAAAGTATGCAATTGCCTCCAACCAATACATACAAATAAATAATATGAATTTATTCCAGTTTGTAATATACAATGACGAGTGATTCATCGAAATATAACTATGCATTTAATTAAAACTATAGAAGCTGAAGCAGAAATTTACGAACATAATATGTACCTATTCACATTATTATAGTCTGTATATATTTATACAATATTATTATGAATCATATTATTCATACTTATTCAGTAATTTTAAATTAAATACTGTTCGCGCCGTTAGATAATCGTATCACCATAATATTATAATTTTTGGCAATTTCGGCGACTGCTACTCTCCTCCACAGATTTTACAATCTTAATGTAAATATGAATATAAATAAATAACAATAAGACAAAAGGATAATTTATAAAAATCCACAATTTAGGTATATAATATTATGTTTCTACATATTATGTGTAATTAGCTATAGGTACATTACTTAAAGTAACATAATATATTATTATTTATAAAAACACTAACAATGATTTCAAATGATGACAAAAATGTTTGATAGTTAATATATTTGAGTTTTAAATTATTTTCTAGTGAGGGGTGTTCAATTTATTTGCAACACGGAATCCATTAGTTTTGCGTTATAGCTACGTCATGTGTGTACCGCTGGTTAATTTCATGGTAAATAATGCAAAATGATAAATTATAGGGGATTAAATGGTCCTTTTTTCGTCCCTATTTTAAATTTTTTTTACTAAAAAATATCCAAACGTTTCCATTTAGTTGTCCGTAAATAATATGATGCACGATAAAAAAAATAATAATGGGTTCATGACTTTATGTACACCATGTTGGATATAAAAAAAAGCAAAAAGTAAAAACAAATGTGAAAACAATAGTGTATCATTACGTATGTAAAAATGTATATCTAAAGAACAGCAGAAGATAACATTCAATTTCTTCCTCGACATACAAATAAGATGAGAGTAATACATTATTGTGTGTTCATTATTTTGAAACCGTAAGGGAATTTGAGAGCTGATATGAGGATTTTGATTTCAGAAGGTAATAAAAGAGAGAAAAATAAAAACGTCAAAAGGGTCAACATCCAAATGGATGTTAACATTTGTTCGAACATAAATAATAATGGCTATGCAATTCCACGGGGGAATAAACCATAGTCTTCACATTATAGGATAAATAAAATCAAAAACTATTTCATTGTTACATAAATATAAAATTTGTTCATTGTACCTACGATCATCTATCGTGTATAATAGTACGGTTAAAAATTAATTTAAAAAAGTACAGTATCTAATAGTATCTACATTATAGTTCGATGTTTTATCAATTATGGTTCATTTTACTTAAAATTATAGTTATTTATGATTATGATGGAATGAAGCATAAAGTTAATAGTAATTATATCATAAATTTATACAGTATATTAAGTTGCATGCAAAAATGGTCTTAATTTAAAAAAGAAAAGTTATAAAAATGTAAATAATTTTATTTGTCCATCATAGCTCTGTACAATTTTAATAATATAGAAGCATAGGACATAGGTGGACGTGCCCAGTCTTGCGAGACGAGAATCAAGTAAGTACTTATCCATCCACCAACGTCGTCACGTATAGGTTCCCAAAAATATTAAAATTAATACTATTAAACATATTTCCTTTAAAAATATATAAGTACTTGTGTACTTTAGATTCATATATTTTATATTGGTTTAAATGAAATTTGTATTACTAATCATATTTTTTGAATAAGTGTGTTATGCATGTTTACATGCAAGAATAAAAATATATCTAAATATAATGTACATTATAAGTAAAGTTTATTATTTAATACTACCTATATATTGTACTTAATAATTTATTTCTACAATTTCTACCTAACTATATAGCAATGAATTTAATAGTTTATATTTTTATAAGTTATGTGTTGTAGTAAAAACATTAATGTTATTCCATAATTTACAAAAAAAGGACATTTTTGAAATTTAAATTTATAAAAACCAAATGTGTATTTTATTCTATAGGTACCATAAGTACTAATACAAATATTAAAAAATATAGTTACAATTGTACAAATAAGGTATTGTAAATAAAATAACAGTTGCACTTCTAAATACAATACGTATTATTTTTTTTTCCAGTCAAATTTAAAATAATTTATATAGATAAATAATAATTTTGTAGATAATCATATTAATATAATTAATCTAAATTAACAATATTAAACGTGTTTCTTGTAATATAACAATCATGCAGTGTTAACTACGAAGTATTAATTTACGAGCCTATAGTTATTCCATTAAAATTAAATCCTATCACCACAAAAGTAAATGCGATAAGCTACCTTGATAAGCTCAATGTAAAACAGTATCGAAAGAAATTGTTAACAAAGGTGCTCGAAGGTGTATGAATAGCCATAGAATAAAGATAAATTTATTTTTATGCAGATACACAGAAGATTAAAGATAACACGCAAGGAATATCACATTCAAAGTAAGTATCTACTCAAAAATTATTCAACACTATAAAACTATTAGGTAGATAATATTTACCTCTGAACCTCATTATTAGGTATACTATTCGATTTAAATATTGAACAACTAAATTGCTGACTTATCTTGTATTTGATCAATAATATGCACTTCCAACATTTCGTCAACAAAATATTAAAGAAATAAATAAAATTAATATGTGCACCGGTGACATTTTATGTAATATTATACTAGTATCCAAATCCAGCACCGTATACGAACTTAAATAATGTAAATCGAACAGCGCGCTTATGATATACGCCACGTATAGACACGCAGTCAAATTATAGGTATATTATATTAAATATTAATAGTTCAGATTTTTACTTTGAATTAGCAAAATTGGCCTGTGAAGAATTAGGTTACCTACGTAAATTGGTTTTATAAACTTTTTAAGTTTTTAAATAAAATATACGAAGAGACCCAAATATACGGTCATGTTTGAGTTTTTAAGTACAATACAAAAATAACTTTTAAGGAAATGGAATGTGTTTACCTTTTATTACAACTATAAGAACTTTAAAATGTCGAAAATCTTGAATTCTTAAATAAATAAATAATTTAATAGAGAATCATATATAATAATGTATATACTATATATATGCCTAATAAAGCATACAAAAAATGATTTACAAAAACATTTAAAATATTGATCAAAGAAATACTTAAAAAATTATTTATACAACTATTCTTAAGTCTTTAATAATACAAGTTTAAAATACAAATTAATTGAATTTAAAAAAAAATGTACATTTAGGTATATCTATATAATTGTAATTTTAATATTTATATGGCATTGTCAAATTAGATACACAAAAACTTTGAAAAATTATACACATATAAATAAGAAAAAAATAATATATTAATGTATATGGTGTTCAGAATATGATAAATTATTATGATAATAATTATTTAATGTAAACAAGAAAAATTTAGGATTACTTAAGATGGGTTATGGTTAACTAAATATATTTGTAAACAATATAAATTAATAAATTATAAGACATTGTTTCAAATTTACAAATTATCGCAGCATACCAGTACGACAGAAACAACATTATTCACCGAGATTTGATGATGACCTCCATCCAGAACGAGATTACTAAGTTTGCCCGAAAGCACGAGATAAGGTTATGTCAATTCACCAATCCAGTAGCAATTACACTGCTTTATAGCTCTTAAGACATACGGCGTCTCAAACGCCGAAGACTTAGTATAAAATACTACTGGGAGTGATAACCCAAACATGTTTTTGTATACATTTATACCAAAATATGTATTCATTAATATTTAAGCACACCTTTGAAATGTATTTTTAAAGATCATTGATCGTTATAATAGAAAGCCTTCAGGTGGGTGATAAAAAGAAAAACAAATTACAAATAGGCTATTTTATTCAGGTAGCATAATGTTGGGTATATATTTAATGAAATAAAACTGTATACTTCAGTATAATAATAAGATCAATAATTAATAAACTAAACACGAACATTAGTTTCAAAACTAAAAAGCATGTTAAATAAAAATATTCAACCTTAATAATTTATTCTTACAAAAAAAAAAAATTAAATTATAATTTTTATAATATTTATCAATTTGCTATTAACGAAAAACAAAAATTAGAATCACTACCTATATGTAAATCAGATCAAACCTATCTGTTACTTTTCTTTAAACTTAGGAAACACTAAATAATGTATACGATTATTACATTTATAAGAAGTACAAGCTTTGTAAAATGTCTGATTAAAAATAATGGTTTCCTGACCAAATGTAAATCAAACATTTTCTGGTAAAATAATTAAATTAGGCGTATTTAAAATATTATTCGTTATTTTACCCTTTACAGCTATACTGTACAGTCTGTAGATGTAATAATTAATATAATTACATAAAGCTTACTCACAAGTAAATGTTGTGTTATTGTAAAAATAAATACATATTGAATTTTATGGCTACATTAGAAACATATGGACAATGCGATTGATACATAATATATCATAAACATAAATACATTATAATATACGGATGCGAGATGTTGATGGTGTCCGTATAACAACCACCTGGGTTACAGCTGTGACACATATGCACAGTAAACACAATGCACACAACAACAATAATATCAAAATGGTTTACAATCACATATAATTTGAAATTATACATTTTGTTAGCATCTATTGTTGTACGAGGATGTGATTTTTTAACTATTATTATACATTCAGATTTCAAATTTTTATTATTTCTATCATATTGACGACAGACCTAATAACAAAAAAATATTTAATATACAAATATAGTTGGTTAAATCTATATATTTTCATATATAAATATTATATATTTATTACTCGCATATTTTGTGCAGTTAACTGTTATATTATATACATGCGTTGTATTGTATTTATAAAGAATACTTATCGTTTAAACAAAGAAGCCTTTGGACAGTTTAAAAAATAATGCAATAAACTTTTCATATTTTAAATTCTGAACGGAATGAAGAAGCGATATATATTTGATTATACAAAAATGTGCGGTTTAAATTTGTCAGTAATCAAGATTTTAGATGGAAATTTAATATATTTATACCCAATGCTATCTTTAACAATTATAAATCGATATTGGACGCAGATATTCGAAATTAAAAAAATTAATGAAATGAGTCCAAAGTTGTTTAAAAATATTCAAGAACCAAACAAAGATAAAAATATTGTGAATAATTAAATCTTTTTATTACACAATATGTTCGCGATGATGAACTGATGACAAGGAGAAGGAAAAAAGTACACGAATCACGGAATTGTAGGCACTTTGATATAAGTAGGTATAATCGTAATATTTACATGATATTATATTACTATTTAGTGGACCAGTAAGAAAGGCGGTCACGAAAACACCAACTTTTTTGTTAAAAAAAAAAATTATTTTATTCAAATATAATTTTGGGTTGTACTTGTACATAGTATTCGTATAATATTATATAAAACATATTAATTGACGATACAATATTTATGATAAATATAGTGGTAATAACTTATAAATTTAATCTGTAAAAAATTAAAACAAACACAACAAATCTGCAGTATAAAAATAATATAAGAATAAAAAACAATAATAGAAGCACAAAAAATGGTCGACATTCAAGTGTAACCTGAGTATTGGATATCCACTGAAGTATCGAAAATACTTAAATCATTTACCTAGTTAATTAAAAATAAACTCAGTATAAAATATCGTGACGATGAGAAAAAAATACAGTGGATAAGAAATTTAAAAATATATGTTGTGGGATGGAATGGATGAATAGATATATTTAAATATAAATAAAAACAAATTATGTGAACGACTTAATTGTGAGTACCTAATACATCATTATAAATTGAACATTTAATACATTTTCAACTACAAAAAAAAAGCACCTAGTAAATACCATTTTCATATGTATTGTAAGAAAACGTATATATATAAAAACGTGAATTAGGTATATTTTTAAAATTAAGGTATGAATATTCAACATTTTATACATTTTAACTTCATATTTAAACTATAAACAAAGCTTTCCTATTAAAAAATATTGTGACTGAATTTTTGATAGTTTTAATTGGTAAATTATAAATTTATCAGAAACGTTTTATTTAATGTTTAAACTATTTTACCCAAAAGTAAAACTATACAAAGTAACACACATTAATCCAGCCTCAAAGCTGAAATTCTAAGCATATTTATTGCTCAAAAATGTGGAGGTAGACACAAAAAATAAAAACATATCATGTAAAATAGATGTACCTACGTTCATTGCTTCGCTCAGAATCCAAAAATAAATATAGGTATATTATAAATATGGCAGCCAATTTAAAATGTCAGAAAATCAAACAAAAATGTAAAAATCAAATCAAAACATAATAAATTGTATATTACATTATAAGGTCAATATCGTAGTACAATGAAATGTAGGAATATACAATATTGTTATTGATTCAAAATATAGGACATGGCTAAGAATATCCTTGTTTGATACATAGACGTTTGTAATGTACAGTGCAAAAGGATAATCCTTGTGTTTACTTATACCCTATGGCCCTATTGTTATTTTCATTTCTGTAGAAATTCACTATAAATCATTGAACATAACAACAAAAGCTCATATACGATAGATGTTCTGCAAATATGTCACACGATAATCTCACCTTTACAAATGGCTTATGTCTATACCAATGATTCGGATATTATTTTTAAATTGAGGCTTTCGAACAACTGAATATGGTAATACTTATTAATTTAGATATGTCCAAAAGAAGTGATTTATATCAAATAAAACATAAAATAAGCTATTTCAATATGAAATAAAACGCTTTTGATAGGTAGAAAGCAAGAAAGTCCTAAAATATATTTGATTCTTGTAATTTCTTCGCCATATTATAAAGATCAAAAACGAAATAGTATACCTTTAGTTTAGACACTAAATTATGAAGACGGACGTATTTATTTATGAAAATCAATTAACATTTGTACTTCAAGCATTAATAATGACTAATGAGCCATGAAGTACCTATCGAAAATATGTTATACTAAAAATCTAAAAAGATTTAATTTATAGGTAACTATTTTTACTATAAAATATTTTTACTATGACATATATGAAATAACCTATGAAACAGGTGTTAGGAATGAACGAATTCACATAAGACCTTTAGGATGAATACATCCCCTCTGAAAGATTTTAAACGACAAGTTTATCTCCCTTGGCAAACGGGGTTAACTTATTCAAAGACAAATACCAAAGCTCTTAAAGTCAGCATACTTGACAGTTGAAAACACGGGTTGAGCGAAATAAATATAATGGTCTATTTACCCTTTTTTTTGAAATCACATAATATACTATACATTATATGCATATTACATAATATATTATATATATTTTATATTGTGGCCTGTACTAAATATTTATAATGGTGGGCATTTTTTTTTCGTAGCCCGCAATATAAAAAAAATCATCTTACTATTGATTTTTGATTAGATAATGAACACAAGGAATAAATAACAAAATTCAAAAGATATAAGTACGTTTTATTTAAGAAAAGAGTACGTGATTTAATGCGGTGTGAACATTGAGACTTGCGGCGTATTATTGGTTTGGTTTTTATGATCTACACATGCACCGGGTACAATAAGCATGCGCGTAGAATGACAATTAGGGTTTAAACTGTTTTCCGGAACTCAATGCACGTATAACTACCGATTTTTATATTTACTCTTATTCATCTTTTCATTCGACTTCCTATGTTTAAACTTACAGGCTTATTCGTAAAAACTAAAAAGCGACAAACGTATATTATGACTCGATTTTTAATACTGAATATATATTCCATTTAACGCTATTTCAACAACAGAATCATGATATATTCAGTATACTGATTTTTCTTGACAGTTATGATATCCAAAGATACCTACATTAAATAGGTATTATTTTTGATAAAACAACAGCAATATCGGATCTAACCTCCATTTGAAAATGTTTTTATCAAATACGATGACCCGATATAAATGATAGGTAATTTAGTAGACTATTATTCTGTTCCAAAACAAGCAAAGTAAGTCTACTGAACATCTAATATACAACAAATCCTTATTTTATCATGAGTAGGTACCTACTTATTAACCGGAAAATTGTAATATTTTACTAGAAATTCTGTTAATTTAAATAGGTATATAAAAAAAAAATTGTAATACAGAATTACTAATTAAAGTTATTAAGTTTATTTAAACTTAATTGCACATCATAAATGAGAATCCAAACATTAATTTAAACTATACAATTTAACACGCGTTAATCTTTAATTATTTAATGCATCATGAATGTAAAATGTACATATACTATTGCACATGTTTAGCACCCCTGCCTATGCACGAAAATGAATCATCAGCCAGACGCCTAACAGCCAAGGCAAACATGAGACGAGTGGGCCTCGAGGCAATAATTGTCATGCCGATAAAATATTTATTTAATTTCAGCGAAAACTGTACTATAGTTTTGTGATTGTAACGTAGGTATAATATTTTAATTTAGATAAATATTGAAATAAATATATTGAAGTTTATATATGTGTAATAATAAAAATACTAAATACACCACAAAGTTAGTAGTATGATTTTTGTTATTATTGATATTTACATGCATACCTATATCTATATAATTGATAAAGTAAAGATCAGAGAAATAATGATGACCCGATTCAATGCAATTCTTCTGAACAATATTCTTAATGATTGTTCATGTGTGTGTGTACTGTGTATTACTACATCGTAATCTATAAGGAAGTTTTGAATGAGTCATAGCAAACGATTTATGAAGATTGTATTATTATTATTATTATTATTATTTAACTTAAACCGATATCACTTCGAATAAAAATATAAATTTTATATGATTTCTAAAACGTAAAATTTCAATAAAACTCTAACGACGATGTAACCTAATAATACTAATAATGGAAAATACCACCTATGGAGTCGGTAGTCTTTTCCAACTACATGGAGGATTAATAGACCCTCAAATTAATTAAAAACATAACTGTAGAAAATTAATCGCTGTAATACTTCATTAATTCTATAAGACGACATAAAAAGGTAACTATAACATTTTAATTCAATATTTTGAACACAAAGGTAAAACTATAAATATTTACATAATTTGTTTGCTTGTCAATTTCATAATATAAAACTATCTCCATTTATGGTTGATGACATACCCTTACTTGTTTATAAGTTATAAATAAATAAAACTAAACAGTACCTAATTCTTAAACTTCATAATAATATATATGGTTCATAATTAAAATAGTTAAAACTTAATTTATCAGAGATGCATGAGAACGGCGACTGACCACAAGTTACAAACCTAGTAATAACTAACTTATTTATCATCGGCTTTAATTAATATATAATATATCAGTGTTTAGAGACGTATTACTAGAGTATTACTATAATACGATACTAGGTATTCCATTGCCCGCTTGCTTAACCATATTATTATTGTAAGACCAGTGTTGTATAACACATTTTAGCATATGATACAAAAGAAAAAAAAACTCGATTATAGAGTAAAACATTACAAACCTACGCTTACTATGACGTATTTTACAACCATATACAATAGAAAACATAACACTTTATAATATGATAATACAAGATATAGGAAGTTATAGTAAACGAAATACAGACGATTCATCAGAACAATTGTTAATGATAGGTACAGAAAATTCTATTTTTTTCTAATGTTAACAATTAAAATTTAATTTAATCTGTAATGTCTCTAAAGTACAATTTTCAGATATCGTTGGAAACGTTGTTAAAAAAGTTTTAAATCGCACACAATGTGTGATAAATTAATTTTAAATAACTATGATTTATTCAGATTAATATAGTAAAGATATGAAAAGGTAATGCCGTTTATAACAAAGACATATAATCAAGTGTATTTTGCACATACATTGTAACGAAAAAAATGCTAGGAACAAAAATATTAATACGACAGAATTAAAATTACATTTAAAATGGAAGAAATATTACCTATAGGTAAAAAAATTACTCCCAAGTGTACACTGTATATATATAACTTATAAGTAATTCATGTACTAAGATATGCTTGATTTTCACATATAATTCAATTTTCTGACAGTATACCAAACAGGAAACTAACAGATTAAAATAAAAAAATGTGTAATAAATGAATAACGCAGAAAATGTTTAAATGTTGGGTGACCACCCCCACACAGGAGTCTATAATTAATATACAAGTCTGAGATAAATAAATAATGTTATACTAATAATAATATTATACTGCAATAATAGATTATTTTATTTTAAAAACCGTTATAATTTGGAAATCTTTTTACTAACATAAGTTTATTTGTACGTGTTATAACACGAGATTCAAATTTGGAGACTCGATCCGTAAAAAACGCAAAATAAAAATTATAACTAATTAAAGTAATATAATATAATAGATAACACTAATTTTTAGATACTACAGCAATGATAATTATAAATAAGCAAGCCCTTTAAATGTATGATATTTTTATAATTTTATTTTACACTGAGAAAGGAAACGCGTCAGAAGTTCGCAGAATCCGTAGGCTGACGGATCGCGTAGGCATTCCACCAAGATAGAAATACAACTCTGTTCTAACACAGTACAGGTAACCGTAGTAGGTAGGTACTAAGAACAATCAACATCCCCACTTAACCATTCAATTGTCATTACATCGATATTGGTCAATATTCTATTCCAATGTAGATTTTTTTTAGACTAGGATTAAACACCAAGAAGATAATGATACAAAATAATTAGTACTTACAAAGTCGGCCAAAACTATGGCTCAGGCGTTTTTTAATTTTTTGAACTTTGCTTAAAGCACCACTCTTCTTTTCTCTCATGGTAACTCCTGAAACAATATAATAGGTAATTATTAATAAAAATTTCAATTCTAAAAAACTGTAGGACATATAATTTAACTTAATATATTATTTGTAATTTTACAAAGCAAATTTGGAGTTATCTTCCTAATTGTCACAAAAAAATCATAAAATTACAATGATAACAATAAATTAAAATATCAGAACTAAAAACTTCAATCTTCAATAATAAAATGATTACCTGATTTCGGTGGTTTTTCAAAAACACCAAAATAAACTACAGGAGTATCAATTTTATATAATCATTATTCACTCGGTACAAATAACATATTTTATAAATAAATTTTAAATACGAATAATTAAAATCCAAACAATATGAAAAGAAATATAAAAATATATAACATACAAATAATTAAATGTCAAATGTATACTCAAAAATGTTAAGTTTTAATCTACAATTCATACAGTAAGGCGCACACGGAGCAGGACCATCGGCGAACGGGTCACGAGAACCACTACTAAAAGCAGTAGCAACTGGCAAGCTATGTCAGCTAGTGCCCCGTCAGTGTCGCCGTTCACAGAAGTACAATATTATTGTTCAGTCGCAGAAATGATTACCAGCATATCACATTATGCAAATGAAAGCAAATTAATAAGAACTGAATTATTCATAATAATACATTGTCAAACCAAAATTATTTTTATAATATTGCTCAGATTAATATGTAGTTACAACATATACTATTATATATTTAACTACCAAATAACCAAAAAAAAATATTTTTTTTTTTAAATTAATTTTTAATTAATCATATCCAATCCCATACGCAATAAAACAATAAACACAGACCTATAAAATATATTTAATTTAAAAATATTCACAAACATACTACATGTTATGGTATATCAGATCCAGATGTTTGTTCTGCAAAGATCTAAACAGTATTGTATCATTAGTAAAATAATTAAACTATAACAAAGTATTATTGACTATTGCAAAATAATGTTATTATTACAAGTCGATTGATTGAAAACTGATAATTAATCTGAAATTGTAATTTTACAAGATACTTCAATATTGTAATGTATGATTAAAAACTATTATTTAAAACTAAGATTTTTCGTTACATATATATTTATTTCCCTATTTTTTAATAGCAAATAAACACGCAGTTTTGATGCTAACGCGGTTCTCGCACCAGTCCTCGATACCACGATAAAAAAAATAGTTAAATTGGGTGGTTTATAAATATAAAACTAAAATAATTGGACTTTTTACTCACAAACAATACAAATGATTAAAATATTTATAAAACTGTCACTACTCTACTAGGTAAAAATTAATTTTAGTTCAACAACATTTTTCGATAGTTACGAAAAATGATATAGATATAATATTAACCATGTGGTATGAACTTCAATGAAAAATAGGTACTAAGTTTTGTCTTGAGTATTTCTTATTGTGTGTAACCAAATAAAAAAAGGATATATAATATAAAAGTTTCCCCTCAACACATAAATCTGGATTCCGATCTTACGTTAACCATGCTTGACAGCAAAATCCTTGTCAAAATCAAAAAGGGGATATAGATAGGGGTCTTTCCTCTCACTCGCTACACACGAAACAATATTCGCCATCTGGCACATAAAGGGTCATTGCAACATCAACTACTACATTTCCACTTCCCATCCGCTACGTCCAAAGTGGTCATAATTAATTGTAATAATTATTATTATAAGGGCCCACACACCGAACAAAACATTTCCATTCCTACTGGACAATAATATAGTATAAGTCGGTCGCCTAGACCCTATATTTGTATACATTTATATATATAGTATTTTATGTTATGGAATAAGTCGGACAATATAAAATCTACGTGACTACATGTATTACTGAAATATAATATAATATGATAATTCATTGATAATCAAACCGTATAAAAGTTGTTCTTCTTGTAAGTAGTTCGTGACAATTATAGAAACTGTAATGACATTTACAATGGTTTACAAATATACCTATGCTATCATATATATTAAATTATAAAATATTTAAATAAAATTTATATAGTATTATACGATCTATAGTTTAATTGTTTCCTATTATAAATTAGTTAATAAGACTTTAAAATAGCTTAATACATTAAAAATTAAACATAATTTTGATTTTATATTACATAGCGAAACGATTTATGTATCAGTTTTACAATGGTATGTGTGTTTTATTTATTTAAATTTTTTTGAGTGCTGGCATCACCTTGAAGAGCAGTGAACAAATTTTAATCTATTCCACTTTGAGATCATATTTTAGCTAATTTATAGTGCGATCGAAGTTCACATTTTGTCAAATTTTGCAAACTATCATGAAATTTATCAAATTTTCAAATGTTAATTGCTAAGGCTTGAAAACGTAATACAAGGTCACAATATGCTGTTCTTAAAGCAACATAAAAACCCTATGAATATAATATATTATACCAGCGCACATTTTTCTTAAGCATTTTAAGTTAGAATAGGATAAAAACAAAAGAGAACAATTTTAGTTATTTAATTGTTTTTTAGAACTTAATATTATATCAACCAGCAAAGCAATTTTCGGTTTTTTTTAACCACGAAAAATAATGCGAAACTGTCATGAACAATAAAAATCTCAATAATTAAACAAATACCTAATCTGACGAATGCAATACAAAACAATCTACTGAATAGGTATATACATCCAAAATATTATAATACTTAAAATAGATATCTATTACATATTAGGCAATTACATGAGCAAAATAAATATGAATAATATATACCTAATAGTTAATAAATTCTTTATCCAATAATACTAATCATTTTTAAGAAAGTGAAATGTAAACTCAATAAAATACTTTTATGTATATTTACTATATGTGTATTTTATGCTATATGTGTATATAGGTACATGTTAAAGACCCAACCTATTAAGTAAATGGTTTAGATTCATAACGTATAAAATAACATAAAGTGCCCATTACTCGCTTTCATGTATATTCCAACTTTGCATCCCTTAATAAATATGACCTACATAAAAGGTTACACAGAATTCTAGAATAGTTTTTATTCGCTCTCCAACATTAATTTCTAATTTAAATTCTGGCGGGCACTATTCCCTGGCAGTATAAAAACAGTCGAAGATGGGCGCACAGGATCAATTTTCCACCGGAAGAAACCACACACAAGGGACCCCAGACGAAGTATTTCCCTAACCGTATGACGTCAAAATATTAATTATTCAGAACATTCAACAATAAAACAAACGAGCCAATCACATAGTAATGTTTAATTTGAATTGAAAAGTTTTATTCTTAACAATGAACTTATTACAAACGAATTTTGTTAGCACGTCCAACTTTTGTTGTCTCTCAAAGTACTACACTTTTTGTTTCTCTACTCAAGTCCTTCTATACAAAAACAATTACACCACAAATTCAAGAGAAAACGAATGGAGAGATTAAGTTACCTAGAAAAACGTCCCGACACGTTATTGTCCACCCTCAGTTGTAGGGCTGTGCGAAATTCAATTACGAGGTTGTCCGGAATGGTCACGGACAAATTGCAACACGAAGATCTACCCTTGATGTTAGAATTTAATACACTGTATATGATTCAGGGTACTCAGAATAGGATATGAAATATTACGTCTTTCGACATTAACCAGTTATAAACCATAACATATTTTAATAAGTATATATTATCTAGAAATTACTAACTCCATGAATGGTTTAAAGATTTGCTGACCGCATTTTAATGTTATGATGATTATAATCATTATAGAAGGAAAGTATTAAAGTTATACCAATACAAATATATACGTGGGCATTATAACAAAAATAAATCAAATTATTTAAATAAATATTTTTAAAGTAATCAATATATTTTAAGACTACAATCATTGATTAAATAGACTACATTATACTTGAATACTTTATAGTTTATAGTATATTAATTAATCAATACTAAAATTATATTTTCATATCAAACAAAAGCCTAATAGTTGAAATCCAAGCTGGAAGACAGCAAGTGTATTTCTAAATGTGTTTTTTAAGTTCTAGTAATACCTGTACAATGCTGAACAATTATTTCATAGGATTTTCTTCAAAATGTGTTTATTCTCAAGTACAATATAAGAAAATATATAAGTTGAAATTTCAAAAACTCAAAATTAGTAAATGTTAAATAACTAAATATTATATCATAGATTGACTATATATTAAAAAAAAAGCTTATCACCTAACCCCCCCCCAAAAAAAAAAAAAAAAAAACTGTTAATAAACATTCAAACCTAGTTGGCAATGTATCATGTGTCACCAATTCGCATGTGTACTATATATTATAATATACGTGATTAAATAACATGAGTTAACAGTTTATACAGTACATTAAACGAAACGCTGGTTAGCCAAGCCTAATTCAATTTCCTACCAAAAGAGGAAATTGCATGACACGAGATGGCTGCAGCTACTGTATTATATGCGGTTATTACAACTAAGGTTAATTAAAACTGACTAATATTTACATAATCAAATAGACAACAGTTCGTGTTACAGTGTACCTGTACTAGCTGTATGTATATATTGTAAATGGTTGAATAAATCATTTAATATAAAACACTGAGACTAAAGTTAATATGTGTTCTAAGAACTAATTTGACAGTTTGTAAAAATGTATAAGATCAAATTTGTTTCATATAATATAATATATTTACCTTAAAAAATGTAACAATATTTAAACTTAATCTTGTATTCTCTAACAATCTCGTAAAATATTTTAGGCAAGTTTCATAGTTAATGCTAATGATCAACTATTCAATATAATATCTTAAATCTAGTAACTATAGTGGCCTTTATGAATATTTTTAATATAAATATTTTTTTTTAAATTACCTTCAAAATTAGCTACATTTACAATACTTTTAAGTATATTTTGGTTTACCTAAGCTCGAAATAAAAAACAAAATTTTTTTTATGTTATACTATTAAATATAGTAATCTGATATAGCCTATCCTGTGGGGCTAATTTATGTTAATATTTTACAGCTGCAATTATTAATATCCATTATATAGAGTGATATAAGTTCTAAACTATAGACAGGAGGCAAGAGAGGAAAGGAATGTATGAGGACTGACACGGTGAGATATCCTATATGTAGTACGCATAACCTTTTTCAATTATTTTTAATAATCTAGATAATTTATTATTTCATTAAATTTGATTGTGATATTAACAAAATTCTGACACAAAAAATGGGTGAAAGTCATTAAAACATATAACGACAATAATATCATTGTGCATTATAAAAACGATTCTGTAAGTTCGTCTTCTACAAAAGCGCTTGTTTATACATAATACATCTTAAATGTTTTTTTTTATTTTAGATTCTTAACGAACCAATGAATAAATTGGTTTTACAGTTAAAATGATTTTTTCTTGTGTCTATCCATTGTCATTACTTTTAGGAGAATATTATTACGATATTTGTTGAAAACTAAAACTAAACGTATTTTAAAACGTCAATTGTTATAATATATGGCCATAAATATAGACAATACACACATAAGTACATATATAATAAATATATTATATATTATAAATGTATATTATGTCTAGGTACGTGGATTTTATTTACAATTAAATACTTCAAGTCACAACTCAACTACAAAAATTAACATAATTCTCTCTCGTATTTATTTAATAATAAATATATGATCAGTGATAACTGGCCATAAAATTATTTCAATCCACAAGAAACTAAACAGAATATCTAATGAAAGTTAAAATTAAAGTTGCAGTAATAACTATAACAATAAAATTTTAGGCATTTAAAAAAAAAAATAAAATTATATAAATAATATATTATTAATTAATTATTATTATGTGCATTATAATCATTTTATAGTCCGGGCGAAGCGATGAATGTATTATAGGTTTTACCATAATTTATGTTTTTTTTAAAAATAATTATTGTTTTTTTTTGCGTGTGTACCTATGTGTGTGTGACTGTCATTACTTTTGGAGCTGATAAAATGCTTCAATATTCAACTTTGATCTCTAGAGCAATTTGAATCTAGTTAGTACCTTTTTTAGTCCTTAATAAAAATAATCCGTGTGGCGTGTACTTTATAAAATAATAGGAAAAAAACAAAAAAAAAATACGGAATACCTAGGTATTTACAGAACATTGGTTTTGGCAAATAGATGTAATGTTTTTTATGTATTTCTATAATGAATAACCATAGGTACTTACAAGAAATGTTCACCAAATTATCCGAATATTAACTAAGCATTTTTCGATATAATACAATTTTAAAAGAATTTTAGTAGTTTTTTATCTATTTATAGCCGATAAGTGATATGAAGGTATTTTTAAGGTCTTTTAACTAAACCAAAAAGCTTGAAAGTTTAATATGAGGTTTCTCATTAGTTCTACAGACTGTCATTAAAAATAAATTAGAACAGTTTTTTTCTATAAGCATTCAAGTGCAAATTTTGACGAATTAATGTGGGTACATATTATGTAAATAGTTATAAATTCATAACCATAAGTTTTTTTTATAGATATTTGAAGAAATCGTCCAACTAAGAATCTTGATGAAATTGAATATTTAAACGAACTTTTTTTATTCATATATTATGCCATAATTCTAAAAATATTTAAGGACTAGAAGATATTTGTCATGAGTCACAATGTACGTTATTATTTTCTATAGGTACTCAATGACATTTAAAATATATTAATACCTACTAATTTTAAACTATTAAAAAACCTATCACGAAACCATTCGCACCGTACAACGTACTATATGTGGTATAAGTTAATTATAATAAAAATATATAGTATAAAAATTTAAGACAATTTAAATAATAATACAAGTATGCAATGTATTTGGCAAAAATTATAGTTAAACTGTTATTATTTTACTATAAACAGAAAAATAAATTATCTATAGCAATATACATAAAAATATATAAAATGCCCTTACAAATATAGGCTGATTTATCATTATTTCGAAAACATAGCAAATTTGTGTTTCGCAAATTTTATATTGTAACGTAATTTTAATATAAGTAAGATGAATTAACCTATTATACATTCTTAAGAGATCGCTACGCACCCGCATGCGTTGTCTCTGGTATGCAAATGCATTACCTATATAACAAATTATACAATCTAAATAATTCATTTAACTATTTATCTGTTGAAATTTTTGCTATTTCTAATAATAATGAACGTTATATTTAGAATAATTGAAAAAAGCACCGTCTTTCCATCAGAAATACTATCAAACTTCAATTTTAAAAATATGTATTTTTAGTTTTTATTCTACAACCAAAATTGAGCGAGTTCTATTCAGACTGCATAAACGAGTTTTATCTATGTCGTACGTGTGTAAGACGGAGACAATACATGCGGGTGTGACGTCCTTTTAAGACTCACGTTTAACTCCGTTAGCTTAAAAATTATAGAGTGAATCGACCTACTATTAAACTTGATGAGAAAAACATTTCTGTGTTTGTATTTGGGTTTTTTAAGATAACTCAGTTTTTAAATGAGTTATGAGTATTTTTAATTTATATTATATTATATACGTGTGTAACTTGCTAAAAAATTGTAATATTGTAAAAACCAGATACAAACACAAATACTGTTCTTACCATCAAGTTTCATAATAGGTAGATTCACTCTAATTTTTAAACTAACGGAGCTAAACATCATGATCTTCTGATCGCAAATTTGGTATGTTACGTACTTGTATAAGACGGAGACAACTAATGGCCGTATAGTGTCCTAAGAATAGTATCTAGAGTCACTCGTTATCATTTATAATATGTATTACAACTATCAAATGAGTTATGAGTGTTTTAAAAATTAAAATTGTAATATACAAACTGATAAATATAGAGATAAAATTGATTTTTCAAACGCAAATTGTGCGCTATGTTGTACGTTAAACTAAAAACACTAAAAATAAAACTTGGTTCCGTTACAGTAAAGATGTCGAGGGTCTCTTCATTGAGTAGGTAGGTTACTGTAGTAATGGATTTGTTAAATTTTAATGCAATAAATACGAAAACGATTCTGAGCGGAGATGGTCCATCAGCATAAGTACTTCTAAGAATATTTTATAATACATTTATATTGCTATAAGTACTTGCTATAATTTACTAAAAATATCGTACTTAGTTTGATACATCAAAACATAAAGAATTGTCTTCTATTGTACATTTTTATCTCGATTATCTTTATTTTATATAAAAAACAATTTTTCGTCGAAATTATTATACGTAATAATTTCAGCAGCCCTAGGCAATAAAATATTACGATACCTTAGGTCATTGTTACATGACCATGATAGGAAGTATTTCATTTGATGTTAGTAATATAGCGGCATAGTGTAAGGAAACAATATTCCATCCGCAAAACCTCAGTAAAAGGGGAGAAACTCCAGAAATAAAGAGGGCGCAATAAATTACTGTTCACACCCTTGAGAGGCAATCGACCATAATGTATGCGTTTATCCAGAAGCTCAGCAGGAGACCCTCAGACGTGTAATAATTATTTTAGAACGTAAATTATCATCAGGGGCCTAGAATGATCTCCATCTGAAAACTACAGTTCATTTGGGACGGAAATATTCAAACTAAACTAATGAGTAATGACACACAAATTGTTCACTTGATGTTATGTTTCTATACTTAAAAGGTTTCAATAATGATTTTAGAAAAGCCTTTTAACATTTTATGCAATACAATACTTATTGGATATTAATCCAAACGATGATGAAAGTTTATTGACCCAGTTTATACAAAAAAAGAGGCGGCTATGCAGTATAGACAGTCTTATGAGGATAGAATTAAGTAATACATGTTTTGTGTAACTAGAATTGCTATATATTTAAAAATATTATTATTGATTATCACAACATAAAATGAAAAAGCATGCGTTATCTCTTCATTAATTAAAGCTTCAAGTATCTGAATTATAACTTAAACAGTTAAAATGTATTAGTGATGATATGCTTAATATTTTTTTTTTTTTTTCTATTTATACCCATTAAAATTTTTTTTTTAAATTTATTTAATCGTTGGTATCTATTTATGTAGGTACTAGGTACATACAACTTAATTACCTTGCAATCTACATAAATGCAGTTATTATACATTTTACAAATGTTGCACACAGATACAAATAAGCTCAGAATTTACACACTTCTGAACTAATCATAATTGCATAGCCTAATCATTCTTTCAATTAAGTATAATTTATACTTACCAATTAAATAAATAATAAAAGCATATTACCTACTTATAGATGTAGCAGATATTTTTGAACGGTACATTTTATATAATATTACCCCTATTTTACTGAACATTTGATATAAAATTAATTTTATAACTAATTTAGGTACAATACTTTTTTTTTCAGGTATAGGTATACTAGAATTATTAAAATATAATTAAAAAATTATACAAATAGTGTTTAAAGTTAAAAATGAATTATTTTTAAATAAGACCTTTGATAGTAGTATACCTATGGAAATATCCAGTATAATTATGGGTTAGTATAAAAATATATGAATTCTAGGCACAATAGTAAAATTAATAAGAAACATCTATTTGATACAAACATATTTTAAATGTATGTATACATTCAATGAAAAGTTAATTTATAAATAAATGAATAATTATTATATACCTGTTTAATTTAACAAATATTTGACATTCTCAATATCTATATCAGTTTGTTAATAAGTAGGTAACAGCAGGTAATTAATAGTTGTGTAAAAAAATTTAAAAGTAAAAAATGAACATTACATCAATTAGGTAATTTATTAAGTTCTATTCATTATAATTGAAGTAGATATCAGTTATAATAATTAAATTATTCAACAAGACAAGTATAAAAATATAACATTACTTAAACACTATTGTGTATTAATAAAATACTAATACCTATTTACAATTTAATATTCTACCCTAACCCTAACATAACCTAATGAGTTTAAACAAGGTTGCCAGGTAATGTAGACTTCAAATTTGATGTATGTTGTAAAGTCAAAGTTAAGCATCGCAATGGCCGTTAATTGACAAGCGTGAAAACTCAGGATTTTCTTTTAGCAACAGAATTAGGTATAACAATATGAAATTATTAAACAAGTATTATTATACAATAGAGATACATTCCAAATATTAAACTTAATAGGTAGATAGGTACGTTCAAAAAATCTAGGTAAACTAAAAATATATAGGTATACCAGATACAAGCTTATAGCTCAGTATACGGATCAGCTATTATTAATGTAATTTATTGTTATTATTTAATTATAAATTATAATTGACTTGGCTGAAATATAAATAAATAATAAATAATAATAGGTAGATACTTTAGTATTGACTTCAGAATTAACTACATTATTTTTAATTTTCAAAAAGAAAAGTTAAAATATCAAAAAAATTAAAATTCTTCACAAAATGTAGGTATAATAAAATATAATGTTGTAGTGACCAGGAATTAATGACATCCTTAACTAAATATTTGATTACCTGTGTCCTGTATACTTATATAGTTATATTTATATATTATTTCATAGAGATTATTACAAATCGTAGGTAGTCAAAATGTTCTTATAAACTTAATATGAATTAATAATAATACCTAACTAAAAATATTTATAGCATATATGGACAAGTATTATGCAAATAAATGAAATAGCATAATTTAAGTACCTAGATAAATAAATGAGATTTATAAATTAATATAAGAAAACATTACATAAACAATTTTGTAGTAATGAATAAAAAAAATGACTGTAGTTATAAGTGTTTCATACACAAGTACCTAGGTACCCTAGTAGGTATACATGTTTATTTTATCTTGCAAAGCACATATAATAATATAGGTAACGTATAAGATAGATGTAGGTACAAAATAAGTATGTCATCCAAATATTTAATAAATAATTAAAACTTCTGTGCTTGAAATACTTTATACTATACAAGTAACAATGTAAGATATCGATATGAATCAGCTATGGAATTACTATTTTACTACTTAGGTAATATTAAACATAATAGCAAAGCATACCTACATACTAAACCTATACCAAAATAGTCAAATATTTGGTATCAAAAAGATCAACAATGTATTACTATCATTTAAAACTATATAATAATATATATTTAATAAAAATAACCTTATTTTCAACCCAACCAGCTAACCAATCATTGGGAACATTGTATTGTGACCATAATAGCTGGAAATGTATTTGAATATTACACACATCAAACTACTTGATAAAAGATACACAATTTTTATAGAATTTTACATTCCTTATAAATATTATTAAATTGGCTAGGTGACAAAACTAAAATCCATGTTTCCACAAATTTCAAGCTTTAACCTACATAATATTGTGATCACATTCATCCAATTTTTGTCGGAACCCTATGATTTAAAATACCCAATGTTCGAATGGTAATTCAAATATAAATGCAATAATAACGTTATCAGACTCCGACCAAAACGTATCAATATAGTATCTACATACCATCTTTCAATTTGGACGTAGAGTTGTTGCAGTTTGGCTGGCAGTACATGCTGTGTCATTTGTAAATCAAAAAAACGGGAGAAAAAAACAAAAATAATATATAATATTAAAGATTACCGACGGATCGAATTTCAACACTTAAACTAAAAGGACGTTATCAGACATTTCGTTTTGTACATGATTTATAACATTGTTATTATTATTAAAGCATTATTATTGTTATTATTGTTACTATTTTTTTTACTAAATAATTTACACTAGCCGTTCTTGTTGCGCGTGTAATGACTATAATAATGAACGGACGTGTTATCTCATTTGTTGTTTTTCGTACCTCTGTTTTATCCCTTTATCTGCGTGGGTGACCGTCTGTTTTGCAGACCGCGCGCAGTGTGACCAACCGGCGCCGACCGGAATGTCCCCGGCGCCGTCCGGAATGTCCTCGACGCCGACCAGTGTTGTAATGACGTATTTGCCGCAGCTGCTGCTTTCCCGTCGAAAATGTAATAACGCGATTGCTCCGACGACGACGACTTAATCACTATATTATTATTATTATTATTATTGCACGACTCTTTAACAAAGTACGAGCTCAACACTCGTGCCCCGGCGCCGAACGTTTAGAACAATATTATAATATTTTTCCGTTGCTATGAAAATATAATAATAATAATAATAATATAATGCCGTTGTACTTTTTCATTTTCCGCGTTGAATATTATTATATTTTGTATTTGTCGTCCGGCCCGGACACACTGTCCACCCCCTCCCCATCCCGTTTTCACGCTTCTCGTGCGGCTCGCGTTTAACCAATTCGCCGCCGCGGCCGTAATAATGAATTGTATACAAACACTCGATTTGCGAGCCCGTCGAGTTTTTACCCACACTCGAATAAGCGGCTATTAGTTGTACCTACAGCTCGGAGGGAGTAAACGAGTCAACTGACCTACCGTTTTTTTTAATCCGAAACTTACTATCGTTTTATTATTATTATTATTATTATTATTTTTTTTTTTTTCATACACGTCACACGGACGGTACGAAACACTCGTGACCTTAATCTTCAGACTTTTAAACGTTACAATAACAAATTTGAACGATTATTACGAAGAGTAATCAATATGATTATAATAAATGTTTTACTAAATTCCGAAGTTGCTCGCGCAACCGAATTAAAAAACGAAAAATACCATCATAAATTGAAAAGAATAAAATATATTAAACAAATATTAATCGTAACTATTGCCTACTCCTCGTCTCCACCTTTAACCTACCTAAAAAAAAAACCGTCATCATTTTGTTTATGAGAAGACTTATAAGACTTTTTTTTTTAAATTTGTTTGTTTTATCTTTGAAACACGCTATTGATCAAAAAAACATATAAATATTATTTTTATTTCAACGAACAAACACTGAACGGTTATTTGTTTAGGTATATAATAATTCATTAAAATGTTAACCGTACTGCGGTCTACTGTTGATCAGGTTACAGTGACAAAATATAATCATTACATGACCTATAGATGGGGTGGACTGAGAGGCGGTCCAGTATTATTCAATGATACACTAATAAGTAATAATGTATAGTACAAATTGTCAAATGTTCAGCAGTCTCACTGCCCCCCCTCCCTCTGGCCAAATATTGAACCGGCCCGGTGTGCTACAATTTACAACGCACTAGCACACCGGACTGGCCAGTCCACCCCTATGTAGTTGTACTAAGTATAATATAATATATTAATATATAAGGGTATATGTATACCTCGACCTCATAGTGTATACTCTGAAATTTATATTTTGTACTAGGTAGTAGGTACTATAATATTAGTGTCTATACTTTATTCCCTCAACTGTATAATGTAGTTTATATTATTAATCTGTATATTATGACCTTCGTGGTTCGTACTATCTCACTGATGTTATATAGTGATATTCAGTTCAAAATAACATTATTTAATCACTAAAAGCCTAATACTATGAAATAAATGACATAATATTATTACGGCTCAGCAGTCAACACTAATGACTTTATTCTATAACGCATGTTATATTAATGCAGCAATTAGGTATTTATCTACCAACCAATAAATTATAATGAAAGATCTTAACATTCCTTTCAAAAACAAGACTAATGGTACCTACCTACAAAATAATAAAATATTATAGTTTCATGTTTTTAATAATAATAATATGTACCATATTTATACCCATAGCCCATAGGCCATAATCAATTTAATGGAAACAAGTTTCGTTCTAATAAGTTTTATGTCGTAAGTTTCCTACAGAAATATTAGGACAAATATATATTTTTTAGGGCACAGATGTAAATATTACCTCCATAAAATTACGAATCTTTGATCATCGACTCATTTTGAGTGCAATTTAAAGTATAGATAGGTGGAACTCGGTTGAGCACAATCCCTATTTTTGAACAATCCGATTGCAGCTGGTATTATATAGGTATACTTTTGTACTCTACGCATCAGAGGTAGGTACATCAAACTTGTTATAATTCCTGGATAAGTGTAATAATTATTTATTTATAATATATCCTTAGCCTTGTGGATAATACTAGATAAACGAGAATACTAGGCATTAGGAACAATGAAAAGGTTTGAAGTGGTACACTGGTACTTATACCTTCTTTGAGTTTTTTTTTAATAATAGATATGTAAGTTATAGGTAATATGAAGAGTAATATATACATCAGGTTAAACTCTTAGGTCAACTTTGAAATAACATTATTCAAGTTAAAAACCAAACGTATATAGTAATTTCTAAACATAACAATAAATAAAATACCTACCAAGTTGCAAGACTAAAATAATGGCCGTAGTCATTTTCTTCCAAAAACGAGATATCGTTTTCCTCCACTGTCCATTTTTCTCCAAAAAAATAAAAAATAATTCTTGACCATTTTTCTCCAATAAATAATAAATAAAATAATAAAATAATAAAATTGTTATTATAAATAATTTATACATAATAAAAAAAATCTCGTTTTTAGAGGAAAATGGAACCACTCAAAATAATTGTGAAGAAACTCAATACCTGCAAAACTGCAGAATAAATGATATAAATTATATAGGTATCTATTATAATAGCCCATTTAATTAATATTGATTCCATATATTTAATAAAAATATGTATTAAATGCAAAATTATTTCAACTTAATAAAAAAAAAAAATGTATATAGGTAGATACCTAATAATATTAAAAATTATGTTTTTTTTTTATTTATTTTTTAGTCAAAATAATTAAATTTAAGTATTATTGTATTAATACATTTTATCAATTTGTCCATCTGCAGTAACCTATCTCAAACATGCAATGGAACCTACAAAATAACGTAGAACATTAAGTTGCTTTCAATTTTAATTAAAAATAAATAAATATAACAATATATTATATAATAGCAAGAGGTAAAAGAAAGATGGATAGCAAAGAGTAGGATGTTTGAAGTATTATTTCTTATCTTTTACTGAAAAAAGAATATAAATAACTCAAATTGAATAAGAATTCCTTTCGTGATCAAAGCTCATAAAGTGAATAGTGAATACCTACTTATAGAATTTAATAAGCAGGACATTATTATATTTTATATATATATAAAAAAATGAAATGAAATGGTTAGGTGGTATTCAAAAATCAAAACCATTAACTTATCATTTTTATACTATATAATATATAGATATGAGAATGAGGTGGCTATAAAATAACATTATATAGGTAGGTTACGTAGATAAGAACGTATTATTAGGTATACGTTTCTATTATAAGTTTCTATCATAGATATTATAAATTATTACTATATATTCCCAAATAAACATACATATATAGACTTAACCAATGGCATGGGACGGTATTTTGGATAAGAAATAACGATTCGTCTCTTCCTATAGGATTATAATATACGACCTGTGTTTTTTTTTAGGATTTTAATGAAATATGTACCTACATATAGAAGCTATAGTATAGAGTATAGGCTATATTAAGTTGAACTTAAATTACTTGCAATGAAGAAAAAAATTTAATATTGATAATTGTTTTTACATATTGACATGTTATGTTTTAAACAGGTATATTGGTACTTAGTGGTTTGTTCACTTTTTGTTGTACAAATATACATTACTGTCCTTTTTTTATATTAAGTTTCCCTCACTTATGTCGCAAAAGTTTCCCGTCGAATAGACACCTGACATTAGACAATACCTAATATGAATTAATTTCTCATGATTCATGAATAACAATTTATATTATGTATTATAAATATATATTACATAATTGAATAAAATAAGTGTGTGAGTGGTGTGACATTAAATATAAAGTCCAAAGCTTTTTTTAATTTGCAAGGTTATTTTTATTAATTATATAGCAATAATATCGACCAACGTTAGCATGTAGATTGTATAATTATATTATATTATATTCTCAAGTGTATAAATACCAAACCACTATTTTATATATATATTTCTAATTTTGTGAATATGTTCTAAATTTATCATATTATTATGATTTCATATTCTGTTGTTTATCGAAATAATTATTTAGGTAAACTTAGGACCATAGTTAAAGCAAATGGGGGTTTTAAAGCTGTATTTAATAATATACCTAATATACAAGTACATATATTCATATTGAGTAAAGCCACCCATCCATTAGACATATAGGTATCATTGATTTTTCTACAAAAAAAACAATAACAAAATATTAGAATGGTGTTAAAAAATTACTATTTGTATAATATTATATAATATTATAGGTAGTTTATTTAGCAACCTAATTTAATTCATTCATAATATGCTATGGTTTAGTTAATATATATTATTTATTTCTATTATTTATAGTTTAACTTCCCTATACGCAATTTGAATATAAACACCTTACTATTGATGTTCCTATTTTTTAATAAATTAATGATCAGACTTTTAGATGGAACAGCATTATAGTTCAAAATATATTCCACAACTTTAAAAATTGAAAAATATTACAAAAATATAGGGTAACTACCTACTAACTACCTACATAAAAACATTGACAAAGCTCTTTGCCAGTCACGATGTTCTACGAAATCAAAAATAAAGATAGTGTTAATATGTATTTTTACTACTTTATAATATTGATGAATGAAATAGTACTCATAACTTATAAATGTCTAATTTACTTATCTGTATTAAAAATATCGCATGCAACTTGGACATATCCATTTAAAGTACCTATAGCACTCTGCAATTCGTGCAAAAATGTTATTTATGCAAGTGATTTGGATAGACCAACATTGTGTAATTCAATAGCTTATAATAATATAATGAAAAAAGGTTATTTTTAGATTGTATTACATTTTAACTAGAGTAATTACATTATGTATTAGGTTTTTTTTATTTATGTGAATTGCGTTTTTAAGTTTTATAATAGTTAATATTATAAATTATAATGCATGATGGGGATTCCGGATTGTAGATATAGTCGATTATTAATAATTCATAATATTTCTTATTTACCTATAACTATACTAATTTAGTAGTTAAATTAATGATATGAAAAATAATTTATATATTGAATACTCTTAAAATAATATATTGTAAAAAGTTTGATTTAATTATAAATACTTTTTAAGTGAACAATACAATTTTTATTTTTAATAATTTGACTGGAAGTTATAATTTACAGCATATTGTTATAATATATGAATGCATATAGATTATACCTACTTTGTCTGAGAAGTAAAGTTTCTTAAATAAAATATTTTCATCAGTAAAGTTAGTTAGTTCGACAATTTTTAGTTTATGGTTTCATAATTTTATTCAAATAATTAAACATCAAGTTTAACAGGTAATTTTATTCTATCAAGTTCGCACTAACGCTGTACATAATAATATTATATTTAGAAAGCTCTAATAATATAAATCAAAAGAAAGAAGAAAGTGAGCATCCGACTTTTTGAAACTTGAATATCGTGACAATAGCGTCGATCGTTCCGATGTACGCAACTTGGGTAGGTAGTAAAAGTTTCAGACTTCGAGTAGTGTGCGTCGTTGTGTTAAAAAAAAGTACGTGCACAAGATAATGTGTCGGGGGATCAAAAGATCGTTATTATTAATTATTTTTTCGACTCATTATACAATAATAGTACGGTTTGAGTATAATTATTAGTTTCCGTTCTTCGAGTGCCATTAAACCACGATTTTCCAAAGTTTAACGAGTACCTATATATATACCTCCTATAGTTGTATTATTATAACTTATGTGCGCCACGCCATTGCCTGCATTGCGTCGCCGTCGAGTGGTTTGCTTCTCTCGTAAACTACCAAATACGTTGATTATTAATTATCGGTACATAATAATAATATTATTATACAATATTATGTATTAACGACGGCCGGCTATTATTTGTTTCCAAAACTGCGTGATGATAATATTACAATATATTATAACGACGATTGCAGACGATAAATAACCCGATCCCGCGGATAAGTTCCGACCGATAAATCGACCGACTACGACACATCATTTTCAGCTTTACGATTGCGGCGAGTGACGTGTCAGCTCCTCCACTATACGGCACCACGACTATAATATATAAAATAGTATATTATATATCTATAACAGTCCATTACTCGTTATTATAATAAAATTACATTTTATACAGTCGTCAGTAAGTTGTATAGCAGTTGTTGCGTGTACGAAATGGTACAACTCATCATCGTAACGATAACGGTGAGCAGCGTTCGACGAGATGACGTCACGTGGTGGCGATAACGGTGACTAATAATATTATATTATACTATGGAATTTATAATATAGTGACGAGACTTTATCGTCTGGACATAAAATATGTTTAATCATTTTTGGTCTTATCTAGATCAATTATTATAACTATCATCAATTACGTTATAATGATATAATATGTATTTCAAAATAATCATAATATAGCCATCAACCTTTGTAATTGTATTGTATAGTTTGGAGGACGTGACAGAAAAATCCGTCGTCTTGCACACTTATAGATATAGGTAATTTATACTCGAGTAAAACTGATTTAGTGACGACATACTTCACTCTTTGTAAACTTGTAACGTACGGTTGAAACCGCAAGGCTGATACCAATCATTTTAATCGATCATCCATGACACTATATATAATATTGGATGTTTTACACTTAATATTATCGTCTATTGAGAAAAAAATCATCCGTGGTTTGACTCTTTTTTAGTATTTTGAATTTTAATATAGAGTGAGTTGTTGGGTGCTATAATTATACAAATAACCACCAAAAATAACAATTGATCAACAATAATTTTTTATTAAGAACCAAATAATATTTTATAGTTAGCTACCTTAGCTTAAAGTGACAAACGACAATATTATGTAGTGAAGTAAGTATGATTGCAGCTTTACGCCATATTACCCCTATCATGTATATTATAAGATTAGTATATTATATTATCATCTTAAATAATAACTAGTATTATTTTACTACCTACCTTATCTAGATAAATTATTTCTAGTCATATTTTGAATTCGTCATCATTTATCTACATTAGGTACCAGCTATATATTATGTAAATATTATATCTTGCAGTATATCAAATTATTGACTTATTATATAATATTATAATGTATAAATACATATTTTTAATTTTCAATTTTTTTTTCTTAGTTTTTGACTAAAAACTTATATTTAAATAACCTTGAAGTATTGTGTTATAATATTATTATTAATTTATAATTAATTAATCATAATAATAATAATAATACATAATATGTAGAATATAGCCGTATATTATAGGTATTGATTTTATTAAGACACAAAATGTTTATACTCACATTATATATAATGTGAAAAAAAAATGCTAATCTTGATTCGGTATACGAGATAAATGATGGTATTTCGATTATACATTGTGGCTTTTCACTGTTAATATTATATTATATTATGTCGAGGGCGCAAACCCGTCGGGGTTTAAGAAGGTCTAAGCGCCGCCGTGCCGCCACAGTCGACGCCACTACGACCGCCGACCACCGACGCGACCACTATCACTCTCGCAGACCTTTTAAAAGGAATACGCTCTTATTACGAGACAGCTCTCCCGACCTACTGTTACTGTGACTTCATAAAATATTTATGCGTTTTTGTGGATGTTAAAAAAACCCGCCCTCGTCGTTTTCATATGCCACTATGTTGTATATTATAATAGTAGCGGCACTTTTGTTCCACGCCAGCTTAAAATCATTTCAAAGGGAGTGTGACCGATTTATTTTTTACATTTCTATTAAAAACACATTTAAACATTAAAATGGCACGTGATACGTTGTTCTTGAGTACCTGCGTTGATCTAATATTATACTCGAGGCCTTACGTATTTTTCAAATTTTCTTTTTTTCTTTTGATTCCTGTATAATGTATATATTATGCAGATATCTGCCGATAGGCATTAATTACACACACCTGTTATCGTTGACTAATAAGTGGTTCTCAATAGTAAATATTTTAAAACGGCGATGTATTATATTTTTTTGTTATTTATGGTTATAGGTATAATTACTAGTTGTATTATAATTTCTCAATAACTCTATATTCAATATTATATAATATTATTGTTATTTATTTTTATTTAAATAAACCGCTGTAACCTAACCTGTAATTGGGTGATATTTGCAATATTAAATTCCGTGTAGACAATGCATGCAAATTATCTACCTATAACAATACAAAAATAATAATAAAAAAAATACTTTACAATTAGATGTCACGTTGGGTTGGACGTAATTCAAAGTTATTGTATCTGTATTATAGTTTATTATAATATTATATTGTATACAAATATATCGTATTATATGCGGTTCAAAACAAAATTATAAAAATCGTAAGTAGGTACGTAGTATTATGACCAACTACAGTCCAAAAATACGTTTGAATATATAGTGTTTTTATTTACAATAGATTTTTTTTTTAAATATCTTTATCTTAACTCAATTCTTTTTTATTATTTTTGTAGTTATTGGTGAAACGAAATTTAAAGATTGATCCACAAAATGTGTTAAAAATTGGATCGGACGGAGGAAACCTCATCCATACTCGAATTAATATACTTTAAAAGTATGTTTCATAAAAATAAGTTAAAAAACTTCGCAACGAACTTCATCAAGCTGAAAATAAGTATACCACCTGAAAAAACGGTTGTATAAATGTTTGACAAAAATTCAACAATTAAGACAAAAACTCAATAAAATGTATTTAAAAAATCAAATTCAATAACGCGATCTCATGGCTAGAAAAATGTACGACTACTCGTGGTTAGTATATACACCGGTGTCTCGTGACGAAAACATAATAATTGAGAGTCACTATATTAATGACGTAAAAGAGGTTTATTTATTTTTTTATTCAACGATAAATTAAAAATAAACCTTCCAACAACGTATCAATAGACACTGCAAACAGTTCTATAAAGTTGATAACGAAACTGAAGTGAATGATAAAGATAACAAAAGGGTACATCCCAAATCCCAAAAGCAATTATCAAAACGGAAATAAAATTTCAGACGTAAATTTAGAAAACATATAAAAGGCGATTATAGACATATAATACGTTTAATCGATTTTTGCCGGCTGTGAAAGTGTGATGCCTAAAACTGTTAACCGATATTATGTGGGGGACGATTAAAATGGTGCACTTACGTGATATTTATGGTTATTCGTTGTTCGATATTAAAGCAGGACAATTGGAAAAATACGATAAATCGAGCAGTATCCAGACTGTTTAAGAAATTGATTTTTGTCCAGATTAAAGTCAACAATGAAGACGGCAAACGTCTATAGATTTATTATTATTTCGTCGTTCTGGCTATATGGACACGATTCAAAATTCTGTTTCTCCCATACGCACCAGATCCTGGTGGTCATGGTCTGATCGCACCAGCAACTCTTCAAACCCCTGTGAGGTGAACCATACAAGACGTCTTCGTGTTCTTTGACGTCGTCAATGTATGGGTGGAAATGTGGCATCCATACTTTACATACCCAGAATAAACTGCTGTTCGAAATCGGTGAACGTAATTGACGTTTTATCAGTCACATACAAACGGCACAGGAGGTGGCTGAAAATTTTACTTTTGCTAGGTATGCAAATTATGTATGCATTTTTGTCTTGATTGTTTTAAGTTTTTTAAATTCACTGTGGTGAAGTTGTTGCACACCACCATGGTGGTCGATGTCAAGAAGCACTTACACATGATCGTGTTGAAGAAACAGTAAGTGAACGGTGTCCATCATAGCTGGCACGACAAAATAATAATAAATCTGTAGTCACTATATACGATGACGTCATTGTTGTCGAGATTAAAATTAATTTTTCCGACAGTTTGGATACTCCCGAGTCGGGGGTTATTGTATTTCCCGATTATCCTGGTTAAATATCGAACAACGAATAACCACAAACATAATTTAAATCGTCACCGACATTGTATCATTAAACAGTTTTAGGGAGCACATATTCACAACAGGCAAGAATCAATTAAACGTAGGTATACTCACTAGTCACTGACCTCTAATCTGGTTTTTAATTTCGTTTTTAGTTTTTGATTATTTCTATTTCAACTTCTTTTGGGATTTAGGATGTATATAATGTTACCTTTATCACTCACGTTGGTTCCGTTGTCAACTCCTGCATTTTTAATGATGTCCGCAGAATTTACTGCAGTGTCTCATTGATACATTGTTGGACGGTTTATTTGTTTATCGGTTTTTGAATAACTTCCTTTACGTCTTTACCTCATTAATATCGTGACTCCCAAATTATGTTACTTCCGGTATGCAGGTCTTCTCCGATTCGATTTTTATATCACATTTTTTGGTTCAATTTAATTTCAGTGCTATGATAATTTAGTTTATGTACTATGTGGGTATACAATTTCCAAATTCCTTACAATAATATATCTGACAAATAACTAAATCGTTTTTATAATATTATATATTTTAATGTAGTACAATTACGTAGAAATAGACGCGATTTTTAACTGTAGATTATAATGATTATTATTCTTGTTTACATAGCCACATATTACAGGTAGGTACATTACTCCACTCAAAATCTAAAATTTACCTATGTACTAAAGTTTATAAGTACTTATTTAAAGTTTTATAAATATAAAACATTTTAATAATGAATGAACTATTGAACCAACAAAATATAATATACTTGAATTGAATTTTTTATATAAGGACTTTTCACAAAATAAACGCAGGTAAATTGATTTTCCATTTGTAATATTTTAATCAAAACTTTAAAAGTTTCATTTTTGCAGAGAAAATAATATCTATTTTAAAATACGGATTCAACATTTAAAAGTCAGATTTATTTAAATGAAAATATAATGAAATTTATATGAGCATAATGATGGATACACACAATATTTCAAAAACATCTAAGTTGTAAAGTTTTCATATTCAAAATTTAAATTACAATAATATATTATGTATACATATATAATATGTGCAGTGCTTGTATAAAAGAATTATTTTTTATTATTTATTTTAAGTTATGATACTTTGGAGTTAACATAATACCTTGGAGCAATTATTTACGCATTGTTTGTTTAGGTTCACGATTAACGTTTAAAATAAAATACCCGTAATTCCCACAACAATGGCGGATGTTGACTTCACCTACCATCGCGAGTCGGCAAACTAATTTATTATTTACATCTGTGTTTCTTAATGGGAAACTGTTAGGTCACCAAACATTTTCTCACCGTCAGGCAGTTATTGCGCAGTCCAAGTCTCTGCACCAACGTTTCTCGATCAAACCGTTTTCGCGTCGCGTTTCAGTGCCTATTGCGTATAAATATGTGTTGTGCAGTGCAACGACGTTCCAGCAAATTGATTCTGGCGTTACGTATACCTATATTATATTATTATATTTGCAATCTTATTATCACTTCTAGACCGAAAAAACGTATCGACTGTATATTATAAAGTCTGTTTCCCAAATATTTCGAGTCAAGGGTGGTGCGTCGAGATTTAAATAGGTCACGAAATGCAACAAAAAGCTGGTTTATTGACGGGTCAATCATAAATGCATTTGCAGTGGGTATATATAACCGTAAAACAATCTTATATTCTAGGTATAACATTTTTTTTTTTTTTTGAAGTAGCGTTCGAGGTACGAACATTATCACACCATACACTCGGTATACCACAGAACATGTACCAACGTTAGCACAACAACCGTCTGACGAAACGCTTTGTGCGCTTCCACGTCGAGCGGCGCTTGCCGGGTTTGGCCGCCTCGGTTTCCGGTTCTGCTGTTTCGTCACACTGCAGGTTGACTTCCGTTCCAAGGTCGGACGGCGCGATCAAATCTCTTGACGGGACGTGCAGCTCGACGTCGGCCGTACAGCGATGTTTGGCATCGAACGCGAACGCCTTCTCGTTGGATCCGCGAAATCGCGGCTTGATTGCTGCGCCGTTGCTTCGAATGTGCCGCGGCGGAGAGACGGAGAGATGGAACACGGCGAGACGGACGGCAAAGATAAGGACGGTGACCGTCGGTGGAGATACGGGCTGTGACGAGTCCGGCTCGATTCGGCGACAATATACCGAAATTTTGGCAGCGATTCGACCGGAGAGGCAGACGGCAATCCGACATCGGATGTTTCACCCGCAAAATCCGTCTGCGCCGCTATGTTTGGCGTTGAACCATACCGCCTGGACGACAGGCCGGCGAAATGGCCGTGACTTTCCGACGTGTCTTTGCGAACTTGGCCGTTTTTCAGATCACTAAAAATTCGGTGCATCAACTCGGCTGATGGCGACCGAATCTCGACTTTTGCTGATGACTGCAGCTTAATATTCTGAATTTCTTCGATATTCGACACGATTATAATAATATAATTGTTATCTTATATGAAAAGTGTGCTTTAACTTTCAGAATAATATTATAGTAAATACTTTGTATAGTGTTCGCGATTGTAACGATTCAGAAAATATAATAACTGTTAAACAGAAACGAAAATATATATCCTAAACAGTATATAGTTGTCTGCACTCCATACCAAAAATATTTTTAGAACTTTTTGCATCGGGAATAAAATATACATTAGTTTATTAATTATCATTAAATGTTACATTAAAATTTAAAAACAAAAATTATACAAAGAAATTAAACAAGTTAGGAATAATCTCACTCTTCGAGAGTGTTAAATTCTCGGTTTCCAAACGTATTGTTTTTCTAATCGACTAATAACTATATTATTATTTATACGTAATATCGTAATGTATTTTTAATATAAAAATTGAGATTTATAAGTTATAATAAATTGATTTGTAACAAATCAAAAAAAATATATCACTAAGAGCCATCGACAATTCAGAATACTTATATTTTGCACTCTGTGTAGGTATGGAAAATAATTAAAAATAAAAATCAATGATACAAAATTATAATATTTATATAATAATTAATAAGTATAAAAAAATTATTAAGACATATTTTATCTTGAATATATAGTAAGTTTAAATGCTTACTAATTAACTATCGGGAAAAATATAATATCTATAATTTTTTTTTTCATTTTCTATGCAGAATCTGTTTTTGTAAGTTTTCACTTGTGTAGATAGCTAACATAACAAATAACAATAAACTTCATGCATATTGTATAGCATAATAATAAATATTCCTCGTAAATATATTTATTGCTTTGCTGCAACCAAACAAACAACCGATTGACCGTGCAATGTTATGTAAATATGTGATAAATCAATTTTTGTTAACAATAACAATCTTATTTTTTTCAATAGGTATTATGCTATAAATTATAATTTACTTTGTTTTATGGACAGATCAATTTTGTGATTTTTGGATTCAACATATTTTTGTTTTTAGTAACATAATATTACATTTATTTTATATTGTATTCTGTGTATCCTATTGTGGAATAAAACGTTAATTTAATTTTTCATCACGGATAACTTGTTAACAAAACAGAGTCGACCGAATATTTTAGTTATAATGGGGTATTAATTTGTTTATACGGGTCGGAAACCCTTTCAAAATTATTACAACAATTATTGTTACCTGCATACTGGTCATGTAGTGTGTACAAGTATATTGTTATATTTTAATTTATATAAAATAATGACAATAATAAATTATACCCTTGTGTAAATTTAAATGATGCATCAGCAGTGGTAAATAATCAATAGAAACACATAACAGACCTAAAAACCAAAATCTAACACAAAGTACACAATATAAATGGCTTAAAAGATAATTTTTTGAAATAAATAATATGATCTTATTGGTTTTGATATTATAATATATACATTTAATCGTATCGCCAACACTACAAAACGTAAATATAATGACCAACCGCTGCTAATCAAAATACAGAAAACGGGGTAAAGCTGTTGTGACACAGTTATGGAAAAATATGTAAAACTGCTTGATTATTATCGCAATCATATTGACAACCATTTTAATGACTTTAATTTCCGTAAATGCTAATAAATTATATTTATATCATTTATAGGAACACGCACACAACATTATAAAATATCATTTTCCGATGGCCCTGCCTGCAGTCTCAAAGGAATCGTTGAGAAGCAGACGGCGGGACACCGATTTCCTTTGAGACTGGCAAACAGAAAATATTGCGGTTACCGGATCTCGAGTAGCGTAAAGGCGGTATTATTATTTATTTCTACTAACTCCATATGTATGGTATGTGGTTACGCATCATCAGATTTTCCGGCGTAACCGCACTGCGTTATATTATTGCGCAGAACCGAATCTTAGTAATTTAAGGCGGGTTTCCACTACACACGTGTTCCGTATACCTACACGAAAAATGTCCAGCCATGTCCAACAACACGGTAATCTTGTGGTAACCTAACCTAACCAACCAATTACAGGAAAGAATTTACACGAACGTGTATAGTTGTTGAATGACGCCTTTATAGAAAATAAGTATAAACGGTAATCTATATATTTTATATACCAGTATACTGCAATATAAGTCAGTAGGTAACCATTTACCTAATTATACCACAATACGGTGACAAGATGAATATATTACTGTTTAGTAAATAATATTATATACGCTGTTATTTATTGCTATTTAATATTAGTACGCATAACAATAACTGAATATACGTTATTTTATAATCTACAAATTATATGCTCTCCAATAAATATATTTTTCTACTATCATTATTTATTAACGCCATATAGCGAGTAGGACTCAAAATTGAAATAAAACAATACAATGTGCTAATTCCTCGGGAAACCTAACCAATATTATCAAACCCGGGATTTATTGGGAAACTTTCAATTTGTATACATATTATTCATATTATAATGTAATGTTTGAATATATTTTAATTTAACATACCTACCTATATATTCACAAAAATACTATAGGAGAATAGGAAGACTTGGTGATTCCAAAAATATATGTCACACAATATTATGAACACTTGAGTGACATTCGTTAGTGTAAAGATTGGATTTTAAATTGACGTGAAATAAAATGGGTACAGTTTTTCCTGTAGTCAGTAGGTATATACTCAGTAGATGCTGACATGCTAATGCTGTCCTATTCGTTCAAACTAATTTCTTTTTTTGAAGGTATTTTTCCAAGGTTTTCCAGGGATATTTTCGAAATATTCTGAGAACGTTCCTTGAGTGATATTTTTAGTGACACATCCCGTGACGGGGTTGGATGTGTGCAGCAGGCAACAGTAGGTGAAATGCACCGGGGTTTCAAGGCTAAGTATGTTTTAGGGGCCTTAGCCAGGTTGATGTTCTAGATTTTCTTACTTTGTAAAATTATTAAGAATATTGGTTAAGACCAAAAGCATTTTTAGAAATTACTCGCACCCTTAAACTGTTATGGGCTCAGGTTTATCTCTATACTTATGACTCGATTTAAAGGAACACGTCATGATCCACGATGTATCTATATACATAGCTACCTAGTATTAAAATATCTTATTATTTAAATCCCATCTACGCTTTGATCAAATACGAAAAAAAATTAAAAACTATGTTAATATAATATTATTTATATTCTATTACTTTATGTCGATATCACCACGTTACACCCCAGTACTTCCGAGACGTATATCCGACATTGCAGGACTCGTCACTTCAATAACGTTACCTATATCATATTTATTGTGCTCGCGGAGTTTCTAGTAGACGTAGTAGGTATATAACTTCCGAAAACGCATATTATGGCAAACGGATGTTGTCGCCATCGGCCGCAGCGCCGCGCTGGTCGTCGAAAAAAAAACCGTCTCTGGGATAGGAACCTACACACAAAAACATACACACATATATATATATATATATATAATACGCAGATCCGGTACCGAACATCGATTTCAAACAATTATTATGCAGCGCCCTCGCCAAAAGCGGCTGTCGTAACACTATACCTGGGTATAATAACAATATCGTTACACGTGAAAGGTATACGACAGCGAGCGGTGGGTCACCCCGCCGTGGGTAGCGTAATCGCGAAGTGTGCCGTTTACGACGCGTCGTATATTATATTATTATAATATCGCGTCAAAACTTTTCCTCAATTCGGTACGATGAATTATGTGGGACGAAAAGGGCTGTATTCGTATTGAAAACAATTTTCACCGGACTGGTATACGTTATGATGATATTGGGTACCTAATATGATAGTAATTGAATAGTAACGGTACTCGGAAAATACGACGCGCATATAGGCACGCACATTTACTGTACGATAATAATTATATAGGTAATATGATTAGTCTGTTAATTGTCGTCGGGAACAATATTATTACGATAGGTATATATACAGGTACCTATTTCGGAAACACAATTATATAATTCGACTAAAACTTCATCATTGAATATTATATTATATTACGTTGTTTTTTTTATTCTTCCATGTGTTTGACCCTATATCAAAGGGTTATATAGGTAAATTAACCTGCATCGTACGTAACGATTTGATCGTATTATATATTATATTATATTATTATTATTATGGCTTTTGGAATGTATGGCGGTAGCTGTGGTGGTACTGTATTGGATTATATTTTGAGACCATAAAGTGTTCTTAGTTTTAATAATTTATTTCATTACTAAACAGATGTTTACCATGAATATCATTACTGATATTTCTTTCTTCACAAAATGTATTATAATAAACACAATGACCATCTGTAAATAATACTATACGATCACGCATAGTATTGAAGTTTGTGGATACAAAAAAAGGACACGCGATGTCTGTAGTACCTATTCACTGTCTTGAAGGCCGTAGGATAGTGGATTTCAATTGAAACCATTTATACTGCAAGGGCATTGGGTGCCATTCAATAAAATGACGAAAAAAAAAATGGGTTCTGAAAAATGAGACCTTTTATTTCTTACAATACGACAAAATCATTGTACAGTGGTTATACTCGTATACAGTTTATCACGAACAATGTAAGTACACGTCATATGTCTCGCTAGAGAATTATATTTCATAATTTTATATACCTACATAGTTTCATCAAGTAATTAATGAAAATTAAATATAAATATAATATACGTACCTAAGTGGTTTAATTTAAATGAAATGTTTTAAGTTCAACCGAAAATGTAATGTACTCGTCTTATTTACAAATGCTAACCATAATAACGATCATAATCATAATTACGAACTCACAGCATAATTAATAATTATGTGTCTGAATAATTTCCAATTGGACTTGAATAAAATATGTGGTATATTCATTATGCTAAAGACACATTATTATTATTATGTTATAAATAATAAACTTAAGTACCTATTTTAAATTTTGTAATAATATATTCTAATGTCTACGTTATTAATAAATATCGCCGATTGGATACTTCAAACTGATTGTAATTTATACTAATATAAAAAAAAAACAATAAATAAAAACCCAAAGTTACCTGCATTGCCTTCTTATAATATATTTTAAACGATAATATTATTATTGAATTATACATGAGGTATGCATTATTCATTTAGTTTCAGAATACCTTAAGTAGCCATTTTTGAAAATATAATGACGATTTAAATTAATTTAAATTTTTATCGTTCGACAGGAAATGTAGTAGAGAGTACTGCTGTATAAAATGTTGTTTGGTACAAAATACATATTAGTGCCTATACGCTATAACCATACTCTAAATTGTAAATATTTTACTAAAATGTTTAAATTTGACAGTAAATCTAATGGAAAATAAAATACCACCCATATTTAGCATTGTAACTTAATCATTTTTATCCATTGTAGATGATGCTATAATCGTTTTTTTTTTAAATTTTAATGCTTTTTTAGTTTGAAATTTAAATATTACATAGGTAATATTACGACTTACGAATATACGACCATCATCATATGATTAAAGCTACCAAAATGTTGTTTGAATTCTCAAATAAATTGAAACAATCTAAATATTATTGTATAGGTACTTGTGAATTTATAAACAGGTTGATTGAACGCTGAAGATAAATTAGTTCGTACCATAATATGTAGTGAATCATATTATGAAGTATGACATATTTCAATATCATGTATGAACCAAATTACTTTTCCAAATGTGTGGGCTGTGTGAAGGAATCACAAATCAATTAAATAAACAATGTCTCATTCATAATATATAGGTACTTACCTAATATCTGAAGAACATTTAAAAAAACAAATATTCAATAATCAGCATGGACAAATATATAATTAGAAGTAATATATTAATTATCTAATAGCCATAAATTGTATAATTTGAGACATCAAAATGTAATAAACTACCTAATAACTGAAAGTACATTCAAAGATTTCAAAGTATAATATTAGATACTCACTACAAAGATTAGTGAATGTGATTCACTAATTTTAAATATAATATACACCATTAGTTATGAAATATTATAAATATTATTTTCATTAAAAAGAAAAAAAACGTTTTTCCATATTATAAAGTCAGAAATAAATATGATTCAAAAATATAAATACATATTTACAGTTTATTAAATTAAGCCAATGCCTTGATTCAGTTAAAAGGTTCACTGAAATGTGATAAAAAATTTGCTTTGAAAATGGTTTGATTTATTTAAAATAATAAGATTAAAAATGTGTATACTAATTATTGTTTTTATTATTTTTTTATAATTGAACTTATTACAACACTGGTTAGTGCTAATAACTATTAATTACACTTTTAATTATTTTTTTTTTATACAAATAAAAGAACTTATAAAAAATGAATAACATTAAATTTATAGTTGTATTATTATTATGAATTTATGAGTTTGATGATATGGTTTTCAAAATTAAAATATTATAAATATTATATTTATACTATATTAATATGTCTTGGTGACATTATTTTGCTGTGCCTGACTACATTACCTAGAAGCATAGTGAATGTGCTGCAGTTTCAACTTTCTAGATTTTAGCAGATGATAACAAATTTGGTGTGGTTGGTAGGTACTTAGGGGAGTCAAAAACAATTTTTAGTACTATTTAAAATAATTGGAAAAAAAAACAAAAACAAAATTATAGAAACATTCAATTATTATTTTTATTATAAATTAATAAAGATAGAGCTTTAAATAATCAACAAATATATTAATATTAGAATTTTCCGGACATCAATTAATATAGAATTAATACAAAATTTTTAATACCTAAGTATTAAGTTATTTTTACAGAAATTAAAAAATATCTAGATATACTCACAGTTTTTTTTTTTTTTTTTATCGAAATTGAAAGTTTTGTTTGAAGTTCATAATATTCTGATATTGGATGTTTAAACAAAAAATTCCTTTAACTGTTTCAGTTATTTTGCTGTGATTAAAAACATATTATTCAAAGGAACTTAAATTTTTTTGATTTTTCACCAATACATGTTCGGTAGGTATACCTTTTATTATCTTCTATAAATTTTGAAATTTTTAAAATATTTTATGTTTTAACTAATTTTATGCTATTTATACCATGAACCTATGTGTACACTAATGTACAGTCTACAACCGTTTGCTGTACGTTATAGCTACGTATTGGCTTATAATATACGTTAATAACAATAATAATATTGAAGTGTATATAGCAATTTTTTATTATTTCATTATGATATAATATTTTAACAAGTATTACATAAAACATGCGACTATAAATAAGACAATAATATACATATAGATACATTTTTCATAATATTATATGCAGGTAATCAATTTAATCCCTGGCTAACCTCGTAACTTAATAATTTATTTTCATATTACATATCATATTATTTCAACCAGAAAAAAATACATTTCATGTTTTTGGCAAAAATAGTTCACCTTCAATCTACTCATGTTACTTAGAATAATATATATAAATAATTAACAATAAAATACCTTTAGACGATGACCATCCACCGTCTTCGTTCAGAATAATTTTGTGTGCAATGATTTATCATTGAATTCAAATTAATTAACACACCAATTATTATTACAGTGACCTACTCAATCCCGATGATCTGGTCACTGGATGTTTACCACAAGGCAGAGCAATTTCCCCAGTTCTTATTATTATAAGGCATCAAAAACAAATTTAATATTTATTGACTAAAATGAATTGTTATATATTTAAATAGAGGTTTCTCTTCTAAATATTGTATAAAATAAAAGCCTTTCTTTAAAAATTAAAATTACTGTTAAATTTATAAATTCATAAACTATATGAATTATATAATAACTTACTCTATATGAGGTTACCAGTGCAGAGTTAAATTGGTAAGACTTGGACGTTTTGTTGCTGTCCATTGCGATAATCCGGAGTACTGAAAAATCAGAAAAAATGGTTCAAGTTCTTTTTATACATAATATATGATAGAAAATACGACACGAGCACTTTGTAGTCTTAAAATATCGGTGTCTCCTTTAATGTAATATTTTTTTTTGACATAAAAACTGTTCAGACATTCGTTGTATATGGCTATACATACGCCCTCGTTTGTCTTTTAAATTTATTTATTGAAGTAATGAACATCAAATGGATAACTCTACTGAACACATTTTGAGAAAACCGTTCAAACACCCAAAACCACAAAGGAATAAGAAATGTAAAATAACGATCGCGTTTTAAAAGGGTTCCAGGCGTTGTGACGCGTGTGACTATATATAATACCTATATATATATAGACGAATCCTGTGGCCGATTTCGTTTTTAAAAAAAATAAAATACTTCACTTCACTACAAAATATATAGAATAGTATGCAACCACAGCACATTGAACCTTTTTGATTTGCCATCTCGACCGGAGATAACCACCCGATTTCACCTCTCTGCACAATTCAGTTAACTGCGACGTTGCAAAAACCCACTCGTTTCGCACGCAAATTACATTTTTAGGATTCACTTAAACGATTGCTCTGACATGGAAAATAATTATTGCAATTTATTTGTATATAACTACTGAAGTGCCTTTTTTACATACCAACAAATGTCGAGTACCTGCTAAACCTGCCGTTGACGTTTTATCGTCATGCGCACATCATGACAAAATTTCTGTGAAACACTCATTTTTATTACGTAGGTAGGTATTCACGTGTTGAATACATGTACACATCTGTTCTCTAAAAGTAACGTTATATTTTACTCCGTTTACGTTAAGTCGTTATATTTTTCAAGTTATATTCATAATTCAGTATTATAATATATATATATATATTATTATTATTATATATTGTGGTCTGTCGGAGCTTAACATCATGCGCGGACGTACACTGTCAATTTTATTGTTCAGTCACCTCCGCACCGACCCGATGAATAGTAAACAATTCGTCCACGAGGCTTGTCTAAGATTTTTTTGGAACTCTCTGAAACGAAGGAACAATAATACCTATATTATGTCGTGTATTGTCTGTATTGAAACAAATAGTATAATATATACGTTCGCGTCAGCCATAGCTGGCATATTATCGTCTAAAAACAAACCAGCCGTTTTCAAAAATATTTTTTCCACTCCAGTACTATCCTAGTAATACGATAGGTTTTTGTAGGACACGTTTTTAAAATAGTTTATAATATTATTATAATAGCTTTCTAGTTACGATTTATGTGGCATTATTATTATGGTGCCGTTATGGCACGCGAATATTTAGACACCCGTATAATAGCCATGACGATATTTTATTATTAATTTTTCTCAGTGGTATAAAATATTATAATACACCCCGTAGTTTGTTTGTAAAAAAACAGTATTTTCGTGTACACGATAAAAGTATTTAATTATATTATATTTGTATATGTATATTATTATATAACGTTGTTTGTTCTACTTTAAAAGTATTGTGTATACCTCCGTCATATTATTGACTATTTTATAATGAAACAATTTTGTAAGACGTTATTATAATTTAATTTAAAATATGTTGACTGTTATGATCATTATGTATTATTATTATTATTATTAATATTGACTTATTAGATATCAAATATTTATAATATGTAATATATATAATAAATATTTTACCGAGGCCGTGGATGGTACAGATTTTTGTGAGGAGTTTATAACCAAATCATATATTTTCATAATATAAAAACCAAAAAAAAAAAAAAATTATATACAAATAATAATAATAATTATAATAATACATCTTAATAAGGGTTAAAATATGCATTACATGTGTGATAAATGTACACAATTTTAAACTAAACATTTTTATTGTATAAAGTCTAGCAGTCTTTTTTTTCTTTTGCGAAACAATAGAGCACATCATCTGGATTGATTTTCAATTTGACTATGTACGCTCGAAAGAGCTAGACTATAGACCCGTAACTACCAGTCCGTGAATTTCGTTGGTCCAAGGATCATATTTATCTGTAAAAGTGGTTAGTCTCTATATTCTTACCTCTGAAAGTCTTATAGAAAAAAAATTCTATATTGACAAGTTATAATAATTAAAGTTTTAATAATCTCCCTTGATTGAGTACTAATAATATTAATGTACTTATAATAATTATAGGTGCGATTAAATGATGTCCATAAACGACTGAACCTCAAAAAACAGACATTAAACGAGTACATTATGTGTCTTTTTTTAATAATAAATTCTTCGTAGTTTTACTACACAGACATATGCTTATCGTGCATACCTACAGCACAAATGACTCCATACGAATTACATTTCGATGATATTAAAAAGAAAACATTGCGTCCTGAAGTGAAAACAGTGTAATTATTCCCGTTCTGTAAAGACTTGGGACTGAAATATACTGAATAATAATATGACCATTATGTAAATCGAGTACTTAAATTGCTCGTGGAAAGTTTGGGAATTACAGCTGTTGACAATTATACCTAGTATAATAAGTACCTTTATGTAGGTAGAATTTAGAATTAATAAGTTCACGAATGCATTTTGAATTTTTGATGATTCCTTATGAATGACTGAATAACACTTGACGCTCAGTTTATAATGCAGTGCAGTTATTCTATTGCTGCTGTTTTAATTAATATTGCTTACTATTATATTGTCTACCTTAATTTAAGAGTTCAGTTAGTTAATATAATACGTTTATTATAACTATGATTCCGGAAATAATTTAAATTTGAAAAAAGTATAAATAAACAAATAATAATAAAAGATACGGCCAAAAAAAAAAAAAACTATAGCAAACTGCAAATAAGAGGAAAATAAAGGTTAACCATTGTTTGTCGTTTTTAGTATACTTTTGGTCTCTTCTTTGATGTTTAAGGTTAGAACCCTCTGCTGGGGGTGTCATATTGTTGTCGTTTTCTTTAGAGTTTAGACAATGTACTCTATTTCAAGATACCACCAACGTATAACGACTCTCTTGACCAAACAAACCCTTATAAATATTATTATTATATCGCATCTTATGTTAGAGTACTATCATCAAGTTATTATGTTTGTAGAAGCATTTTCTCGAGGCGATTTAAAACAATTTCTGTTTAGTTTGCGTTTCGTATCTGAACCATAATAATATGACGAATGTAGGTCCTTTCTATATAAATAAAAAAATCTGAATTGATCCAACAATCATAACACATATATAGCTGTTATAGCTACACAATCCGATATGCTATTTTACAATTTATTATTTGATATAAGATAGGTATAATATACTATAGTTTAATACCTCTACACATTTAACATAATTAATAATTATACATAGTATTTTATTTGTTATTAAAATACAATTAACTATTTAAAATAATCTTAGTTGATGGACCAATGATTGTTTGTAATATTTTATTATTATCAGTTTCAAAAAAATTGAATATCACTATTTTATCAATTATCTACTTTACCTAGCTATATTAATAGGCAGAGCAACGAATTTTAGAAAACATCTTACTTTACAATAATTTAGAAGTTATAATATTTTAAATTTTAGTATACATTTTTTGTTATTCTATGTTTATTCAGTTTTGAAATATTATGATTTATTACAACTTTTATGGTAAGTTATGGAGAAAAACGATTTAATTGTTAGGCAATACCAAAAAAAACAACAATTTGCTAGCATAATACGATGAATATAATTAATATTACTTAAAGTGTATATAATATTATGCATCGGAAACACTTTGAAACACTTTGTATATTTTTTTACTTAACAGTTTTTCACAGTTTGGAGTTTACAAAGTGTTTTTGTTATGATAGTATAATTTTTTTCTGCGACGCGCGTTGCTTGTGTCACGGATGGTGTCAGCGCTGACACGTGGGTGATGGGTGGTGGACAGAAAAAGCAGTGGTGGTGTGCCACTCCGTTTTTGTTTCCTCGTCGAACGGTTATTATTATTGTTTGCCAATTTGTCATTTCCGTTATAAATAAATTGGAGCCTTTTAAGTATCGCCATAGCTGCTGCATAGGCTATAACTAAGTCAGTGGGTTGTCTTAGTAGGATTGTATAATTAAAAAATAAGTCACGTTAGTGCGCGTGACCTACAATGGCTAATGGTAATATATAGTGCCTACATGGTACTATTTTAGACTACCGCGAATCAAATTCAATTGAATTATCCAGCGTCCATCGGTGGTCTGCGTTCAGGTATAATAATATAATTATTAATTGTTGAAAATCAAAGTCTGTAATATCCTGAAGTTACAGCGTTCAGAGGACATCGTACCCCCGTGTGTTGCCTCCATTTTACTAACGCACTAAAATGTACGGAAAGCAGTTCCCATTTTCGTGTTGCTGACTTAAATAATAGTTGAATATTAGAGTGATTGACCTATTTTATCAATTTTAAGAACCTTGTGCCGGATTCCCAATTTTATAGAATTGGAGAAAATTTGAAGATTTGAAAATTAAAATTTATATTTTGGTTGCCACCTTATAATTATAAAACTTTTCTACTAATCTACCGTCTGTTAACTATTTAAGGAAGGAGGGGGGTTGATGAGGTGTATGTAAACGAAAAAAATTACACACATGAATAACTCTCAGGCCTTGTAGAATTGTCGGATTTTGATACTAGTTTTTTATAAGAAAGAAGTAGTCTTCCTACGGGCCTACTAAACTACGATTTTTTATTTTATTTGAAATAATCGTACAATATAATTTGTAAAAAATGCTTAAAATTGTATTCTTTTTGAAGACATATTATAAAGTTAAAGATTAAAATATTGAAAAACGTTGAATATGTTGAATAGGTATTACCATATTTTAGTTGAAATAAAAATTATCAAATTTGGTTGATCTCACAGAACAGGATCATTATATTTTCCGAAGAGCGTATTTTTGTGGACAAAATTGCATTGGCACCGAGCGCTTTAAATTTTAGAACATTATCTGTGTTCTCTCATTGGTTTTTTACGATATTTTAATTCTTATGTGACTCATGATTATGTAAAATATTAATATTTGAACTCCCTTAGAAACTAAAATATCGTATTAACACAGATCATGTTCTTACATTTAAGTTTGATAACAGTTCGATTCACTCGAATATTCAAGCTATAACAACCAAAATATATTTGAATCGCTGGACGTACATTTTGATATTATATTATGCGTTTAGAGACTAGTAAGACGGAGACAACAAGTAACGCGGGTACGACGTCCTTAAAGGACTTAATATAGTGATTGTAGCAGTAAACGAACGTGACAGTGGCGCATTCACATCATTTGTGTCATTGCGAGGAGAGTTGTTCAGACGTTATTTTTGTTTGTTTGTACTTAGTTTGCGTCACTGCAACCGTAATGGAATTGGAGTGTTATAATATTTTATAAATAGACGATATAATGAAAATAATAACATAATTAAACATTAAAATATAAGACTGCCAGAGTGCTGCAGATGATACCGTTGGGCACTCATCGGGCTTCGCCCACCTGCACGGGGCGTTGGATAGTGCAATCATCATTATAATGGTACTTATTTTAATGATAAACATAATTTATCATAATGTTTACTGTACAGGGCAATCAATTATAAGGAGAGCTGAGAAGTTCACGCTCTTCACTTTTCTGTTAGGTAAGGTTAGTTTAAGAACATCGAGTGTTTTGAATTAAAATATCGTGTCACTCTGTACGCGTGACAGCGAAAAAAATACTTCGTAACAATATGGTTTTGTACTTCCAATGATACTGCTTACCAAACTGATTCGCAGGAAAAACGCTTACCAAAACAATTGTAGAGGACAATTTTATATGGAATCGTATAGGGCCAGATTTTTTAAATATTTTTATCAACTAGTTAGCACGAATAAATACGAATATTTTTCAATTTCATACTTGTACTTCATATTGAAATTTGAGGTTTCCTTATGGAAAATTACTGGCAAAATTGAATAATAATTTTTAATGCTTAGCGTATCTGCAACCGACTTAATGACGTTTGATGGGTTTGTTTTGGCAATAATTCAAACCGTACGTAGATATTAGTTTCAGTAATTATTTTTAACCACAAAATAGATTTAAAAATATTAAAATAAATAATATCAAAGTGGATGTTAAAATTAGTTTTAACTAATTATATGTAAGCATTTTTCTTTTTAATGTAATATATATATTTATTTTAGTATATTATATTATATAAAAAAAAATGAAATGCCTTATACTAATATAAAGCCATAAAGGATTAGAGAAAGAGAGTTAATTTTTAATTTATATTTGAAATAAATATAATATTTTGAGAGGAAATACTGAAATACATAATATATTTTTGTTATGTACAAAACGCAAATAAATTTTACAAAATATCTTTATTAGATTTTGCAAGTAACGACAATCACATTAAAAATTAAACTTAAGATAAACTTGTACGACGTCATATTTTTATTTTATTGCTGTGTAAGCAACATTTCGAATATATATTTGCTGTGCTCGGTAGCACTTATGACATTATGTATGTGAACGTGAATTTGCAGTTTTTTTTTTAATTTACGATATTGGACAAACAAAATTTCTTTTGAAATATTCCACTGCATACGTATTCTGAAGAACGGGAAATACATTTAGTGAAAGTGTTTCGTCAATAAATAATCAAATTATTTCTTAATAACTATGTTTTTCAATACTGCAATATTAGCTATCACCCTTAATATATGGTACTAAATAATTGTACCTATTAGTTCCAATTTTAAAATTGGTTAGTTCAAAATTTTAAGCATTTTTAATAGTTATGATACTCTATAGTAATTACTAATTAGTAGTATAATATTACTGCAATATTAAAATACAGTTTTTAACAAGTCACTTTTTAGAAAATTAGGTTCTTAATAATATATTCAAGAAAATGTTAAGGCGAGGTACAATATTATATACAACCGTAACCCACATAATATTATATTTCTCATTTTTAAGCAAAATATTATATTCTAAAATATAATTGTGGTCATCTATCTAAATTCCTATTTATATTAATATAAGAATTTCAAGAATTTAATTAAAAATATTATTTATAGTCTAGTTAATTGGTACAAATGTAGTCGTGCAATTAAAAATGCTGTGTTCGTCAATGTTTTAAATTAATTAGTTCATATTATTTCGTATTTTTCATTTTTATGCCTTTAACTATAACATCTTTGTCAATTATGAAACTATAATAATTTAAATAATAGGTAGGTTTAAAGATTAATGAAATAATAATTACATCAAAACACTTTAATCGTAAAAAATTGGAATTTGCACAATATGACTATCTACTGTAATGATTATAATTAAGATTATTGTTGATTACTTGGCAAGACGACAATACTATTTCTCTTTTAGTTTATAAAAATAATATTAATATAATGACGTGAATGGTTTGAACGGCAAATGATGTGGTGCTGCCATCTACCGTTGATATTCGTTTTTAAATTCTAAAGTTGAATCGTTTTACACTAGAAAGCACGAACTGTTGGAATGTAATAATATTAATTCCATTTGGTCGATTTGAACGTGGAACATCGAATTATTTTACAAAAATAAAAATCTATGAGGGGCCTGGTGTGGATCAGTGATTGGCTTCCGTCACTAACGTTAGGTTAGGTTACGTTTTTAGTGACGAATCTTCGTCCCACATACACGTGTTTCTCAATCAACCGCAAAAATGTTAATGGCCCTTAGTTGCCGATGCTTAAAAAAAAAAACCTATACATTTTCACAACATAAGTTTACAATTCACCCTATTGGATGTGATGGAAGAGTCGCGTGGGTAAAAACGTTTTTAATACGACCGTGACAGTTATAATCATAAGACATGACTTACCAAAAAGCGTTTTCTCGGAACTATACGTACTGGTAACTGTAACGGATGGGTCGCACTTAGCTTTTTGTTGAGGGAGGGGGTCCCCTCGTGGCTCCCCTGCCCAAAAATGTCACTTACAAGGCAATGTCCGTCCGTTTATAGACTCAAAACTAAAACACGAAATACAGGTTTTCCCTCACTTAAAACGTTCAAACAAATAAAAGGAGAAGAAACTCATTTGCCGATACCGAACTGAGTGGAAATAAAACTTGAAATATTTTAGAACTTGTTGGTTTTACAATATTAGAAATGTTTTTATGGTTTAATTTCGACCAATGAACGATACTAGGCGTTATTATCGATCTACGCCTATTGTCCAGTTAATATATTATTTTTAACAATTCATATCTTTCTTGGGTGTTATGCCTTTGATAATTATTATTATCTATAAAATACGAAATATGATTCGATTTACCTAATTTAATCGTTCAATAACCATTATGTTTTATACTTTTATAGAACACGTCTAAGCCCTAAGGTCTAACAAATGCAATGTGTTATATTATTATTATGACATAATAATATTATGTCTGTCATTAACAACGGTGTTGTATTATGTATATTTCTTCAAACAATAAGTAAAACATTATGAATGCAAGCAATGAGGAGCAAAGATTGTTTTTATAATGTTATATGTATAAAGATCGGATTAATAATGTATTGTATTATATAGATTTGACATAGTGTGTACTGCACTACTTTTTTTTTTTTATATTGATCTCTTAAGCTTCGGCGGCATGGACCATTAGCTTTATACATTGTTATAATAATGTAATTTATATGTTTTTGGGTTACAGTTTGGTTACAATAATAGGAAGGGAATTTGTGACTTAGGACTATGTTGAGCTTAAATATATTTTTCTATTCCTACGATCTTTAGAAATACCATGATTTTCTCGGGTCGGCAGTCTGATCCTGTACTGCACTACTGTGCGTGTAAAGAGTTGTTTTAAGCAAATGTACATATATTGCATACATATAACGCCGTGTCACAAATTACATATTTTAATGTAATTAACAATACAATATTAAGCTGGATGGAAACAGAAACAGTGTGAGGAAATAATTTTTAACTCATCTTGTTCGTGTGAGGAAATAATTTTTAACTCATCTCTGTATGAATTTGAGAGTTATTCTTGTTATAAAAGACAAAACAAAAACAATGAGTAAACCATTGAATCAAAAAAATGCACTTGATAGATATTGGTAAACTGGTGGTTTATTGGTGGATTTAATATTTTTTTATTAAATTTACTACGCTCAGTTATAGCTTGGGAAGTACGATAATTAAAATATGTATTAAAAACTAGGGTTTTATTAATGGTTACGAAATTTTAATAGTTGCAATTTCTTTTTATTGTTTACACATTTAATAATATTATAGAAGCTAATACAATAATACAGAATGATCTAGTTTATTAAACACTTAACTTAACATACACTTAAAAACAATAACGAACTTAAAGGGTAATAAAAGTTAGGTGTTAGGTAAAATACAGAATAATTTATTATATATAAGTGAAGTATTGGATTTATTAAATTGGCTGAAATTGTAACCTACTAAAGTTGTAATGGTTCAGTAAATTATATGTAGATTTGTTACAAATTGCATTTATATTTTAAGGTAATAATGCAGTAAATACAAATTAATTAGATAGGTATAAAAGTTAACTACAGTAAAAATGTTATCCTTTAATTAACAATAATAATTATCACTTATTGTAATTATTTATTCTAAAACTATATTCAAAACAAACTTTTTTTGTAAATTAATAAAATCATGTACCTATTAGATATTATATTTTCAGTGAATGTTTAAAATTATAGTCATTGACTAAGATATTAAATATTTCGCTTTATTTATATTTACCTTATTGTATAAGTTTCTTAGATAATGTAATTGAAATATATTTAAAAAATACTCTTATTTTATCTTATAAGTTATAATCAAAGTAGAATAATATCTTCCAAATGGTATTTATTTATCTATGCATGAACTAATAAATAAATACTATTCAAAACATTTTATAATAATTATAAATAGGTAACCTATTTTTTTTATGAAATTAACTTATTATCTTTGGATAAACATATAAAAGATTTTCATGTATATTACTTCTGTCACGAGACATTAAATAATACATGACAATATCCTATAATACATTCTATCACTATTACAAAAAAAAAAAAAGTTCATCGATTAAATATATATATATCTATTTATAGAAATATAGAGCACACTTCAATTTAATTCTTAATTTAATTTTTTTTTTATGTAGATATAACATAAAAATGTAAATTATTCATCGATCATCTTCGTATATAAAGCCGTATCTTTATTTTTTCTATCATTCGTACTCTGAACTTTGTTCAGTTATTAAAATAATAAATGTTTTAAGTATGAATTAAAATTAAAATTTTTTTTTCACAAACAAATTTTTAATTTGATATTTTAATCGATGACACTGGTTTATTTTTTAAACTACTTTTATAATTTGTAATAAGTTATACTCGTGCTATCTTTACACAAACTAATGTCTTAGTTGTTAAGTTTTTATTTATAAAATTAGTCAATTTAAAACTATATATACAATGTACAAAATGTACAAAATTTTTTATAAAACCAATGTTTTTATATGTTGTAGTATAAACGATTATGTTTTAAACAGACCTCATACATAAATGTATAGTATAAAATTATTTAATAATATTTAAAATAAATATACAATATTATTACTTGAACACATAAATGTAAAACAATTATCAATTATAATATACTAAATGTTCAAAACAATAATTTTATATTCACGTAAATGCAAATGGTTATTTATGACATGGCATTAGAAATTTAACTAAAACCCGAAATCATCTATGTCGATAATACGATTGACGCTTTGATGTTGTATACATTTGTTGATGGCAAAAAAAAGACGGTTGAATCAAAATAAGGTATTTTTGAAAATTATTGAAATAGTGTTTCCGTTTTTTATAAGGTATTTTTGAAAAACGATGTAACTCTGATTCAAATTGAAAATTAGAAATTCATTAGGAATACAATAACATTAACTTAGTTATTACCAAAAATATTTACTACCTACGTATAAACAAATAAAAACAAAACATGCATAATATGTTTTGAACCGATGGGAATATTGAGATAAATTTCGAATAAAAACAGTTCAAAATATTCACGACATATAAGAAAAATAACGAGATATGTGCGAGTTCGATGATGATATTGTTAAGGGTGCAGGGCTCACTACAGTTTAGTATTGTCATACAAATAGTGATGATAGTAATAATCTTTTAGCGATCCACTGCTGTTGTCGTTTCGGAAAACTCAAATCTATAATATAGTAAATACAATAATAATAATAATAATTTTTTAGAGTCAGATATGGCGAGAGTGGTATGGATGATATGCGATTGTAAAAATATGTTGTTGTATTTTATCATGAAAAATAACGAGGAACGAAGGACGTATCCTAACCAACGATATTGTATAGTCTATATAGTAATGACAATAATTATAATTATATCGTATATTATATCATATTGCGTCGATTCGATCATATTATTATAATGTTGTACAGCAAAGTGGTGTTAAAAAAAAAAAAAAAAAAAATTGGACAACAAGAGCGGTGTCGACGTCGTACTAAAGAATAAAGTCGAAATAATAACATAATAATATTTCGTAACAATCGAATAGATATTCAGCCGGCGAGAAGGATGGGTAAGGTGTAATATTATTATCGTATGTATAGTATTCAAGCTCCGATGTCTTCGATGAGTTTCTCGTACTCTTGGCGGCTCATCGGCGGCTGCGGTTCGTCGTGCAACCCTCCGACGCCACTGCCACTGCGCCGTTTCCTCGAAAACATCGCCCCCGAGTGCGGCGTGATTTCCACGCACAGGACGACGAAAAAGTTGCGGCAGTCGTAAGACGAGTCCTGGTCGAGGAGCTTTGCCTGCCGGTCGGACTTCGGCGTCAGCGACGAGCCCAGTCCCCTCTTGTCGGAGCTCTCCGAGTTCCACGCGTCGCAGTTTCCGTCCACGGCACTGTCGCCGGACAGGTCGGATCCGTGCCAGATGGTCTTCTGAGGCCTGAAAAATGACAGATACAATTATTATAATACTAATAATCAATGACAATTCAGGTTTATTAATTCTCCAGCAATAGCAATATTCACGAGACGTATACGAAATTCGTATGATTATTGCTAATACCAAAGCTAAAGGATGTGCTGGAGGTATCGTCAACATCGTACACGCGATATATTATATATAAAATAAATAATATATTATTGCCACGTGGCCGTTATGACAGGTAAGTATAGTAATAAGCTCTATGTGTACGGCAATTATTAATGTTTTATGTTGTCTTTACCGGCTTTTGTTTATTTTTTTCATAATTTATTAGCGAAAACGAGTTGTGTGTGTTATTTTCTTTACACGGAGTCCTGCAGGTACCGGAACCTTGACGGTTTTATAATTTCTATCCATTATCGGTAATAACGTATAACCACAGGTCATTGAAACCTAACTTTGTTAAGACTTAGAAAAAATGTGTCACGTTAGAAATATATTTACATTAAATACCAATTAAATACCATTTAATACCATCAATACTCGAATCAATAAGCTAATTTTTACTTTTATAGTAAATACAAACAAAAGTGGACAAATGTATACCGCTCTGCTGTACAGTAGTTGTCGATCATGTCGTTATTGTTACGGATGAAATCATTGCATGATATACGAAAAACGATTCTGAGCGGAGACGTTGTGTCGTCCTAGCATAGTTTTATAGTTAATAATACAATTTAATAGTTTACAAAAAATTAATAAAAATCAAAAATATCTCGTGGCACAGTATCTTAGATCTTTTGAGTTATTAAAATTTATGATTTGGCCAAAAACATTGGAGATTTTAATCGGCGGACGAGGAACTTCTTACGGTGTTTCATCGAACCGTCACTCTTGCAGATATGTACGAACTGTAAAGGTTAGTTTATTAAATTACAATTTATTATTACTGTCGCCAGCTATAGGTACCCCACAAGCCGTATGCAGACGATCATTAAAACGACTTTACTTTATATAACCGGATTGCGGTCAACTATCGCGACCTATTGCCGAAAATAAATGAACCAGGCACATAATAATATAGTTCGTTTATTTCCAGAGATACGACGCGCTTTTTTTTTTTTTTTAATTCTCAAGTTACTGTTTTTCACACTTTTGCCTTTCTCATTCATTTTTCCTCGCAATTCGTTTCTTATAACTGACTATATACCCTCAGCCAACGCTGCGGCACAGCGTTTTCCCGCGAAATCTTTTTACGTCGTGTTTTTTAAACAGAATTCGCGTAACTACTTATACTATAAGCGAACTCCGTCGCCGCCGCTACCCTACAATAGTGCACGCAGGTAGATACCGGTGACGAAAAGACAAAGGCTTTTCGGTTTTTTATTCTCAAAGGTACACCGCGAGAGTGAAAAATCACTACAATGGAATCGCTCATTTAAAACGAATTGTTATTGTTATGTAGAATGGCTTTTAATATGCCGCGCCCGAATGCTTTCGTGGCATTAAAAATATACCGTAATACGATACGTGCAACTAGAGAAAATAAAAAGTAAAAGGTTCTGACGTGACGGCCGCCGGTTAGACGAGGCCGTGATGGTAGCTATGATATCTCGAATTATTGAAATGAACAGTTTTAGCAGTTGATCCCAGGAAACAATAATATTAGGACAGATCATTCGTCAAAAAGCTAGAGAAAAATAAATAGACATTCACTTAAGAGGATGTCAGCGCACTATTTATTTTCTCTCTCTGGCCCACGCGCAACATAGACAAAACGCATTTACGCAGGATAATTTTTTCTACGATTTTAAGTTATCTTAGAGTATAAACACCCATTAAAAAAAAGATTAAGAATAATATTTTTGAGGGAATGACATATCGATTTGTCTAAACATCGTCTCAAAACAATTTAAACATCATTTAAATTTACAACATTATTTTGTTTATTTTGAAAGTCAAATACAAAGTCAAATAACAATAAAATATAAAATCGATATGTCATTCCTTCATAAATATTATTATATCTTTTTTGTAATGGGTGATTTTACTCTATGATTACTAAAAAACATAGAAAAAATTATTCTGCGTAAATGCGTTTTGTCTATGTTGCGCGTGGGATAGAGAGAGAAAACAAATAATGCGCTGACATCCTCTTAACGACGACGCTCTGCTTACACTAATATAATATTATCTATTATTTATATTATGTTGATTTAACATTTCAACCCTCCGATTTAAAATAATATAATATATTTTTTTGTTTTATTTTTCCTCTACTTAGCGGAGAGTTACGTTAAATTGTTCTTTAAAAACATTTCAATCTTGCCTATACGTAATTATGTAAAATATTATAATATGCAATAAAAGGTAACTTTGTTATTATTATTATTTTATAATATGCATGTATGATGAATATTTTACTAACAATTAAAACTAAAACTTTATGCTTTTATGTACTTGGAGTTATTTTTTTCGTCTAACCACGCCAGACTACATGGAATAAATAGAAAATCGTTATTAGTAACGATTGCTATAATTTATACGCATTATAAATATACACAGCATACATGTTATATATTTAGGTCTCATAGGAAAATGACCTCAGTATAAACAATATGTCAATACACGTACCTATATACATGGACACTTTATTAGAGAAAATTCACTACTTTAGAATCCAGTAACGTCCGAAATGCTCATAAACTGTCTATAGTTTCAAGTCGTTAAATAACACAATATATAAGAATTATATACTTACACGGGTTTCCTATAAAATATATTACGGTACAAATATTTCACTCTTAGCGGTTAGTGGTTACTGCACGCCAATATGTATATTGTTATTCGGCGACAACAATAATATTATATCGTCCGTATATATGACGTGCAATAATAATATAATTTCCAAGTGGTTATTTCACATGTTATAATTATTGTTATTGTTACGGGAAGTCTTGTCGTTGGTCCCAAAACGATTATTATTGCTCTTACCACGTGAAATCGGTGAGCACATTTTTGCCACTAAAACTGTATATCCTGGGCTGTTGCGATATGAACGTGGCGCCGTTTTCACTGAATATGTCTTTCCAGGAGTTGAACAGGACGTCTCCTTTGATGTTGACTACCGGCAAATCTCTGTCGGATTCGTGAACGATCGTTTTTAAATTGTTAAGCCTCGATGACAGGAACGCTTTGAAAGCTCCGTGAAGCCCCGCTCTCTGAGACTGACGATAACACGAATAGTCCACACTCTGAACTCCGTGCATGTTACCCGTGTAAGGTTCGTTCAAAGCTGCTATTCGTAACTACATAACATTGTGACAGATAATGGTAATATTATTATTATTATTTTAACCGTTGTCTCGGTTCATAAGCTGCAGCAATAGTTGTATCATGTGAACATTACATTATGAACAATATTATGTTATAATATTATGACGTCAGTCAATATTATTATATAAGTCGTAATTAAACGCGACAAACCCGCGAGATTTCCGTAGTATTATACGAATAAAATGTTATACTCACCATTTTAGGATGCCACTGAAACAGACCAAAACATTACGCGTACATTAGCTTCGAGCAAAAAAACCAAACATATTTACAAGTATTTTTGCATTCCAACATTCTACATTGAGTATAATATATAATATTATGTATCTATGTCACAGCCGTTAAGACCTGAAATCGGTTAAGCCTAGTTGACAATAATCGTTCTAGTTTTCACAACCTATAGGTAGGTACTTTCGTCAAAACTGATTTTGTCTGGTTAAAGCTAAAATATTAACCTCGAGTTTCCAATGAAAAACCAAGTTTTTTTATTGAAATGTAAGTGTTAAAAACAAAACCAAAATAGTGCGCGAAAGTTGGCGAACGATGCAGAATTGGAACTAAAGACTGCCCTAATGCAAATTTGCAAGTGTGTTAATTATCGCCTTCTATTTCACCGAATAAAATAAAATATAATATCAGTCATCAGGTTGTTATCAGTGAAAATTACTTTAGGTCTGAGTTTATTTCTTTCACAGTGTAGGTGTTCATTACAACGGAACCAGGCAATGATATTTCCTTCGTCGTAAGTAAACAAAATATCGACGTGGTCAGGACAAGACTTTGTGAGGTGCACTTGCAAAAAATCATGTGAAACAAATCGCTGCTTTTGCAAAAAAAATAAAAATTGTGTGCCTAACTCTAAATGCCGTGATAGTTTTCCCTGCCGAAACCGATGATAAAGTTCGATTATTCGTTTCGGACATTTACATTCGATTTCTTATCTTAACATGTACGCGAGTTTCCACTTTTCCCTAGTTTGAGCTGGTATTGTAACAAACAATATGAAAATTACTTCTGAAAATCGATTTAAACTCACAAGTTATTACACACTACATGGTTATAGTTTTTACCATTATATTCAATCAGGCGCCACTAACTAAGAAAATATGTAAGTAAAAATTAGTTCCACCTTAGAGGGTCCCGGTGAATTCTAGTTTTAACTAGTCAAAATCAGTTTTACAGAAAGGGGGCTGTGAAAACTAGTAAGTATATACTGTATAGTTAAAACTAGGTTTGACGGATTTCGTTTTTTAACTGTTATAATATAATATTATATTATGCAGAAATAGGAAAAATAGTAATCGTTAATGATAATAATATTATATCTGGGTAAGTATAGGTACTGAAAAATAATAATATATATATATATATATTTAAAACCGCGTGTCCTACCATTGTGTTATCTTTTACTGGATGGTTGTGCACTAAATTCGATGATTCTAACGGCACTCTTGTCGGCATCGGAACGCTCGTCGGGACCGGATCGATACCGGTTGTGACCAATGAACCGAGCTGTACAAAACAAACATTGATGGCCGATGTTACCGATGATATTATAATATGATTAAATCCAATCCATGTATTTGTATTTTTACGATAATAATATGACTCACGGAAATGTACTGCCAGCCACGCGTGACACGTACTAAAAGAGCTTCCTCTTCGACGATGAACGCAATGGTACCCATCTGAGTTCTGTCTGTCACCTAAACGTTTAAACGAATGCAATACGATATACAATTCAATTATTTCGGTACAATACGTGCACAGCGATGTATGACGAACTGTAGCACAGAATTATGGTTATAATATATAGGTAATATGCATGTCATATATTATTTACGTTTATCATTGATTTCTTGTTCGGGAACGTCATAGCGCCTGGTACGATGACGGGTTCGATTATTTCACCTGAAAAACAATATGGAAATAGACACAACACTTGACGGTACTGCAGATGTTTAAAAGAAGGAAAAAGAAAAATCTCAGCCTGTTATTATTACTTCGGAGTGGCGACGAAGAAAATCCTGGATCACCGGGTTCGCCTTTTTGACCTTCGATCGCAACACCGGGAAGTCCCTGGTGAAATGTACATGATTTGTTGTAAATAGGTATTGTCAGATAACGCGAACACGAATTGTGTTCTGGTAATGTTATCATAATCTTTTTTAAAGCAATACAGTGATCAATTAAATATTATACAGTATCACCCTTAACATATCCGTGGGAAATCAATATATTTAAATGCAGTTTGTTTCATAGTAATGAGTTTGGAAATTCTGATTGTCAACATTGGCCGGTAGAGAGCCGATCAACAACAGAGGTAATTATATATATACAAATGAGTAATTATTTTTAATTTACCGCGCTTTGTTTGACACAGTATGTTTTAGAGCCCTTGCGTCGAAATGTCAACCAGTCGCGCCCCCGCCGAGGGCCACTTTTCCTGTGAACTACTCTTTTTTTTTTATAGTTTTCTATTCTAGAAAACGGAAAAAGAAAAAGTCCTGGAAAAGAAGTCTCAAGGAATAAAAGTCTTAAGGAATATGTCTCGGGGACAAAAAAAGGTCATGTCTTATGGTTGAACTATAGGTAACTACAATTTAGAATATTTTAAATACAATTTATACAGCCGCTCTGTATAATATGTTAGTTTTGTGTAAAAAATACGAGAAAAAATAAGACGAAATCTACCTACTATTCACACATTATTTCCAATATGTAGTTTTATGGGGAAACCCGTAAATAAAACTATGATAAAGTTTACCAAGTGTTATATACCAGCTGGTATATAGGTATTTCAATCGTACAGTATAGTAAAGGACTGGACAGCAAAAACCGATAATTTTTGGTAACGTGTTTTTTTGGATAACGATTTATAATATTTATATAGGTATAGGTTTATTTCTATTCTGTTGTTCTGTATACAATATTTACCATTCGAAAACATCCGAGTCAGTGATTTTTAACAACATTATTGGCTACGTTTTTTTATAATTATATCATCAATACATGTTTTGTATTTATGATTTTTTTTTGAGCCGTAACTTAAAGTATTAAGCTACAGCTATAATAATTTATAACATTCATTCACAGGTTTTTTTATAACATTTATGTGATATTTTTTTGTTCTATTCTGTATAAATGTTCCCGACAATTCATTAGATATATATTTTTTAATAATATTTTTGACTGCGATTCGATCGACATATTTTTTTATAATTATTACTATTATTAGTTTTTTTTTTTTTAATACAACTGTTTTGTATTTATTAGTTATTATTTTTGGACTTTTTACCACGAGACTTTTTTTCCTACCATCTTCTATTCTACCTTCCCGTAGCAAGACCCACCCACAGCAGACTAACGCTGTTTGGACATTCCGTTGGTGAAAAAACCTCTGACCAAACGAACTAGTTTTACAGTCCACTCAATTCGTCCTATACAGAACACGAATAATAAAGAGCAAAAAAAAAATAAATACTTACCGGTGGGCCTGGTGGTCCTGGAACAGGCACATATGTTCCTCCTGCACCAGGTAATCCGTCTTTTCCAGGATCCCCTTTGTCCCCTTTCTAAAACCGCAATAGTTATATTTTGAACGTTTAAAAATATTTTAATATTGATTTACTCACCACAGATACTCCCGGATCTCCCTTGTCCCCTTTAAGACCTCCCGCTTTGCCCGGTGAACCCTAGAAAACGTAAAATCGTGAAATCGTGGTATCACAATTATATTATTTATACGAATATGTCGCTTAAGATGTTTTAATAGCAAACAGATTATAAATAATATCGTAAATTATCGTAAAGTAAATAAATTGTCGTCTGTCGTTTTTCAGTGGTATAACTACATCAGTGATAACAGTCATTTTTAAATAATAATATTGCCGTTTGTTAATTTATTTTGTTCTATAACTGCTGCCTGCAGATACTACGCTACTTAAAAAATAAAACTTACGTCTTCCTTAATTTTCGATTAGCGCATTAATAACATATACATAATATATAATTAGTTATCTCGTTTAGTGCATAATAATAATAATATACTAGAATATCTGCAAACACATTATTTTTTAACTTACTCGTAAACCAGGTAAACCAATCTCTCCGGGTGGACCAGGTGGACCAGTAGGACCTACAAATCAATAATAGTTTAGTTATTTATATATATATATATATATAATATAGTTAAAAAAATCCGTTTTACAAGGATTTTGAAGTTAAACCCCGAGAGTTAATTAAACTCAAACTTAATGGTATAATATTTTACCTGGTTTTCCGCGTCTACCTCGTCTTCCCATTTCACCTAAGTACACACAATATTAAAATGTACGTTGTAACTGAAATGTCAATAATAATACAAAGTATTTTACGCTATGTTGTTATAAATGCACTTTTACTTAAAATCGTAGATGGGGTGGTTAAAATGTTAAATCGAAAAGGAAAAATAGTACTATAAAAAACAATTTCGCTTGTCATGGATCAAAATAAATAAATATTTCTCTATATCAGTGTAATATTTTGTAACTAGTAATGATTAGACGCGATGTAATAAATAATTAATCAAGAATAAAACATCGCAATGTTGTTACTAGTTTAGCAGTCTTGTAAAGTATTCGAATAGAAGTATTTTTTGGTATTCTAAATACAATATTTTTTAAGTATTCTGAATACTGTTTAAAAGTATTTTCAACAAAATGTAAATACCATAAAGTCCGTTTTATTTATTATTTTTCACAACAATTTAACATCAATAAAAAATTATATTGAAAAAACAATTGATTTAAATATTATATTTGAAAAAACAATGTTTTTAAAAATATTATTTTGCTTGATTCTTCACCGTTAATTGTTTTTTAATTGTTAAATCTATGGTAAGTAGCAAACTAGTAACATTAGTAACATAATATCGGTACCTATATTGATAATGTATGATATACAATATAGGTACATATATATTATATAGTATAAACTTCAAAAAAAATACTTGTATTCAAATACTTTGTGAGTATTCGTAAAATACATTTTTATAATTGTATTTTAAAAGTATTTTTAATACTATTTCATTAGAATAACAGGTATTGGTATCTTAGTACTTTTTCAAAAGTATTTTTTACAAGACTGCAGTAGTTTAGTAAGACTGTTTTTTTTTAAGTGTTTTGCAAAAGGGACAAGTGCGCGACAAATGATAAACTTAAGAACAATCATTGTTGTTGAAAAGCTGATATATGAGAAATATGAGTCGTAAGCCTATATAGTCGATATTATAGCACTACTGTGTCTGTACTGAAATCAGACTAAAACCGTAGGACTGCTTTTTAAGGACAACCTTAGCATTTACTTTTTACTCGGAATTGTCGTATTCGTTCCTACCTTTATCTCCTTTGATGTTCATTCCCAGATCGGTCGTAGATAACAAGGGCGCTGGTAAACCGGGCTCTCCTCGTTCACCTTTGGGACCCGTCAAGCCAGGCGGACCCTAAAACCACAGGCAAGACATTGTAACATAGGTAATTAATTAATTTTTCATAATTTTATCCCCTGAAAGAAATATTATTTTGGTTTATTTTTATACAAATCAAATACAAAATTATGAAAAATACCGACGCACGATTTACAGTCTTTACAATATTACTGTAATATATTTAGTATAGGGTACGTTAGTAGTTTTATTATCAATGAATAATGTATCGGTTGATTTGCTTTTAATTTCATGTTATTTGTGTAGGACTTATTAATAACTCTTTTCCATCAATCGAATAAATATAATATTATAGTTAACAAAAATACTATAGAGTAAACATTTGATCGCATAAAGTTTTAGTAAATATATGAAACAGTATATCGTGTAATGCTGCAATATACAGCATAATATACAACTATACATATATGGTACACAGCTACATATAGGTAGGTACCATGTATAATAATTATTATATTTCATAATTGAACGTCTCGACAATTCCTATAGTTCTATGTAATGGATAAATGTTTCCAATTTTGTCATGATTTAATAACTAAAATAAACTTATCAAGTACCTTTTATTTTTGTAATGTGTGCATTTCAGTTCAAATAGAGAATTTTTAATAAATTATACTTACGGGGTTTCCTCCTGGGCCCAGATTACCAACGGATCCTTTTTCCCCGTGATCACCTTTTGTGCCTTTATCACCTTTGACTGTTTTCACAACTGCTGTATCCGCTAATTTAATGAAATATCATCAGTAAATATTATTGGAGCAGGTAGTAAAAATTATAAAAAAAATACTGACTGAACATTACAATTAAACATTACAGCGTTCTCTGTATATAACGACATTACTCGTTACTAAAAGTATTGCAATTATATATACTACAAGACGTTTATGATTGTATTCAATTACATATAGATATGTATAGCTCGCATAACTGTACTACTCATTATGTGACTCAAATAATTTGTCATGTATATAAATGTCAATTTGTTTTAAGAAAACTATGATAGATTTTAATCTACTAGTAAAAATATTTTTGTAAACTACAATCGTTTTTATTTTAGTTAATTAGATAATATCATAAGTTTCGACAAGAGTACGTTTATTAGATGGTATTAAATGTGGATAGATAGTCTTTTATGTATGTATAGCGAGGCTTGACTATAGTCGAAGAGATGCTGTTGAGCGATTGTTTTTGTGCACTCATCGATAACGAAACTATCATAAAGGGCGCAATATCGATCGATTGGATGAGTGAAGTAGTCATTGCAGTACGCTTCGATGCTTTATCATATTATTAACACGGTATTTAAAACTGATTCATTTATATAAGACGTATGACTAGATACAATATAATAGTTCACGCTTACTTCTATCGATTTTCACTCCAGACTGTGCTGGTCCAGGTGGACCGGGTGGTCCGGGTGTCCCACTGTCGCCTGTAACAACACAGTGTCATATTATCGTTATTATATTTTAGATGAATACTTGTTCAAGTTATGAATAATTTAGTATTTAATTCATAAAATATAACGAATATGACGTGGTTTGGTTCTTTTAGCAGGTATAGTTATGACGTTTAAAGTATAAACCATAAAACGCTATACGCCGATACACTGTACGCAGAGCTTAATACGTATTATACACATGTACGCAGATTGCATGGCGTCCAATCATTAAAAATGTAATATGTATAATAGGCACATTTATTATTCAAACTAAACGTTCTTTTTTTTTCTTTCTTAAACGATTTAGTATGTACTGAACCTTGCACATATTTTACGAAGTTTACCTTTTTCGCCTTTGGGCGCTGGGCGAGAATTCTCTCCTGGCATTCCTGGAGTTCCGTCAAATCCGCGTATTCCTCGTTCTCCTACAATATGCATTAGTCAAATATTTATAATAAATTAATAACTTATGGGTAATAAATAAAAATTAGGTTTAAATTTGTATACAGTAAACACGTATTATTATAGGCAGGTACATAATAATAAATAATATGTGATCCATAATGTTAGATTTTTAATATGTAGTACCTATTTTAATATTTTCTGCTGAACAAAACTCGATTAATCATTCATTGTAAGTGCGCCTACATAATATCAATATAATATTATGTAATGCGGGTTTTGAAATAAATACCTACATTTTATAAAACTGCCTACTACAATGATGTTATAGGATAACGTTACAATAGGCATTGTTAAAAAGTTTTGATTAGGACTTATATCTTATAGGAGAACTATATAATATAGAATACTAGATAGAATAACAAAATATACGCTTAAAAAAGTATTTATTGTGTTATTGAGCAATATTGAATGAAAAATAAGATGCCTGGATAAAGAGAAACTTTATTGAAAATTCAAATGGCCTTTGAATGTCTTGGATTATATTTTTAAATACTTGGTAAACGGATTTTAAACATCATAAATCTACTAAAGCTTATCAGATATTTCCAATAAAAGTTGGTATAATATTGAATATTTCATTAGAATAGTTCATTAATTACGGTGTCCAAACAATTAGGTATATTAGCCATTAGGCATCTATATGTTCCTATACTTTAGGCTTTAATTTAGCTTAATTAAAATAAATTGAACCTATGTATAGCATTTAAGGTTGACAATAACAGAAATTATATTTTGAAATACATAGGAATTGTTTAAGAAAATATTATGTAAGCATTATAGTAAAATATCACGAAGTAGAATTTTGGTCACAGGAAATAATGTATTTTAATTTATTTACCTTTAAAGCCTTGTGGTCCTGTAGTTCCAGCATGACCCTGTACAGTTAAATAATAATAAAAATCAAATTATTATTGGTGGAACTTCTTAAAATATTTAATACAGTACATTCTTATTACGTATATCAAACGTCGATATCTGGAGTTTTTCATGATCACGAACTCAATTTAAATCCCTTTGAAATAACTACCATTATAATTAAACTCAATACCTATCTCTTACTCTTTTCTTGAGTTTCGGTATACCGAAAGTTCACTGTAATAGTGTAATGATATTATAAAGTTTTACCTACAAAGTTGCAGTAATATAGGTATAAATGCAGTTTAGTTGCCATGCTCGATTTTGGATTTTTTGTTTTCCAAAATGTGTGTTTTAAAGCACTGAATACAAAATTTTCTGATTCGAAAATTCTCTCAAATCATATTTTTGGTAGTTATATCCTTCCAAAGTTTACGTATAAATACGTATGCATGTAAGAGACTATGCACTTTCCTACGTTTTCCCATTGGATTGCCAGGGAAAACAATTATCAGCGATCGTTGGAAGTTAGAGTGTTAAATACCTTAATAGATTTAGTTTTCACCCTAGACCTACATGAAGTGGTTTTGCATAACAATTCGAAGGATATTTTCGATTTTTGGAGCGGAGAGACGGCGCCGAGGAGCGTAACGACGCGTGGTCACTATACCGAGGGATATTGTGTTAACTTGTTGTAGCAAATACGATAATTAAAATCTATTTGCATTTTTCCATCCATCATAAAAAACATACAATTTAAAAAAAATCAAAAAGTAATTTTTTTATCGAGAACATCACTTTTTTTTGAAAAATTTACCGTTATATGGTTTTTTTTGTTAACTTTTTAAGTAAAAAAATGCGAGAATTTTTGAATTAGAGTTTTGTATTCGGTACTTTAATAAACACATTTTGGAGAAAAAAAATCCAAAATCGAGCATAAACTGCATTTGTTCCGTGTCCGCTATTTAGAGGAGCCTAGGGGCCAGGAGGTTTCATTAGGTTTTATTAATTTGATGTCTTGAAACATTGAGTTTGACTTAAATAAGTACAAAAAACTTGTATCATATATCTGCCGAAATAGCTCAGTTGGGAGAGCGTTAGACTGAAGATCTAAAGGTCCCTGGTTCGATCCCTGGTTTCGGCAATAATTTTTTTGCATTTTTTTTCATCAAAATCAATTTGTTTTACAACTTTAAATCTATTATAATATTATTATTGTATTTTATAGTTCAAATACTTATATTTTATAAAACTATTTTTAACATTATTATCATACTATATATACTTTATATTATATAGGTATTATAATATTATTATTAATTGTATAACGTAACCTAGGTTTAACTTGATCCATAACTAGTAAATTAATAATATAATAATTGTAGTGTGTTTGAAAATAATATAATAATGTGACAGGTAATTGTGTTTGATTAGAATTTAACATTTTTACGTATAAATAAACCTACTTATATTATTAAATATATTTTAATTTCCAATAATAGTCCTTCAAAATCGCCAAAATACTGATACCTATCATGGGCAATGTTACACGACGGACATTGGTCGGCGTATACACATTGACCTGACTGCAGTTGTAGGGATACTTACAAGTAATATTAATTATTATATACCAATAAACTAATAAACTTCAACAGTTTTATCAGCGCTGTTGACGTTGACCTCAGCATTCAGTAAATGTATGCGAATTTCTGTTTCTATAATTTATCCGTGGAAAGTGAAGTTGATTAGAACTTATAATATTATAATACTATTATTATACGGTTATCGCCACGCTTAATTTATATATTATATTATACTAATGTATAATATATTATATGACATCTAAACAGTGTAAGATAATATCAACATCGTATAAACTCGAAATAAATACTTAAAACTGTTAAGCTGATGAACGGAATGTGTACCTTATATTTTATGTATCAAAATAATATGTCATTAAAGTACCTAGTGAATGTTATATGATATATATATTGCGATTGTTATAACTGTTGTAATCAGCCGCAATTAGCAAGTTTCTAGTAGGTGTGGTCTTGACGATAACTCGACTGCAGTATTTTTGTCTAAAATTAACACTATCCGGCTTAGCCTTAAATCGGATTAAAATACACGTTTTTATGAAAGTCGAAATAAAATATGAACGCGCTATGGTTATTATCAAAACGAAAAACGATGGCACTAAGTGTATTATGACATATCATATTCATATATTATATTTTAATGAACGTATACTAAATATTTAAAGAGATGAAAGTAATAAATCGACTACTATAGCGGCGAATGGATAAATCCACCGTTGTTAAGTGAATCCTATACTGAATAATATAACCTTATTTAGGTGGTTTGAAACAATCATAATAACTGTTACTGTCGAAGGGTTTTACATTTTTAATCCAATCACACAACCTGTCCAAATGCACATTTCAGAATGTTTTGTTTATATTTGGTACGGCTGACACATCTGTCTCTCCAGTTGTCAATTTGCACCGTGGGACTTGGGGTTTATTGTTCTGTTATTTTTAACAGCGCATGTAAGCTCAATACCGTGGCACATTTAAAAGTTTCACACCTCGGGGCAAAAAAGTTTGCCCTCCTCTAACACAACGCATTAAGTCACAAAAAATGTATAGGTACTTTCGATTACTTTAAGATGAGCTGTCCTCAAACTAGGTAGTGCCCAAATAATTCTAAATGCACCACCGTTCATTATTTACATACTTATAAGTTAAAAGTTATATTATATTAATATATTAATTACTGTGTAAGTAAAATATCACCTTGTCGCCTTTGACTCCTTTGCTTCCAAGCTCTCCGCGAACGCCTTTGTTGCCTTGAATTCCTTTTGCACCTATATACAGTTTTAAAGCTGGATTATTGAATTATACATATATCTAAGTGAATGTTGCACACATTATATTTTTCGAATATATTACTCTAAAGTAGTATAGTATATTATAAAGAAAAATATATCTTTTGTTAAAAAAAAAAAACGTGTATGCGTGCGAATATTGAAAATACTGTAAGGATAGGTAGTCAATAACTTAGATATTTAATATTATACATTTCTTTGGGGAAGTAAGCAGATATTATTAAGGGAAAAAGATCGAATTTATTATAGAAATAAATGGAGTTGCCTAGTGGGTATAAAGTGGAAAGCCAACAAGGACCGTCACCGATTCGAACCAGGCCAAGGGTGACTTCCATTATTTGTTCATCCACATAGATAATGTTACAAAATGATTTAGATGTTTTTTAATGTTTAATTCGTATTCAAATCCCGAAAAATAATCAATTACTTAGCATTAACAACTTCATTAAATTTACAATTGAAATTCCCAAGGTTTTAAAATATGACACATTGTCTCCTTTCGAAGTTGTTCCAAAAACAGTTTAAAAATATCAAAAAGCTAAATATTGTGTACAATTTTATTTGATGAGTGTTTTAAATTCGAATTTTCCGTCGTCTTCGCTCAGATCTATACCTTTTCGTATATACCTACAGTGGTTTATTGAATTCAAATGGACAGATGCAGCAGATGACAGCTATCCGGTTTTTATAATTTATATTTAAATTAATGACACAATCGGTTGCCGCTCACCAGGAACTTCAAAAGAATTTTTTCATTCAAAATATTTACCAATATTACTAAGTAAATATTCTATATGCCATTTTGGACAGTATTAATTATAAAGGAAACCGTTATTACAATCATTTTTATTTGTTTTTAGGGGCTTGAAAGAATCTTGATGTGGTTAAGTCCACCAAGCTTCCTACCAAATATTCCGCTATCTTGCAATTGTATACTCTGCAGCACAGTATAAAATGTTAACATTTTTTGGGTGATCAAACAAGCCTAAAAGCAGTTGTACAACTAAAACCAAAAATGTATTGTTCACAAGATTACAGTTTGATACTGCACGTGAGTATAAATAATATAGGAAAGCATGAGATTACTAATTTATTACCAAAATAAAAATATACAAGCTATTATTTAAATTTTTTCTTCATACTATCATGTTGGGGTTTATTTAAAGAGATTCTAACCATAGGTTATCATAATAGTAATACGCTTTGAAGTACCTTTTAAGCCCGGAGCGCCGTCAACACCCGGGTCGCCTTTAGGACCCGGGGGACCGGGCCTCCCAACGTTTGACTCAAACCCAATGTCCTGAAAAAAATATTTTTTTTTTAAAATTAAATTAAATGTTAAACCAAATTTCAATTAAAAGTCCAAACTATGGCAGTAAGTTCTAAAATAAAATAAGACCGTTTTTATTGTTCAAATATTCAACTACTTGAAAAATAAATAATTATAATTTATTCGTTAACAATCGACAATTTACCTTGTAAATCGGTCTTGGTTTCCAACTTGGCTATAAATATTAAATACAGTATTATATTTTGTAATATTATAATTAGCACAATAACGAATTAGAGATTACTATTTAAGTGATAATATATTATTTAATGTATTTTTTTTATTGATTTCATAAACTCACATCATTGTTTGAAAAGTCTGATCCGCCAGGAGGACCTGGTGGACCCGGAGGTCCTTGTAAACCGCGTTCCCCGTCAATTCCAGAATCGCCTGTAAGTAACAATAAAATGGAAATTAGTAGAAACCATCACTTACTATGACGTGATGAATCGATAATATTATTATGCTTTGGTTTTTAAAATTATCGGAATAATGCACACTTTATTATTCATGTCATGATGAAATTTGTATTTATACCTTTAGGGCCTTGAATGCCTTCGTTCCCTCGTTGCCCGACATCTCCTCTATCACCTTTGTCTCCTGAATAACAAATATCAAATACAAGTATTAATTATTATTTATATAATAAATTATTAATTTGTAATTTTTTAATAATATATTGTATCATACATTTTCAGACAATAATTGTCGACGGATGTTAATACTTTTCAAAATATTGAATGTAATTTTAAAACAAAAATCTTACATATTATTATATAAAAATATGCAAGACGTTATTAGTATAGGTATACTAATTGTTATGAAATATTAAATATCAATATTATTTATTTTAAATAAGGTATTAAATAATAGAAAAGTGTTTGTTTTAAATGCTGTAATATACATATGTAGGTATAGTATGAATACCTCAAAAGTATGAATATATTTTGGTGTGAAAAATGTAATAATACTCTTATGTAATTTTTAAATATTTATTAAATAAAACATACAATAACTTTTAATTCAAATTATATTATTATACTTAGCTTAAAGTTATTAAAATATGAAGTGACAAGTAAATTTGTTTTCATTTTCTCCGACGTCTAACAACTTAAAATAAATTAGCTATAAAATTCGTTTCATAGTTGGCTGAATTGGAGTTTTTTTTACTCTATCTGTGATATTAATTTAAAAGTTTTTTTATTTATATAAAAAGTAAATGTTTTAGAATTTGAAATAAACACAGTTATTTCAATTGTTGATCTATTTTTTTATATTGTAAAAAAACTTTCATTTTGTATTTAAATAATTTTGTAGTGGTGTTCATTAACGTAAACTGAAATTCACAAATCTAAAATCGACTATTGAATTCTTAAATCTAAAAAAAATCAGTAAGATTTTTCTGATGTATAATATTATGTCAATGTAGTAATGGATATGTTCAATTTGAATCCAACGATAAATTATTCGTATGCGACAAACGGTTCTAAGCGGATACGGCCTATATTTCTAAGGATATTTCATTATGTCATATTATTTATATCGCTATTAATAATTAATATTGTTGTGTAAGCAATAGGGTATAGGCTGAATTAATTTTTGTCAAACACAAATTATTATGTAATAATAATAATAATAATAATAATAATTATACCTAATATATTATTATTACAAGGTGTTATTAACTTATAAGTAAATAACACCAACGTACCGTAGAATGTTATGAATTATTGGTTCGTGGTAAATTTAACTTAAAATGTACCTATATAATATTATTTTGAACATTTCACTATGTTTGGTAAATATAGTTATAATACAATTATGCGTAAAGACAAGTTTCAAGCTCCTTCGAGTACCTATATTTTTTTAAATTACAAAATAATAACTAAAATCATAATTTTTCATTAAAAATATTAATTTTCTTAAAAATTTGAATTTTATAATCTATGTATCCATCTAGTAAAATAATATCTGCACATAGTACCCACGCACTGTCGTTTATAATAATTATACAACACGTTTATTCGTTTAATTTTTTTTCATAAAATCAGTTGATTTAGTTCTATGATTTTTATTTAAGTGATTATTATTTATAATAATAATAATACAACATTTGTTTTACCTTTTATGCCTTCTAGTCCTCGATCTCCTGGCAATCCTACGGCACCCTGGAAAAAAAATAATGGTTATTCCATATTGATATTATGTATTACATTTTATTATGTCAAACATAATATACTTATTTACTTTATTACTGTTGAAAAGTTGATTTATTTTTACGTATTACCTATTTTTAATGTTTCATAAAGTAAAACAAAATTATTACAGGCAGATGGAGATTTTGTTTTGTTTAACAGAACAGAATTTATTTTAATATTATTGATGTAATAACAGGACCTGAGAACGGTCATTGGTTTTGGGTTAGAAATAACCAGTGGCAGATTTAAGATTTTTACTATGGATTGGGGGGGGGGGAGGCGGAGGACATTACCACTATATTCATCCCCATAGATCTGCCATTATAAAATAAAACATATTATTGTATAAATACATACGATTGTATTATAACACCTATTGAAAACACATTGATAGTATAATATTGCGAATTTCTTAAAGTAAAACAAAAAAAAGTTTTATTTAATTGCGTTATTATATTTCGTAACTATTATGTAGTAGACCTACTATGGTCGGTAGGTCATACCTACTATGTATAGTACCTATTCGATAAATTATTTTTAAGTCCATACTATTGTATCCATTTAAAACTATCTTTTCGATACCTACTTTTACACTCATCCTTATATATTCGGAGAGGGATTTAAACGGGTTATTCTAATGCATTTTTTTTACTACTGGTGCAATACCAAAACCAAAATTTCATTATTATTTTACATTAGAGTACCATTCACTATTTCCCAAGTGATCACTTTATTGACTTTAATCCCAATAGTGCTAGGTATCCAACCCTTTACATACACTTATTATGATACAACTCTGTTACTGGCGATTTACCAAACTGCATTTTTTGTTAATACATAACAATATTATATAATGCCTACCATTACATATTTTACCAATAAAAATATATTGAGTGAGGCATACGACTTATATTAAATTCCATTTGCCCAATCCTCTCCTAGTGATATACATAATATAATAATTCCCAACATACCAAAATATTGTGTATGGAATAAAATAACCCCACCATTGAGTTATGTAAAAAAAAAGTGACAAGATCATAATAAAATCAAACAAAAGAATTTGATTTTTTTTTTAGTTTTTAATATTATTGATAAACTTAATATGATTATAGTTATTATTATTTATTAATGATAATTACTGTATAGTAATATATTCATATACCTATTTTCTTCTATAGGTTTTGAAAAAGACTTTTTTCGAATTTTTATAGTTTGAAATTCTCTAAAAAATACAATTTTTTCTGCAAAATCTTTTATGAATATAACTTTAGGAACCTATATTTCTTTAGAGAACGTTTAAAAGTAAAATATAGTTCTAAAGGTATTTATATATTTTAATTCATTTGTTAATAGTTTTTCATTAATTTAAAATTTAAAACGTATTTATTTTGAAACTTTTGTGGCAGATTCTTTTCACTATAAACAATTCAATAACAATTAAAAACTATATTCAAATTTTTAGAATTTTCAAAAGCTTTATTTTATTTATTTAAGTTATTAAGTATTGATATAAATGAAAAACTTAATCCACATTTTATAATTATATTTTACTGAAAGCTTTTAAACTTTTTAAGGAATATTTGTTTCCAATATAGTTAAATAAATTATAAATGAATATAACTTTTTAGGTGAAACCAAGAAAGACAATACGACGAAATATTTCAAACGACTTTAGCTGATAAATATGATAAGTACGGATTTCTTTTATATTAACTAAAAGCATTTCGAAACACACACTTTCCTTGTGCAAAACTATACACAATATATATAGGTAATCATTTGTTTCAAAAGTAGATACGTTGCAGACTTATTGTACATATTATATAAATGTATCTATATAAAATGTCATAAAAAGCCATTTTCTAACATTAAGTGAAACTTTGTACGCATTTTATAATTTTTATAATATATATATTATAATAATATGTATTATACTCATACTTTTTATATTATAATAGGCTCGGTAATGTTTAAATATTTTATTTTACATTTAATTTCATTGATAGGTACTTTTATTATAATGCTCAAACTTGAAAAATATGAATTTGCACACCGATGATTTATACAATTGTTATACGATTCTTTTTTAACCCGTTTATATTAATCTGTTGCATTACACAATTTAAGCAATATTTAGGTCCTTGTTGTTGGCTTGGATGCAGTAGAGTTATTCGGTATAAGTACGACATTTGAATATCTATCCCTTTTCGATGCATCGTAGACATCGAGAGTAGGTTGTAAATGTCGAAGAATGGTAAACTTAAGGGTTACGTTCAAGGAGTCTGGTTAATGCTATATATAGTGTATAATATGTAGATTTTGCTTGTACGTTGAATTCAATAAGCCGTGTCCATACACGTATTAATAATTGTTTGTATTTATTTATTTAAATAAGCAACTATGTTAATGTTATTACTATCAACGGTTTTATTCTATTGTGACTGTGAATTCAACTAGGCAGCTCTTGGACTTATTGGAGTGTACGTCAACAAAATTTGACGATGAATAAAGTTTTATTTCTCAACTATTGTATTTTATTATACTAATGAAGAGTGCGTTGACTCCAAAACTAAAAACTAAAAAAAATGTAAAAGTTGGCTTTTGAAAATTATCCACACGGCGAAATATCACGTCGGCTGAAATCAGTATACCGAGAACGTGTATTATAGATATACCAACCGGAAGTCCTGTCAATCCCATTTTGCCATCGATGCCTGGATTGCCCGGCGGTCCTTGTATTAATTCCGGTATGTTGCCGGGTGCAAATAACGTGGTGAGGTTACAGCTACATATGCCCGGCGGACCCCTCGGTCCAGATACTCCAGACTTGACGAGCTAAAACAACACCGATGTTATCATTGCAGTAATTTACTATATAACCGTTGATTAAATACAGTCGATGCTATGGTATATAACAATGCGCAGGGTACATAATATTTTAAATTATATTATCCGCGCATCGTTATTATTATTATTATTATTATTATTGTTGCTGATTATTATCCGACCCTTTTGGAAACCACGAGTAGCATTGCACAACATTAGACATTTTCGCAGCACGTGATTCCAAAGCGGATTAGTACATAACACTTCGTGGCTGCGCCGGCACGACTTTGGTCAACTTTCATAATAACGCCTCAAATATATATTATACATATGCATGCGCACGAGCATGTGCACACACACACACACACACGCGCACACACACACACACACACACACACACACACACACACACACACACACACACACACACACACACACACATGCACAGATGTATAGAATGAGAAACGCTTGTCGAAACTTTGCCAATTTAAATAAGACGCCGATGAGGAGGGTATACAAGATCGTGGACAGTGGTCAATGTTGTGATTCGAATTTCGTGGATATCACACGACGGCGGTCAAATGCAATATTATACATAATATGGGCCATGACAATTCGAGGATATAATATTGTATACAGAATTATGGTTGTTAATGTGATTAAAGCGAAAAAAAATCATCGTAAATCGATTCATCAATAATAATAAAAAAAAAAACGTTTTAAATAATATTCACATACATTTTATAGTTAATTAATACATATCTGTATTACAATAATACAAATACATTTTTAAATCCTCAAATGTAAATAATGATTAAAATGACTGATAGTAAATTTCCACCGGAAAATGTTTAAAATCAACCAGAAACAAAACAAATATGGTAAAACAATTAATAATAGGTAACACACAGTACTTTAAATTTAATAATACAATCTTGTAGATTGTAATTAAATACATTTTGTAATGTATTATTTTTTAAGAGACAAGCTCGGTAACAATTATAAGTCCGCTGAGCTGTAACAAAAACTATACTATAACGCATATGCTTTTTCTCATTACTATTATTTGCATAATTTTTTTAAGGGAGTACTGTTTTTAGATAAAATAAGCAATAGGATTGAAAATTAAAACTAAAAAGTGGAGGGATTGTTGTACAACTTTGTGGGGAAATATTTCTCAAATGTTTGTAGATGTGATGTTTTATTCATGTTAATATCTTAAACATGAAAGTAATGATGAATTTTTTCGTTCATAAGAGCTCGGTTTATCATAATATTATGTAACCAATATAATATTATGACTTTTAAAATTCTGAGTGATCATTAAAAAGTTATAAAAATATTTAAAAAAAAATTAGTTCAAAACGTTGTTTAATTTTATTAAAATAAATATATTTTAATGAGATATTGTGTCTTATGTTTTGAAAAATGGTTGTAGACGGTAGTTGATTAATAATTATCTCTCACAAGCTCACTGTATCAGATTAAAGTCCAAGAAATATATCTGTGTTATAAATAAACTTAATTTAAGTAAATTAAAAATTAACTTAAAAACTCTTGAGATTTTATCAAGAACAAAGTGCCATGACTTTAGTACCCTTAACTAATACCTACATATTTATGAAAAACTTTGTTTACTAAGTATATAATTAAAACCAAATTGTATTTCTATAATTTGTTTAATCTAATTTGAAAAAAAGAATTACGCGTACAGGCAAATGAGTACAGACACGATAAAACATCAAAAGAGAACAAATCGACATCATAGTATTTTAATGACATTATTTGATATATTCACAAGTCATTGAAAATTAATAGTTTTTAACTTTAAATATATTATATCTCGACGAAACAATTTTTCCTTTACAATTTTTATAACGATAAAAAAGTTTTTTAATATAAGTATTTTAATTCATATCAAATAGATTTTAGGACATCAGTAAAATATTTATTATTATCTATCTGTCTTTTTTTTCATATGATCATGTAAATGGTAAATACTTTAATAAAATATTTAATATTCAAATAATATGTGAGGTATATATTATAACCTATAACATGTAATATTCAATTAAATACATAATTAATTGTTTAATATTAACTAGCGTTGTAAATATTTATTTATCTTAAAAACTTGGGCCCACTTCAGCAAGTTGTGCTTTAATTACAATTGAGTTGTTCTAGTATATTATAATAAATATTATTATACCATAATATTTTTTATAACTCGGTTGGCACTCTGCTGTAGTTTTTAATTTGTGGTTTATTATGTAGAGATGACATTTATTTTATCTGGTAGTTAAATATGTATCTAATTGGATCTTATATTTTCTAAAAGAGTACAATTTTTAATCAATTAGCATATTTTTTTTAAATATGTTTTCATTTTTTTATCCTGCCGTTATGTGCTCCTTAATTTGTCTTGAAAATGTATTTATTTGTTTGATTATAAAATACATTAACTATGTTAGATTCGATTAAATAGTAAGTTTGATTGATGGACTTAAGGTAGGTATCTAATATAAGAATATAATATGTTCACTTTATCTAAAATGAATACAAAAATTATATACATTTTATTTTATTAGTAATTCATTATAGGTTCACTTGAGTAAACATTTAAAACATGTGTAAGAACCTTGCACATCTAAATAAATAATGTCTCTAAAAAAGTTTGCATTGTAAATAAAAATAATATTTGTATATAGAATTTTTTTTATTTATTCATAGAATTGTTTTAAAAACGTAATATCTAGTTACTCAGATTACTTGACATAATGTTAAGAAAGGCTATACGTTGGTTTTTTATTTAAAATAAAAAAATATTATAATTCTATTATTATTTATTCACATGCGATAATAATAGTTATATAATATAATATATAATAAATGTTCTATTTAAAAATATACATGAATTATTATATATTTATATTAAATGTATTATCAACTTAACGAAAAACAAATTATTTAATCAATGACTTACATTGAAAAATGTTGGGTGGGTAAATATTATGTCGACATTTTGAATTTTATTTGCTTAAGGTGATTTAAATTAAATTAAATTGAATTCCCGATTTCAATTTTAGTGGCTTCAGAACCACAATATAATATTACAAACTGTAATATATTATACGCGTGTAATATTGAATCTACTATAGTTCATGTCTTATATTGAAAATTAACGTATCTATACAATGTCTATCATTATGTATGTACCTGTGAGATTCAACATTATTTCATAAAATTATTTACATAGGATACCGAGCATTGATTATAAGACAGCAGTTTCTTAAACTTTCATTTCATGGTATTTGTGAAACTAAAAACTTTTTGAACTTTACTTGTCAACTTCTTTAATGAGGTATATTCTAGTCAATTGTTAATATTTTCATATTTGCCCATTATTCGCCGGAACGTTTTTTTTATTTAAATTGATGATATTGATTATGCGTAACACGGTCGCTTGTGCTTGTGAGATTTATTTACACAATACATTTTATCATAATACTATTACCTACAATATTATGTAATTCGGTGTAACGGTGCGCCCCATGCAATTGCAGCTAAATTTTATCAATTTACTTTAAATCAGTTTATAATAATATGTATCACAATTTATTATTTTAATACCGACGAAAGCCCAATATCATTCTTTTCCCACGAACAGTGCGTTTAATTACTCTATATTCCTCATTTACATTTTGCGTGTACTGTAATAGACAGAATCAATTTAGGATGCTGCGCGAATTACTCCAAAAGTTTAAACTGAAACGAACTGCCGGTTGCCTTGCATTAGCAAAATGTTCCTAGCCACATTATCTAAGTTTGTATTAAATAAATGTGCGCGATTTGATTGGCGTTTGTTGATTACAACAACAACAACAACAACAACAGCAGCGTCGATGTACTGAGTAGATTTTGACGGAGCAGCAATAATTATTATTGTTAGAAAATGCATTAAAATTTAAAATGATAATAAATTAATAGGAACGGAACGATACCGTTTTGCCGTGAAACAATAATCATAATTATTTGCAGCACTCACTTCTTCGTCGGTGGCAAAGTCCCCGGAAAACGGCGATCCCGGAGGTCCAGGTGGTCCGGGCGGTCCTCTGATCGACTCCCCCTGTCGATTTCGAACACATTTAGGTGGTGCGCAATCCGCATTTATCAGTAAATTATTATTGCTGCCATTATTACTGTTCGGCGGCGAACCGAAGAGTCACTAACGAGGAGGAGATGGTTGTTAAGCGTGTAGCTCTAATGGTTCATTAGATCATCCGTGTGCGGACACGCAACCGTCGCGGTGTTCGCCGGACCGATCCGTAATAATGACAATCGAAAAAATTAAATCAATGTGAAACTCACCTTTTGACCGGCATCGCCCTTGTCCCCTTTGATGTTGGGCGTCTGATAGCCATGGTTTTCTGTAAAACAAACAACAAATTCGGTTTTAGATATGGGTATAATAGGCAGGTACACTGACGATGCGTCAAACGAACATTGGTGGTTAACTGCATTTCGGATGCAGTTTTATTCGCACTTGCATTCCGTTGTTGTCGATATCAACGTATAGCGTATCGGGTATAGCGTATTGTTTCTAAACCGTTAAAAGTCTGTTCGACGGGCGAGTTATTGGATCACGACTCGCAACGCATTATCATTGGTCCCGACGAATTAGTATGTTATTCGATTTGAATAATAAAACGCTATTTTTTCACATTTTTTTTCGAACCAAAGAAGTTTGACACTATCGACGGTGATTGGAATGTGGAAAATAATTAACCCTATTAAGATTTATCTATACATTTAGCTATGTAGGTACATGTTACGTATAATCTATACACTATGTATAGTAATATATGTATTATAGAATTTCGCCATCAATAGAGTGGTAGGTAATTAAATTTGAACGGTCTCTGAAATTCGAACATTTTTTTTTTTTAGATTATTTTTTATTTATCTCTGTAATTTAAACTTTAAGCCAATATTAAACATACAAATTAGTGGAAATTAAATAGACTGAAAATAATGTCTTTCGTCATTTAAAACCTTCCAGTGAAAACTAACCTAATCTCAAGTATTAAGTAGAGCTGCCATGGCGTAAAAAAACGAAACTAATAACAATATCATCGCTTTAGTTTTTAACGGGGAATAATAATTACCTACGCTGAATACGTAATGTGTGAGATACTGATAACAAACATCGACGTGGTATATTCATAAGATTATATAGTAAGAATCTCGAAAAAGTCATAATCGGATCAAGTATAATATTACATACTATGAAACGGTCTAAAAGTTGACCAACGATATTAAAAAAAGGAAATGTAAATGCATTTGAAAGTCCGAATAGAATGAAGTGAATTGGTAAATCGTGTATACCTACGAAGCTATCGAAAACGTAACGATGCATTTGACTGAAAAATGACGTATAAACTGTGTATGAGTTGTGTATGTGGAGTGCCTTGAACCAAAACTGCTTTGTGTAGACGTCTTGTATAGGCGATCCCAATTTATTATAATTTAATCGCATCATGAACAAAAAAAATGTAAAATATTCTGGTGCCTTTGGGCAAATATAGAAATGCCCAGAGCGATGTACACTGTAGCACCATATGGGAACTAATCGGAACCAGCCGGTCACAAACAATACGTGTTTAAAGATAACAATATTATAAAAAATGTGAAAAAAATGTGATACAAAAATCGTATCTTGATATTGTAGTAGTTTAATCGTTATAAGTAGTTGTTTTATGTTTCATGACCTTTTTTATCCGATTTAATTAGTTTAATAAAACATTCTCATAATTTATAGTTTACACAATGTTTATATATTTCAATTAATTTTCGTTAACGATTTCGTCTAAAATACGCGTGTTATAATCTTTAAATAGTAATACTTATTTGATGTTTGTCCAATACATTTTAAAATCGTTAAAATATTTTAAAAAGTATTTTTATAATTATTGCACCGTATCCATATGAACAGTATTTTAATTTTAATATCAGTTTGGCACTTAAAAACAGTTTTGTAAATTTGTAAATTGTAATTAACCATTAATTTACAAAATACAGCTGATATTCTGTACCATCAAGTTATATAATGCGTTTTTTGAAGTATATCAGTACTGGTAATATAAAATGTTGAGTATACGATAGTTGAATAATAAACCATACATTTTGTTTTTATGCGGTAATTACATTATAAAAGCGTTAAATTGCATTACCTATTAAAATATTATGTCACAAAATATATTATTTGATATTTGCATTATTAATTTATACACGATGCCTCGCCTAGGTTGTGACAGCCAATAAATTTTTTAGTTGCTTACTAGTTGTTACTAGTCGGTTAATATTTTTGAAATGCGTTTTTGGAATACCATAAACGACATAATTATGCTGTTCCGTAATTATTGTGTGTAGTAGTAGTCTGAATTTATCACTTGTTACTTAGAAATATTAATTTGAACATAACATTGAATTTAATTAGACAACGTAACATTAACTATTGGTTATCTCTATACTCATAAATCACGTATGTATAGTACCAGCAAGTTATTAGCACGATCGTATAGTCTGTGCTAGCCTTAATTGTTTGTAATATAAACTTTATGGTGTCCTCCGTTGTTAAAATAAATAATGATGTTACATATATACATGACAAAACACTAATTATACTCTTGTTGGGTAGGGTGTGAAGGTAGTTCAATAATTATTCATATGAACATAACATTATTGTGTCGATTATCAAACTGCATAAGTTTGAATACATAAAATCATAATTCAGGTCTACATCTATAAATAGTATGATGGCAACGTACAATACGATATTACATTCAACTATAATCTGAGTCATAAGATAAAAAAATTAAACATAATATTATAATATAATAAAATTCACTCACTCAAATAATTTCAAGGCTGTACACGCATATAACAATAATTGTTGTTTTAAGTTGTGTACGGAGGGAGGGGGGGAGGTGATAAATAGAAAAAAGGTATGATTTTCTACATAAATAATTTTTTTAATATAGAGCATATTATTATAATAATGCACGTTTGGGCCATCTAAGTTAATGCTTTTTGTCGCATTAATATTAATATCATGTCATAAACACGTTGATTAATGACACTGATTTTATGATATAAAATCAATTTTTTAATGACAACATTTACATATTTTGTTCCGCCAACAGATGCCTAACGTATTTATTTTAACTACAGAGGAAAGGATAGTTATTGATTATCTCAGCAACGGTATCGTAATTTTTCTGTACCAATGATGGCGTTTGGATTTTATGACATCGTGCACCACCCCCAAACACCGAAAACCGAAAACGGATAGTACCTACTCGACACAAATGCGACATCGTCGAGGAATCGTGATTGATATTATTCGTTGCCCACTCTAACGTAAAAATATTTAAAAATTACGATTGAGAAATCATCCGTCTGGTTAGGTGGTAAATCGTAAATGAGTAATAATCACAGTGGTTAAGAAAATAATGTTGGTCGGGTTAATATTTTAGTATCGGTATGATGATATCATGGGATTTCGCCATGAATTTATTTATATAAATCATCAACCGTTGTAGTGCAATAATATCGAAATAACATTATTCAAAGTGAATAAGACGATCGAAACGAGGATACACCGAAAACGCATTATGGCAATCACGATGGCTCGAATGGCGCATAGATCTGATACATTATTACATCCCTATACTAATGGAGCCGTCTCACTAACACGAAATCAGACGACTAGACAGTGACTATACTTCGTTAGATTATTATCCGACGGAGAACACACTTTTGAATGACGTTCGTTGCGAGCAGCGTTTTTAAAGCCGGCACCTCGCGACATAGGTAATAATAATAATAATTTCCTCTGCCTACTCGATGAGCGGGTAAGCGACGAAAGTGTTCCAAACGACGTTTGCTCCAATTGGTCAAGTCTTGACCGGTCAGACTCGAGACAAGGGTATAACGTTATAGACTGACGAATGGCGATGGTAATAATATACTCGTGCACCTATCGCGCAGACGAAACAGGCCTGTTTAAGAGTTATTATACCCGACAAGTTCAAAGGCAAACAATGCGTTGATGGCGTGCTATCAAAATAGGTTAATGATTAATGGTGAGTGTTTGTTGCACTGCCACGATGACAAACGATGATAAAAGTAAGTTGTTATGAGAACCCTTGAAAACACCGTTCGGTTAAAAATATAAAATCATTACCCGCGCCGGCCATAAAGGAAAAAAATGTGTTTGATGTTTCAAAAATAATTTTAGGCGACGTGTCTCTGCAGGACGGATATTGAATGGAACGTATAAATTCGTACTTAATCTTAATGTGAGCACCCGGCAAATCGCAATAATTATGCTCATCTAACATATTATTTCAAAATCAAACACAATACTTACATAATATTATAGTAATCACAAGAGTTCGGGTTTTAATGTCAATTGAATATTAATTCTTAATTCTGGTTGATCATTTGATATACTAAGCGAGCACGATTGTTGCTTCGTGACACAGAGGTAGCAATTTTATATAACAATATACATATTAGGTATGTTATAATAGTATGCATTTTTCAACCATTAGATATTTGAATGTTTTAAGGAATTATTTTATGATTTTGACTGCATATTATATTCGTAATATTTTGATGCATAATTAGTTGTTTTCTTAACATTTATACAGAACTTCAAAAATAATGTCTGTCAACATATAAAATAGAAAGTGTTTTTCTATTTTTATTTTTAGTTTTATATTTTTCGATTCATATTGAAATAAATTTACATAGGTATACACTGATTTTCCAGGTATATTCAGCAGTTACGATATCTATGTCTTATATTTAATGGATTTTTTTATTTGCACATAATAGATGAGAAATTCAGATCTCTGACCATTGATATTATTTTTTTAATAAATATTTATAACTAACGATACGCTAGTTTTTACTTTTGCACATAAATTTACTACTAATACAATTTCAATATCGGTTTGGAAATTTGCACAAATGAATAATAAAAATAAAAAAAACAATATTCAAATTCACATAAATATAATTATTTTATATGTTTAATAGAAAATTTATGAGAATCTTTTAAAAATAATTTTTAATTCATATTTTTAATTTAAATACAATAGTAGATATATACCTAATACCTGTATGAAATAAATCAAACCAAACTATATATATGTATATTTATATATACTATTTGAATTACCCAGCGTTGGTTGGGATTCTTCAACTCCTTTTGGGTGTAACACGCTGTGGAAGCAATGTCTTTTTAAGTATAAATTATATTATATTTTAATATATAGCCATCTCGACTGGGGTTGTCCGTGATATTCACAGCAGTATATTATCAGGTAGGCAATCTACCTGTGGTAGATCGCGGTCCACATGTGGTTTGTACGTAAGTGTATAATTTAACTCTAAACAGTCTAACGTATCAAAGTTATACTAAGTTATACTTAATTCAACCTACAGTGGACTAATCCTAACCTAACTTAACCATATTAAAATCCGACGAATCAAAAAAAAAACTAAATATTCGTTTGTACCTATAGATAAAGAAGAAAAAAAAAGAAAAAAGAATGCGAAAAATTTGGTTCGAACTTGAAATATTTTGGACTATAATACATAGAAGTGCCACTGCGCCAACATGCTTATCGAAATAATTATAATTATTACTATTAAAACCAATGGCAACTATTTACAAACAAAAATTTCCGTGGTAAATTTCCCTGTTTGAGCATCTCCCTGGGTTGGAATTTACCCTATTTAAATTAGCCTATCTTCTTCCCAGGTCTAATCGATCTCTGTACCAAATTTCATATCAATCGTTCTAACCGTTTAGAAATGCCTCCTAAAGAACACACACACTGACGAACATCAATTTTTATATATTTAGATATATAATAATATATAAAAAATGATTATTTACCTATTTACCTACGATGTACAAACAGTCTGAATACTCTGAATAACATGCATTTTTGCGAACTGCAATATTATTCTGTGTATTATACAATTTATACATTAGGTTTAATTCTTGATTAAAATTTAGGTATACTTTGACATATTATGAAAAAAACATTGTAATCAAAAATATATGCGCAGCAAAAATGTGGAAGTAAAATGAGTAAAATTTGCCGGTGTGTAAACCGTGGATGTTACAGTGAAAAGTATTTATCTGACGGGATATAGGTACTCGTATTATTATATTATTATTATTGAATTGTTCGCTGAAAACAATATTGCATTATTTTATATTCGATTACTGCTGTATATTATGTATATAGAGATTATATTTTAATTTATTTTTCCAGAAAGATAATATTTTCCCCCGTGTCGAGTCCATACGCGTAATAATGGCCATACTAAATTGTAATGTTTTCAATTACGCTGTTAATAAAGTATACCCCGCACAGTTCAAAAATAACTACGCGAAATTTAGGAACACTAAACCGAATTTTATGAAAAAAAAATGTGATGTATCTAATTATTATACTGTAGTTACAGAACCGTTTTAAATAATAGGATTTATTGTGTAATATTATTTATACTAAAACATGTTTTGGTTCTGTCAATGTTTTTTTTCATGTTCAAATAAATATGTTTGTATAAATGAACCGACGGTCAATATCATAGTTTATATAATATAGGTAACACATATTTTTGTACCCCTACATAAAAACAGTTTATACGATGATGATATGATGTACAATATTTGTATAATAATTCTATGGTGTTATATTATATTGAACGGCCAATAATGATAATATTATTATTTGTTTGCACGAAAGCGTATTTAGACGATAAGGCATTAAATAACTCTTTTCTCATGTTGGTCAAGTGTATTAACTATTGAGTACAGATTTATAACATGATATTACTATGTAGGTACCTAGGAACGTATTATAGGAGATGTGTACGTCCGTTAGTTATATTAACCATTCAAATGCGTACAGTAATAATAATAATAATTATAAAATAATATTAATTAATTTTGAAATTAAATTCGTTTTCGTAGTTTTTCATTCCCAGATGGATTCGCAATATTCTCAATGTGTAATATTATGCATGTTATTAATTATAGTAGGTAGGTAGGTAGGTAGGTACTTGAACTACAAAGTGAACCATATTGTTACCAAATTACTATTGATGTATGCTTTTAGGTTTCTAGCAATGTTTATGTGTAAATATAGCTGTGAGGGCCTGTAAGCTGACATACGCGTATCATGGTTAGTGTCAATATGAAAGGGCGGAGTTAATATATTAAATAATATAATAATATATTATTAATTTTGTTCGACATAATTACACATCGATGATAATAATATATATTTGATATATAATATATATTCTTATAATATAATGTGTGTATTGTGCACGCAGTGTCACATTACACGTAAGCCGTAAATATTGCATAGACATTATATTTTGAGTTCAACATTAATAGATGTTTAATGGTCCTGTCGGTTCTGGAAAATAAAACTAATAAAACTTATAATAAAAAAAAAAAAAAAAATATTACCGTTTGATGGCGGTGGTGGCGGTGGAGCAGGTGGTCTGTCCGAGTAACCGCCGTTAGCCAGGTCTTCAGGGTTTTCTGGTTCTTTGTCATCGTCTGGCTGCAATAAAAAAAAAAAAAACACATTAGTTTTATATGGTCAGCGGCAAGTTCTATGACGACTCGTAGCTAAAAATTGAGAAATTAATTTACACGGTAGCCGGACGTTTTATGATTACTGTGGGCTCCACAGGATTTTAACGATTCTCATGTAGAAATCCGACAAACGGGAAGGCTGAAATGTTACGCTCGGGGGGTTGTTTCTTATCAGATATTACGTGACCTGAAACTTGGCGTACCTCACACGAGCAGAGGCCGACTTTGGGCTTTATTGATCACTGGAGTGCATCGCGGCTACACGGACGGAGAATGGAACAATTTTACGATTCAGACATGAGAATAATAATAATAATAAGACATCATAAACGAAAACCACGTCCGTTTGTAAAATATATTTTTTAATTGCGGTTATCAACAAAAACGGTACCTTCGACGATTTATCATTTCGAGGACTATAATAATTCGATCGCATTCGAATAACGCGGGCGTACAATGATGATTCGCTCTAGCCAGTGGTTTTGAATATTATAACATGCCTAATAATAATAATAATAATGATAATAAATATACATCAATCGCATGCTCAGAGAATAATATTATTAAATAATAATAAATAGTTTACACGAACGTGCTATATAGGCTTTCCGTTCGTCTAACTCATCACTTGAATTTCATAGTCATCCCGCGAACATATCGGTTATAATATCAATGCAAAATCGTATCTATGTGTCTATTATCGAACAAATGTTTGTGTTGATACTTAATTTTTTTTAATAGTGCATATCGAAGAGAAGACTATTCGGAACTACTTACACGGCCGGAGTGCACTGTACAATACTAAATTAGCCATATTACTCAGGACCCCGTGGATATTTTTGAATTCTGTTTTCGGGACATGAAACCATACTATTGGCTCATCAATCTCTCTTAGACAGAACTCTAAAATATGTATAGGATACCGAGTAACGCAACCGATATGACTGAACGATAGAGTTTGCCAAGTTTTCGGTGTTATCGCGAGTGTTTCAAATATTATTATTATTATTATTATTATTATTATATACGTTGTACGTTTAAATCGCGGCGGACATATAAAGTGGCTCGCTGAATAAATCCGAGGACCGCGCGCTTTGACCGCGTGTCCGATGTTGTTTGTATTACGTTTTACAAACGGTCACGTCGAAAGATGTACAAGACGTGTTGAAAAAACAAATAGCACTTAACCACGAAAACATGTGATGTGATGGGTTACACGGTAACCGCACGTCGTCCGCATCCGTCCGTCCTAACCGTGTTCCGGGCCGCAGAGCACTTAACAGCTCACCGAGTACAACATCTCCTCACTATTTTCCGAGTTAAGTTCGGAAACGGAAGTAGGTATAACAATTGTTGCTGTTGCGGAAAAAGGGATCGCCGGCGCTTTTCCTCGTTCCGCGACATATAATTCAAAAGGTCCACCGGCACTGTTCGAGCGGACGTTCGCGTGTTTTTAATAACGCGACGGCTCTCTTTTAACGTTTTTGCGGAGACCTTCTACGCCGGCAAATCGGACGCGGCCGAGCGGGTCAGAGCTGGCGCGAACGTCCTGCTGCAGGACACGGCTGCAGAGCAACCTTACCACTCCGCCGTTGAAATATTATCATTATTGTTATTATTATTATACCGTGGTAACCGCGAGCAGAACATCATCGCGACGGGATATTATAATAATCATCTGCAGATCGCTATTCGAGTCCAGTGACCGTATATTTTGTTTCCAATTTAAAACGACCGCGATGACGCCGTTGCAGTACTAGTGTGTTGCGTGCACTTTCGTCCTGCATTGCCTGCTGACTAAATTCAATAAAAACATAATGTTTTATATTAGGTGTAATAATATTACATCGACAGTACATATTATATCGACATGGGTACCGCGATGACTGAAACCCCTCGTGGTACACGTTTCAGTGGTGAAATCATCACGGCAATACAGAGTATTGTAATCATTTTATAATTTATTCACAGGCACATAAGCGGTATTTTAAACTCGCCCATTGCGACGATTTATTAATACATCGCTTAAAATTCGCGTCGTCAACAGTTGTGTTCTGGGGATGTGCGATCGACGGAGTGCGTGAATATACAACATAAATACGTAATCAATAATATTATTGGTGTATCGTTTCGCTCGGCATTGGCTGTAAGTGGTTGTTGTCGATGTCGTTGTCTATCGGCAGCAAACAACTATGATAAAACCGCATTTTCGCGTAGGTACTCCCGCGGAATACAGAGGGGAAAAGAATGGAACGGATTTGGCATGGTTTTCATTTTAAACGGTGAGTTTGCTAAGCCTTTCGTTTGATTTATAGTCCCGATGCTGTGCCAAAAATAATTGACAAGGTCCTCGTTGAGCCCGTGCACTTTCTGCAATATAAATGACTCGATTCGACGTGTCTCTTTCACTATTCCACTCCAGTCGCGCGGCCGCCTTCGCCGAATCGTCTTATTCCGAAAATGCGATGAGTATATTTTAGCCATTATACGGTAGACCTTAACAATGATAAATTCATTTTTTTTCCCTCGCAAGAAACAAAACACACCACCGCAAAGCGCATTCCATATTTATTATTTTTTTTTTTTCGTTACACTTTTGTTATCCAATATATTATTATTATTATTATTATTATTATTATTATATAACTGTATTGTTCGTATACTTTCATCAACCAAACGCTGTACATGTCTACGGTTTTATACGTCGTTTTCCCCACTATACGATATAAAACAGATTGGCAATCCGATTAAAGAAAAATGAAAAAGATATACACGGTGTGTATCAACTGTACGTTTTTATCGTTAGTACAACAAAAGAGGAATTTTGTGGACTGTGAAATTAGATAATCGGTAAGTATTTTTTTTTCTTTTAATCTGAAAAAAGATAATATAATAGTAATTGTCTATTGTGGATCGCACGATTTATCCAGTCGCAATCGATATTGTACCTATATATACTACAACTGGAGAGTCAGTATGAAAAACTGTGGTGCAATATTACCGCAAAAATATAAAAATAAAAAAAGACAAAGGATTGAAAAAAAAAAAAAAAATACAACATGCGATTTGAAATATACGCAGCTTGAGCACGAATTTTTATCTAAATCTCGTGCACAACTGCTGATAAGGATAATAACATTTAACACCATACAATGTAATGATAACAAAATACGTACCCATTGAGTATCGCAACAATTTTACTAACTGCACAACGTGTTACGCGTAATACAGACGAGACGGTGGGTATATAAATTTATTTTTGCCACAATTTGAAAGTGTAAACAGAATGGCAGGTTTTTTTTTTGTCCTCATTAGAATACGAAATGTAAATTGCTTGTTGTATTTAGTATGCTAAGTACCGGGGAATCGTTCTAAAATTCCTTTTACTATAGGTATGCACGATAGTTCAATTTAAAATAAGCATAATTCGCAATACCTACCCATGTCTTTGTACGAATTAAATAGGATTGTCCGTGTTCAAAATTGAACCGGATGCAAACGCTTTGTACGTTCGTATTAGAATTTAAACCTAGAAACGCGTGTATTAGAGTATTATGATTACATTGAGCTCTGCTCTCACAAGTTACACAAATTGACGGCCATTATCATACCTTTGTAAAGGTAATTTTCTTTCTAACGGTCCTCTACTATAGGCACTGTTTGTATTATTATTTGTATTATATTGTGTTAACCACGTAAATTTGTAATTAAATATACGATACCCCGAGACGGAAGAGTGAATCCCCGTTTCTGTAATTATAATTGTTATAATAGTTAAATTATTTAATTACAATCAAGACTAAAATCTAATGGTGACAACATTATACCAAACATTCATGATTCGTGTATATTATAATTCAATTTAAACGTTCATTAAAAATAGTAGAAAATACGCCAACAATAAAATAATATATTCTATGCAAACTTTAAAGAAATTAATTATTTTCATAAATCAAATGTTAGGCTGCACGTTTCATATAAAACCATAACACAACTACACAAACAATTTTAATTGGAACTGATGTATAATTATTGTAGGATTAATCATTCTTTACCTATAATCACACACGTTTTAAATTTAAAAAACTATAAAATATTCTATTAATTATATTACGAAAATTATTAAAAACACGAGTAATAACAAAATTCAAATTTCTGATTATTTAGTTGGGATAATAGGTACATATTAAGAGAATCCAAATTTAAAGCATTTAAGTAGGTTAAATTATTTTATACACCAAAATATAGTTTAATATTCATGACATGATTGTGAAATAATTTTTGTTTTTTTTATCTTAATATAAAAATTAATATTTCGAATTTGGACGCTAAACGTTGTTCCTATATATTATAATAAAAAAGCCAACGATTGTCAAGTAGTACAAATAAGAATTGCTCTTTTAATTAACAATTATTGATTTCATCGTTATTCGAACAACGCTGTTCATCTACCTGCAAACATTATTGCAGTATTATGTACCGCAACGTCGTATTAACAAACATTTCAAGTATTTTTTCATCATATTATGCATCGATACGTGCGATGAGTGTTATTCGTTTTTTACATAAATATTTATTTTATAGGGCGAGAAGAGTAATAGTTATGTTTTTCACATTTCGTACTAAAAATAGAGGAGATGAGTACCTAGTAGACGTTTTAGCGTTTTGGCGGTCTACGAGACTGGTATACGGTAAAGAGTCCCAACCGTGTAGTTTTGTTACCGAACCACGAACGAGTAACTAAGACAAATTTCGTTTTTGAATATTCCGAATTTCGACGTGGAACAGTGCCCTCGAGTAGCTTTAATTTTACTTTGAGTCGACGAAACGCGAGGCGATCAAAAAGGTATAGTACCTACGTAGGTAGTTATATATTATAGTATTATACTACCATTCGACTTAATGCCACCGAACGTGGTAGAACTGGACTATTATTATTTCTATAGTTCATTTTTTACTACTATAATATGCATGTATTGACTTCTATTTTCGGTATTTTTATGTTCAGTAATTTCACGGGCCCATGGCAAACAGAAATGAATACCTACCTACATAAATACTTGATTTTTAAGGGAAACGGTACAAAAAAAAAAATACATATATAATATATAATAATAATATTCGCAGGACTTTTTGTGTGTACGATTTGTGGTCACCAGCCAGTTTCCCGAAAACGATAATCTTATTTAGAATACTGTGGGATCGCTGATTTCAAACTTCGCCCAAACCGTGTAATCTTTACGGGCCTTTTATCTGCCAAGATATTTTTGAAATTTGTTTTCTTTCTTTGTTTAAAGTTTTGCTATGAATGTCGAAGTATACTATTATTATATATTTTCTTTTTTTCTTTTTTTGCATGGAAGAGTTTTATGGGTTTGTTGCAGAGATAACAGAAACGGGCAAAGAACACAAAACACAAATGTGTACGGATTTAGATATTTTAAAATTTCCGTTTGTATTATAATTTTCAGTTGTCGTACTAAAGAATATTGTCGTGAATCGATATTGTGTAAGATAGGATTTTTATAAAATATGCTAGAAGTATTATAGAATGAAATAGAAAAATATTGAAATAATATACGTAATAATACGTAATTTATATTAAAAACATAATAGAGATATTATACAGTACCTACTTCATAACATATTAGTTTAATTGATAAACTATTTAGATTAACTGAATATTGGCTTAGCTCACATTTAATTGCTCTGTATACAGAGTTTGATTGGTTTCATATAGATTCGTGTGTTAGTATAAAGCACTTAATATTATTATGATCATTAAAACTTCTATACATAGTGCTGAACATTGCAATAGGTTTGTTTTGAAATTAATTATTGTAATTACTAGCTATATGTTTTACATGCCGGTTGGTATTAAACGTACTGTAAAGAATGTAGATATGCTTCATGTAAAAATGTGTAGTTAAAAATTACACACGATTTGGAAAAACTTCATTAGATACACATGATAGGTATTAGATACTTTAGTTGAGAGTACATTTAATGATATTCAATCAAAATTTTTAAGGAAAAAACGACAATTTAATGGACCATTTGATACATTAAAGACAAGATTTGGCAACCTATAATTAAACATTTAAAATCGTACTATTTTCTAAGATGCTTTTAATCAATGTCATTGAAAATCTCTAGTGCTTTGATTTTTTATAAGATTAATTAATTTTTTATTCTGCATGAATTCATTTACTTCCTTATTACGTGTAATTGTACAATTATAGAATACGATTAAACCAATATATATGTACCAGTTGATTATTTCATCATTATTTGAAAAAGTATTAATGTTTAAAACATTTTACTTGATTATCTAGTCGTTAAAAAAAAAATTTTATTTTTATAACGACAAGATATACAGTTTTAATTTCATATTCTGATAAGTTTAATTTTTTTTTAAGTATTTAGATACAAATAAATCGAATATAGTGCGAGTAGTGGACGATTCATATAAGTAGGTATTTAATGTTTATATGAGCAGAGTGGAGTAGGACGTTGTTACACCTCAAAATGTTGCTCCATTACTCCGCTCATCTTGACATAAAATATTTATAACTCATATACTACTAACTTTTAATTCGAATTTTACATATTGAAATACTTAGAAAAAATATTCTGCTTTCAAAGATCAAATTAAAACTGAATGTTGTAATTCAAAATTTATAAGGATAAAAAATATTTAAAAAATCAGTTGTTTTTAAAAATAATACGAACTTTTTACTGTTTTCCTCTCATATGTATTATTTTAGGTGCTTAGTGTATAACTTTAAAACATTTTGAAATCGAAAACATTTCCTTTGATCTTTATCATCAATAACCATTTTCCAAATAATATTATACCACCTACGGTCTAAACAATTTAAACATTTATTCAGTTTCGATGTTTAATGTTTAACGTTGTGTATTTTTAATTTTTTGGTATACTAAATTACACGTGTTATTTCAATTTTATTTTGTTAAAATGTAATAAAATCGAAGAGAAAATAGTTTACGGATGAAAGCTAATAAATAAATAATAACACAAATAAACTGTATAATTTATACTATACAAGCATATCCGGTATAAATATTCTATATTTAATATGATAAATATTTTAAGTAAAATTCACCAGTAATATTATGTATACTTCAAATTTAGCATCTGTTTTTTTTTTTTTTTATTAGAAAACAAGAATATATATTATATAATATACAATCTGTAATAAAATGTATACAATAGGTAATATGGGGGTGGGGGGTAGAAGTAAACAGGACTGGACAACATGATAGAAGGGGGGTCCAATGACCCTACTTCATAGCATCTGTTTTATACTAAAATATTGCATAAAGCCCGTGTCATGGATTCGAAAATCTATTGCATTTTACAATTTTTAATTTATATTTTAATCCACTCAAAGTTCAAATAAAAATTAATTTTAGTTGTTATATTGTTTACGTCATAAGTACCCATTTTTACGTTAAATTATATAGGTTTTTTTTTTTATTTAAATTTTATATTTGAATCACGTGTTTCTTGACCTCAGCTATTATATAAATGTATGAAACACGATATACTGTATAATTTAACATTTAATATATTAAATACATTAAATGCGTTCTACTAAATGTCATCTTAGTGTTTAATTGGTTACTACATTTAGTATCTACCTAGCGCAAAAACAAAATTTAATTTTACCCAATAATTTCTCATACACGTATAGATGTGCACGTTGTAGAGAAGGTGTACTCTAGTTCTTTTGAGTAGGAATAACTTTTAAATTCGTTCGAAAGTAAGTTCTACACATTTTACCATGTTAATGGTATTATAGAAAATAACGTTATACTTTGACCTATCAACTCAATTTCGAAATAAAATTTACTTGGTGGTTTTTTCTATTAAACGATTTCGACCACATTACAACTGATCAACGATAACTACCTGTAATGATGATAAACCACTTAATACGTACGGAATGTATAACATGAATTTGTTTTGTTTTTAAATACCGTGCAGTTTATTCTACTTAGACACTTAGTATATATAATATAATGTCTTTAAAAAATTGAAACCATTTATTTCGCTTCGTGGAAGATGCATTTTTTGGATCACTAGATTATAAAAAAATCCTATTTAATACACTTTTATACAACATTTCAAACTTTATTTGCATCAATGCCCGTTAAAAAAACATTGGGTTCCGCTACAATATTATATTATATAGTTAAACTCTCTACAGGATTGGTATTATTATGTTTTTTTTTTTAGAAATTTTTGTTCACAATTAACGACCGTGTCAGGCTTTGGTTTTGTAATCTGCCTGAAAAATTGGTGTGTGGTCTGTGAGTATTGTACGACATAATTTGTGAACGTAATTAAAACAGGGGAAAGGGCCGTTTTAATTAAACGGGGTTAATGACTTTTATTTGTGACTAGACAAAGAATTTAAGTACGAACTTATATAATCGTCGAGTGTCTGTTGAACACACGGCAGGTGGCAGGTGTAACAAATTACCAGACTTGGCAAAAACTGAAATGCGTTAAAACACATCTGGACACACCAGAGAAGTGGTTCAGAGATATGAAAAAAAAAAAATAATAATAATAATAATAGTAACAATAAAACAACGATATATTTATCTAATTACGTCATTAGCGTTTTTTTTCGTAATAATTTTTATTTTCACGTTCATTTTTCATTTGAAAACGGTAAAAAAAAAACGAAACGATTTATAAAATATAAAATGAAAAGGTGTAGGTAGGTAATATTCAAAAACTTAACCTAAGTGATTAAAAAGTCGATTTATTCTTAAAACGTCTAATTACATGGGTGGAATTATTTGCGCCGCAAAAGTCAGTCGTTAGGGTTTTTCTTTTTTTTACAATCCTGCGTATTGTTGATTTGTTTTGTATTTTTTGTTTTTTGAAATTACATTATTATATTATTATCACATGGACTCTTTGTACGTTATACATGTTACCCCGGGGACAAGGAAAAACCGACATCGGACTTTGAACGAAACAAAAAAAAATAACTAAATTACGTATAGAACGTATATATAAACCATAAATTACACAACTATCGAATTGACAAGTTGAGTTGAATTTTTAACTTTAATCATGGTTTTTCGATTTCTAGTCTCCTATAAATAGGGTCATCTATTCAATTAATTGTCTACACTCGTTATTTCAAAATGTCTTAATTTTTTGAAAATATAACTGCTTTTTTTTGTATCTTTACATAATATTTTTTTCCAATTTTTTATTGTTATCATTATTTAGTCTTTTACATGTTTGAACAATAAAATGCATTCTTAATTTAAAAAATATTATTTTGAAGTTTACTTTGATATATAAAAATCGAATTTTAAACGAGCATAGTGAATAACAAAGTCAAAAGTATTTAAAGTTTAGATGAACCGAATGGCCAACATTTTGTGGAGTACCCCTGTACCAGCTCATTTAAACTTTAAATATATACAATTGAATACTTAAACAATTATTATAAAAACAAGTTTTAAAAGTATAATTTTTTTAAGAATGTTGTTTTGATAATACTTATTAAGTATATAAAATCATACAAAAATATATTTTCTAAAAAGTAAAAATATTTGAAATAATGAGCGTAGACCAACAGCTGATAATATATTGTGTAGTTATACTCAGATAGGTGCTTTATTTATTAAATAATTAGTTTATTAACTTTTTGCATCATACAAAATGAACGGTAGTATTAATATTGTTTTATTTAATGTATAATATAAATAATATTTTGATCATGAACTCAAAATATTTGAAATCCGTAACTATATTGACATGTTTTAAACGTTAAATGAAAATATAATTTATATTTTATATATTTATGCTTTCTTAAAATTTGAATGAATTAAAATGGAATTGAAGTCGGATCTAAAATCCATTCCGGTAATTGAAATTAATTTTTAATAAATGCATAAAAAAAAATATTAAGTAAAACGTACAATTAATACATCTTAATAATAAATTAAACGTAATATTTTTCAATAAGCTATTGTTTTTTTTTTTTAAATTTTAATGACATCGTTAATAACTTTACGTATATGCCTACAACTATACAATATAATAATATTATTATTATTATACTATGAATTATGATTATTGATTCAGACATTGAAATGTACCTACTAACTATATTTTACATAGTACAAATCAATATCATAATATAATATAATACACAACCATAGTTTGTTTTATTTTTTTTTAAATTCATTTTACGGGATCGGCCCTTTTTACAATAAACATTAGGTATATATGTTTTGTAATTACAGAATACGTTACAAAAATAGTTATTAATAGATACGAATAACATTAAACAACTACAAGAACTTATATTATAGATATTAATATATTATAAGTGATTAGATCAACAAATCGCCGAGGGCAGTGTCTGCATTGCCAAACGACATTAGACGCTTTAAAGGCTCGCATTAGCCGTATTATCATCATATTATTTTGCAGAATATTAAAAACGCGCGTCACGCAAACAAATACATTTTTAAGCACTATAAGACCAAAACACTTAAGTCTCAAACGAAATACCGTGAAATATAGCTGTGAATGTAATGCCCGCATATATATTTTGCTCGCACGATAATGTACCGCGGTTGGTATACGCCGCAATATGACGATTAAAATGATCAACGTGTAGCGGTGTATAGCGAATTACGGGATTAATCAAGACGATTTAATGTATCAGATGGGTTCGCAGTATCCGCAATGTACCAAATACCCACGTTTGAATAATTAAATTGGTTGTAAGTATGCTAAAAACCTATAGTATACTTACCTGCAGCACGCGTGCCCATTATGCGCGGCACAGGTGTATTCTACACGCGACGTCATGATATTATTATTATGCGACTGTCAACGCATCGAACCTATAATATAGTATAAAATATAACAGTCGACGAAATTCGATTTTCGTCATTCGATCGCGATGGTTTTCATCGTCGATGCGATATTAATAATATTATGTTCTTGACGTGTTGTTGAGTTTCTTAAAACGGTATACTCGCGACGTAATTGGTTCGGTATAGTTTGGTATAGTTTGGTATAGTTTGGTATAGTTGAGCTGCTTCAATAAAATCAATAATAATAATAATATATGTATAATACGTAAAAAGTGATTCATCAAGCATGCTCACCTCCATTTTTTTCTCTTAATTATTATATAAATTCTGATTTTTGAAATTTTGAAATTTGCTCAAAGATCATAATACTTTCAAATTCTTCAATTTGTATGTAGTTCTTTAGGAAGTGTCACCATCGCCAGGACGGTGACAAATGGTGTTACAGGTTTCTAGTACCCTCAAATGTTTTTACCCTCCGGTAGTAATATCTGCCTTGTTTATTCTTCTCGGGCATATTATTACCCCTTCTCTCCTACCAAGAAAAAATAAATATACCGCGACGATTATCCCAGGTTTATTTTACTGTTTTACCAAAGACGGACAAAATATACTAGATCAATATTTTATCGGAGGGGGGTAAAATAACCAGTGAGGAAAATCGCATGTTATATCGCGGGTCCGTCGGTCGAGTTAATAATACAATTGCAATAGTTCGAGATTAATACGAGGTAGGTAGGAAGAAGCGCAGTCAACGAATCTGTCTGTAACTACTATGTAAACAGTATAAACTATAATTACTATTATTATATGGACTTATTATCATAGCCCATGTAAGATGATAATATTATTATGGCGAACTTGACATTCCGCGGTCCCGTGTTGAACCATATTGAATCCCATACTGCAGACAAACGACAAATATGTACACACACACACACACACACACACACACACACACACACACACAAACACCGTTTACCATATCCCATATTCGGTGCGATGGTTAGCAATTTCCTTCTGCAGAATGTGAGTGTGTGTTCTCCAGAGCTTTGAAAATTAATTCTATTGCTAATTAATGCTCGAGGGTTTGCGGTTTTGGATAAGTAAACATGGTTTGGGAGGAACTGGAAGACTATAACCATACTGTTACCCGATACGGGAGTGCGGGTCGGTGGATAATACTCGGTAGGTTATTGGTCATTACGAAACTTTTTGTTATTGCCGAAACAATTACATTTCTTTTTTTTTTTTCTTGCCATAGTTTGCTTTATTAAAACCACTAATTCACATTTACTCGTATACAACACCACTACCACAGATGATACAAATTGGGATATCGCGCACAATATTTGTTTTATTGTTATTATTCTAAACTCTCAAGTAAATTAGTTTGAATATTTTTATACGAAAATGTTTCACGAAATGTATACAGTAAATGTTATGAATAAAATAAAACGGTTCTATAATTCAAACGAAATTTAAGAATAAAAATACTAAAAATATATTTAGGTATTGTTCTTGTTATTTATATTTCGGCGGATTACTTTTTAAAGTATAATAATTATTGCGCACAAAATTAAACAAAATTACCATCTGAAGTTTAATGCTTTAACCGAAATCTTTTAAGACATTTACATAATTATGCATTATTATTTCATAATGTTCTTTTTAGAATTTACAAACAGTTTGTTAATTGTAAAAAAAAAAATAACGTTAAATTTGTTAAAATTGTATCACTTAATTTCCTTACTTTATCATAGAAGCTCTAGTAAGGTTGCATTCGATATATTATTATAATATTATTTATACTCTTATAAATATTATATTATAAGCTAAACTAGGTTCAATAAAAACCCCTAAATATTTGTAAGTTTTCAAAGGGCCCATAATTCTATCGATGTAAAATTTGTTATCAGAACTTTTTATGGAATAGGTTCATGGTTAAATATACCTTTAAAACCAACTAGGTATTAACTATTAATGGTTATTAGTAAGAAGATCTATTAATTATGTCAATAATTTGAAATTAAAAACTCCAAAACTTTTTAGTTGTTAACATAATATTAAACTGTGAACCAATGTTCCACAAGTATTTAGTACATATGATAGTACTTACATATTATTATAAAAATATTTCAAATAATTAATTTTATATTTTATTTTAAGTCGATTAGAAAAATAAATTAAGCAATACTTTTTTTCAACCTATTTGAATGGTCAAATCGTAAACGTGAGCTGTTCATGTCACTATAAGAATAAACTTGTTATTTTAGTAATGAGGTTTAACAATTATTGGAATAACTTTAAAAAAAGTTATTTTTATTACCTATGTTTTACTTACGCAGAATTTCTTTTTAAACAAAATAATTTATTTGCTTAGTCAATCGATTTTTAAAGTAGGAATACTTAATTATTTTTTACTATCTAAACTTTTTTATATAATTGACACTTTTATTTTATTTGTAATCCATTACTATTTTAAAAAGTTAAAATATAAAAACTTACATTAAGGTTTAATTTATCTAGTTAATAATTTAATGACAGTATTATACTGATTTAAAAGTTTCTCAAAAAATTATATTATAAATAATAATTACATGTACATAATATTTTTGATTTTGAGACGAGCGAGGAAACTATTAGTTTCACAATGATGCGTAAAAATATTTTTTTTTATATTTCGATAACATTTGGTAAAATAGCAATAATTCACATTTTCCATGTCACTTGTCATTTGTAAGTTGACAGTAGAACAACGTATTTAAACAGGAATTTACACAAAAATGCTACTTTTCTTTGAGAAAAATCGTTAATAAATATAGTTTAAATAACGTCGATCAGTTTGCAGATTACCTACGAGTGTTAAGAAATAATTTGTAATTTTGTTGTTATGTAAATAGCATTTCTATATTTATGTTGTAGTTAGTAAGTTGGTATAGTTATAGTAGTTTAATATTATGCTTTAAAAAAATTAATAAACTTTTAATTAATATATGAGAGACTGGTTATCCCAGTGACCAGCTCTAATTCGTTTTTCGTATACGATTATTTACGACAACAATGATAGTTAAATAAGTATCTTTTACTACTCATGTGACATTAGCTGTTTGTAACTATAGTCTATTATACATTAATATTATATTGTATATGTATATTAAATAAATTAGATTAATTAAAAATCATGTTTTTTTTTATATTTATTTATGATGAAGTAATTTAATATTAATTTTTATTAAAATAATTTATTATTTACGTAGTTACTAATGATTAGGTGCATTCATGATATTATTACTGCAGTAATTATGATATTATTAATTATTTTTATTTATAGGTAGTTAAATAAGTATTATACATATCGCTATTTTTGTTCGAAAATTATTTACTTACATGAGTTAAACTTGCGTATTCGCTGTTTATATTTGTTTTTGTACTATTTCTAAAATGACGTTGAATAAACTTATTGTAAACATCTGGTTAATTCTAAAAGATAAATTCTACTAGTATTTTCTTACAATGTCAATTTTCTGCCAGAAACTGATGAGGGTCAAGTCCAATTCGTATCCAACTGAACAAATATTTTATGAAATGTCAATCCCTTACCAAAACAAATATTTCCATCGTAATATATTTCATTGATTTATAAAATATGCGTAACGTATTTTCATATATTTATGTTTTATTTTAAACCCTAATTATTAAGTAAATAATATACTTAAATTCTCTTTAGGAATGTATCGCAAATATATCGTTTGATTTCTATAAAAATACAATTTACATGTTCTTGAATTCTAAAATGTTTTTAATATACATATAAATAATCGTACGAGTTAGTCACTGTTAAAATCACAGCATTATGTAAATGTAAATGTCAGAAAAACGCACCAACGTGATGCTATAATAGTATTGAAATAGTTCGCGACGGTTGTTGTGAAATGATAAATATATTTCACGGATGCATAAAATGTATATCATTATTGTGCGAAAATATGTTTTGAACAGCGCACTGTTATAGACCTTTAGTGTTGCCTGTAGGTCAAATTAAGTTTCACGTTGAGGAAATGCTACTCATATTAGTATATTATTATAATAGCCATAGACTAAACGATTCAAAATGAAAGAGATTTAATCAGTGAAAGGTACGACCAAAACAACCGAGGAAGTCGATCTGTCTTACAGCAGTTGTAAGTCACTTTTATAGTTTTTTCCCGATTATTATCTGCGTAAAGAACTAAGATATACTTGTTCGTCGTCTCCTTAAGGTACCGGGTACATCCAGTATTTTACGCAGCAGAAACTACACTCAAAGTTGAAAACTTGGGCATTTTTCTTCTATAAAGATGCAACACAAAATGAGCAAAAAAAAAAAACGCAATCACTGTAAAATCAATGCATTCATCGCTCGGCTCTGCATTTATTACACGAGAATCACAAGTCACCTATGTACCTTTTTGCTACCTATGTGACAATACATATATTTTTTTATATTTCAGACAAATTATATTATTCTATCCTATTGTTTTTTATCATTTAAAAAGCTCAACATTTTGTATTATTAGATACATATTTGTCATGTGCTACAATGAAAAATAAAAATGTATAGAAATAAACGTCATTTAAGTTTTCACCGATTGCGAATGAGATTCAATCGCAAGTATAGTTTACAACAAAAAAACATTTTCTTTGAATTTTTTTTTTCAGTGTCAAATATTTTTGCTCTAAACTTAAACACGTCACATTGAACACGCAGAACAAAAATAAAGTCACTCACTATTCCGGCTATGTTTTGTTTTTTGGATTAACAGATCCACTGATACGTATATGATACTACAATATATTAAACCGAAGTGTCATGGGTTAAATTTATTTCTAAACCCAAAAGAACCGTCACTATATACCATGAACATTATACATAATACATATATATAATAATAGTATATTCTACGTTGTTATATGTTAAATCTCGAACAAGCATCCAAGAGGTCGTATATGAGTATATATAATATTGTAGCCAAAAGGGTAAAATTATTTGATTATGAATAATAATATATTTAACATTGTATATTATATAATCCTACATTGCGTTTATATTAATAATTTTCATATTTTATCGTAATCGTTTAAATATAAAGTTGAAAATATTCAATAGTATACTCATAGTTATTTATATAATATTATTATTTATTCGCATTCGTATTTTATAATTTTATAATGAAAAACCGAGGAAAATTAGTATAAATATTTAAAAAATAATATTGCGTATGGAAAAATATAATAACATATATAAAAAAGGTTTTAAATCCCTATGCTTAATATTTTTCGAATAACAACATTATAAGTAAGCATATTTTTTATAATAACTAGGTACTTGTGAAAAGCTAATAACAATAAAAAAACTTAACGTTTTCATTCAAATATCCAGTTTCGTCAATGTTAGAAATTAAAATGGGTATAAAAATTAAATTGCGCCTATATATTTTTAATCCTCTATAAATATACAACTTATGAAGAATCATTGTACACAAAAAACGATTTTGAGCGGAGACTACCTGTCAGACTGCATTGTTCGGGATATTTTATTATAATATATTTATACTGAAAGTATAAGTAGTAATTAATTTTTATATTAGTAATACGATAGGTTGAATGCCAGACTGATTTTTATTTTGTATTTTGTATAGGTCATATAATAGTCATTATTATCTGATATTGTTAACTCAAGTTAATGTATTGTTGATAAGTCAAGTTCTAAGTATATACTGGTGTTTGTTTTTGAATTACGACATAATTTATCTTGTCAAAAATTGGTATTCCCGTGTTCCATTTTTCATAATTTATTTCTTTTTTTTCCAGACAATTTTGAAAAATACTGAGAATTTGTAGACTCCCAGAGTAATATCTAGAATAAGTATATCGAATTTGTTACCTGAAACTATAGGTACACTCAAAGTTGAAGATTAAAACATTTTTTTCCAATATAAAAAGTGTCTTCAGGCACTTAAAAAAATTCACATAATTTTAGAACCAATACATTCATCGCTCCGTTTAGAATCCAATAAATATAATAGGTACATATGCATATATATTTATGTACAATACGCTCATGAATATAATATACAAACTGTAATAAAACGTGACTATTGAACTAAAAATAAAATAAAAAAAAATAATGATTGATTTTATAAGAAACTAACGAATCATAAAAATATTTAGAATACTCTTTTGTATAAATATTTTAACATCCAAAACAATATTTACGATTTTTCAACGTGTATTGTATAATCATTACTTATTTCATTTTGAAGATATAATACATCTATATGTCTACAATGAATAATTTATTTTGTCTTACGAATCCAATGAAGAAAAAATATTAGGTATAATATTATGTAACTATTATATTATAAGTATAACAGTCCCTGGGCCATACAAAGACATCTTCAAGATAATATTTGACTTTACTCTATGTTAAAGAAAAATTAAATTAAATTATAAAATATATAGGTATTCAATTTTATTTATAGTTGTCGATTATTTCCATTGGTTATGCTCCCACGTTTTGTTTTGTTTAACGTAATTTTATAATGAAACGAGATAAAAATTAAAAAAACTATTTTTATATCTGTGATGTACAATATTATGTATAAATATACACGACATCGATTTAGGTGTAAACATTAATTATAGGTATTCACTCTGACTCAATGGCTTGTACAACAAACAGGGGTAGTAATAGCTTTTAGACAAATGTTTTTTGATGTTATCAAAACTTTGCCAATTTCTTGGTGCTGACATTATTTTTGGACATTGAACTTTTGTATATTGTTTATTGAATTTTAATAATATTAATAAATAAAAACTATAAAACAGACGACGGCATCACGGAACAAGATAAATTTATGGATTTAATTATTATATTAACGTTGAAACAGAGTTAAAATGAATGCTTACGTAATGAACAACATTTTTGAGAAAGGAAGAAGGATGGAATAATATTATGACCACAAGATAGGTACACAATAATATGATACAGTCCTTAGTCGTATAATAATATACGGCTGCTTATATTAAATTTATATATATAATATTCTAATGTATTTACTTATTTTAATTTGATATTATTTTGAATTGAGTCATAGATAAAAATAAATTATGGAAACTATGTTTTAATCGATTTTCGATAATTATATAGCAGGTTTTCCGGCCAACGTCAGAGACATATTTATTATTTTCCAGACAGTAAGGAATGATATAGTGTTAATGTTTAATGTCCTAAAAGAATAAATATGTATAATTATCATATTGGCATCGATACGATATTTATATTATACATAATTGTTTTAATAGTTCTAGCTAAATGTATAGTGAACATTGACTACCTAACTAGTGAGTGGTTAGGTTAGCTCGAGGTATTTAGCAGCTTATATTCCTCATTTGTATTTTTGACTTTTTCCCTATAATTGGCAGTCTGAATATTAAAGAAGCACTATGTCACAATAATAATTATTTGCTTTTAGTATAATAAATTTATCGATATTAGATGTTGTGAAATATTAATTGGTGTTTTTTTTTTTTTATTGATCTTAAGCCCGGTGACTAAGGCCATTAGCTGTTGTAGGGGTTATGAACGGTGGTATGTAAGGTTAGTACGGTAAGGTGTGTTACGGTAGGTAATCAAACACGTGTATGTGTGACAAGGATTTTACTAATACGAATCCGAGTGGTCACCCATCCGGGAACTAGTAGCAACGGGCGTTACTTACTTTCAGTAGCATTGAGCGACTGGTAACGTGCCAACGCGCCAAGCCAAGCTACAATATTAATTTTAATTTTGTATTTGAGTTATCGTACTCGGAGAAACGTTAATTTTACCACATTTTATGTAATAACAATTCCTAGTAATTTTAAAATTGTTTGCGAATTGTTCATCCGGTGTTTTGTTTTAAGTTTAAACATGACACGTTGTGTCTGGTTTGGAAACCACACTTAAAATGTTAGTTGTTGAAAATGTCAATCAAAAACCTCTCGAAACAGTAAAACGTTTTACGAAATATTATTACGTATACCGATAGCATTGAGCATCGGCTAAAATACTTAATGATATTAATTGCAGATATGCGATCGAAACAAGTTCGGAAATTATTTTAGAGACTCAAAAGTCGTTCAAAAACATTACGATCGATACTATTATCTATATCGTAGAATATACGTCACGGCATATCGTTATAATATTTACATAACATTATACAGAGTTAATTTTTTATGGCATTTATGAATATTTAAACCCTCTGAGGACGGCATTATCTTCTCCGTTTAGTGTTCCGCGTCGCGAGACAATAAAACTCAAATCCCTGCGTGCGTACGCGTATATAGTGTCCACCACTGTATATTATTATTATTATTATAACTGTTATTATACTATTATGAGAGATGGGTTGTCCGATGCTAACGAAATATTATATAAACGATGATACGTGCCGCACGAGCGCCATAAAAGCCGCAAGAGATCGCTAAAAACCCATTCTGACGTTCGGGGTGGGTATAATGTGATCCAACGGTGGCCGTCGTCCGTCGTCGTCGCGGTGCTACGCCGCGAGGGCGATAAAAACTACGAAATGTTATTATTATTATTATTAATACGACACATAACGCCTACCCTCGCGAATAATATTACAAAGTACCTATAGGTAGGTATATATTACGTAAAACATTATGATGTTATATTATTATTTGTTCTCCCGCCGCCCGTCACCTCTCCCATCGGTTTCTCGCTCTCAGAAAAATAGTAACAAATAAAATATAAATATATAGACGACACACCACACCGTCCGGGTGTGCGTATATGTATTATTATTATTATTATTATTATTATTTTTATTATTATTATTATATATTCGGGATATCGCCGGGCCAAAGTATACGCTGCACACGCTGCAGGTATACCCACCCCGTGCTATAACGTACATCTGTAGACCTTCTCGCCAGCGTTACTGTTGGATTTATGCGCGGCAATATAAACGTCGTAGGTGCGTATAATATTATGTACCTATATTATACGTACACGTTCTCGTGGCATCGCCATAATAACACATGTGTATATTATATTTATAATATCAGCTGTGTATATACCCCCGCGCGTACCCATACGTTGCACTGACTGGTATATATATGTATATATATATGTTATATTATATTTATTATATTCGAGACTTGGGTGCGGAAGGGGCGACTGAAGGGAGACTCGGTCGGGGAGAGAGTGATATACAGCAGGAGAGAGACGGTGGAGGACTACTACTTACCACTCGTGTGTGCGCCTGCAGACCCGACTGCGGAAAAATCGTATCGAACGGATGTGTGTGAAGCGTACTACATTATATGTGTATTATACATAATGTAATATATTATTATTATTATTATTATTATTATTATTATAGCGTGTGTGTGTGTGTGTGGCTTTTTATTCTTTTATTATTAATTCTTCGACAGCAGCCACCGCGGCGATCGTTTGTTTTTCTTAGATCCTATTTTACGTACTTTATATAATCATGCTAGAGGGAGAGTGAAATAGGTATAAATTATGACGATTATAGGGTTTTCATGAAACCACGCGCTTTACGACTGATTAAATATTAAATATTAAATTTCTCTAGTTCCGCGTTCCCCTATACCGCACCGGCCAAAGAAGTCTTCTGGTCGGCGATCGATGCCGATTGTTTCGCAGAGGTCCACTGCGGTGTAGCACATACGCTGTGCAGCTATTTTATTTCCTCTTCGGCACTTGTGCATGCGTGTACCACCGTCTGTACCGCCGTCTGTACCACTCGCCGCACAAAGTGCATTATACGCGGATTTTCTGGGACGGTATCCTTGTATTATTATCATATCGCTGTCGCGAAGATTGGCGAAGAGGCGTCGTCGTGTCCGAAAAACCACTCGGATACATAATTAATAATATTCGCATTAAAATAACGATAATTGGACGAATTATGTACGCCTTCGTTCGTCCCCGACACGCACGCGAATTTCATCGCACACACACGTCATAACTGGGGCGAGTTGTATATTATTGTAGGCATAGGTGGTACCCAAACGACGTCATCGTACTGTATATTATTATTATTATACTATATATATATATATATATATACGACTGCTTTTGAGTTATTTATGGCTCTCTTCGTCTACTGCTGCACACACGCCAAGATGTGTATACTGTGATAGTAATAATAATAACAGCGATATAGTTATAGTCACGTCCTAATACGGCGGGGTATAGGTACCTCCCACACACACCTACCATGATAATATTATCCTTCTGGAGCGGTACAGCAGACATCTCAACGATAGCTGCAATATCGCTTGCACGTCACAGGTGCACGTAACTCGGTTTTTCCGTCGGTGGCTTCTCTATAATATACCACAGGGGCACCGTGATGTAATAATATTGAGTTGTCTCGAGATGATCAAGACATCGGCTACCGGCGAAAAGCCGTCATTCCGTTTATTAATAATTCGTCGTATATGGGTACGATTCGAGTGCCCACTTCGCTGTCTGCTTTAGCGTTTTTTTTTTAATTATAAAAATATTATACCAAGCATTGTTCTCGGTAGGTATACCTACGTAAGACAGCCGAGTCTAGGCTTTTAAATAATTACAACACCATCATGTCTTATACACATAATAACGGCCGGTGCACGTACATTGCGCACGCGATAATAATAATATTATGTTATACATTAATGTGAATTATATTACAATAATTCTTCGAATTAACCACATTTCGATGTGAATGTCGAAAACGTGATCTCGGTATGCGGTTCCTGTTTAAGAGAAAACGAGACGTACATAAATTCTAGCTTATTATTAAACGAAATATCTTAGTGGGTCAAATACTTCCACAAGAATATAATATTATCATTTTCCGCGATGTTGTTAACCGTTTTACGGCTTTAGAACTGGGTCAGTTGTCTCAACCGACGTTCATCAAAAGCATGGTAATATCGTTGAAATGAGAAATTCTTATGATAAACGAAGAATCGTAATTAAAAGTAAAGACAACATACCTATTACATGTTGTTAAAAATAATTAAATTAAAATCGGGTAATTCGATATTTTAACAACGGCGAATCAAAATAATATAATTTCACATTCTTAGAGATGACATTATGAAAAATAATATATAAAACTAGTTAAAAATATCTAACAACCTGTGGTAATGTACAATGGTTATCTTAAAGGAAATGGACATTCTTTATGAACGAAATCCATGTGGGTTAACTTATGGTTTGTTTCTTGCTTTTCTTATTAATTTATAAATTATTGTGAAGGTTTTATTCGGAAGACCTGAGTATAAGTGCATATTAAACAAAGTCATAGGTATATGTAATCATAATATTATAAACGTAATCCCAACCATAATACAAAATTCTGAAAATCGGCTTTGAGTTTTATTTTAAAATCTAAATTATTTATTACGGTTTATTTTTTTTTTTGGTCCTATTGTGAATAACAAAATGGACCTAAATGGAAGCCGGTGCACTTTCCACTTGAAAATTCCGGACACGCCACTGATTGTTATCCCTAAAGGCAGCAATAATAATGACAAATAATATAATATACACAAGACATGAAAAGTAATAGAGATTATGGCGGTGAGTATACGCCGTTCAATTAAAATATATTTAGCATTTTGTTATGATTTAAGTATGATGAGCATAAATTAATTGCACCGTTATAAGCTAAATATAATGAACGTTTAAAATGCAAGTTTACACGTAATCCAAAAATAATAATATATGCTAAATTTACACGGTTAAAATAATAGAATTTATAATGTTCGTCGTTGAGTAATTTTTATGGGTGTAAAAAACAATATACAATACCACATTATATTATGACAAAGTTTATCTACATACCTACCAGCAATACAATGGTGGAGAAAACGTAACTTTTTTACTGTGGTGGGTCAGGAGTGGTATCAGTGGTACAAAATCTAGCAAAATATGTTCGAAAAAATATAAGGTATTTACAATAACTAAAAAAAAAAAAAACACAGTCAATAGTGTCGACAGTGCGATTGCTCTATCTTGGCAGTTGGCAGTGGGATACAAAATATCGTTATATTGTCCTTATGGTATAAACTAGCCTTAACAATTGATGGTGATTCGACGATTAGATCAGCTATGGAATATAACATATTATTGTACAGTGGTGCAAGAACTATTTTTTACGTTGTTGGGAGGGAGTGAGGGGGATGAAGAATATTAAGATCATAACCACTTATCACCATTTTGGCCACAAATGTGTTTTTTTTTTAATGTGAATTTAATAAAGATTATGCAGATACATATTATGTGTTTATGTAAATATAGTACTCAATATATTCATTGAACAAGAAACTAATAAAGTCAGTACCGAAAAAAGTTGTGAAATTTTGTGATTTTTTTGTTTACAAAACAAATAAATAATATACAAACAGTGTATTTACTCAATGCTCAAAGTCAATCATTGACAAATATCTGAATATTCGTCGATATAATGAAGTCAAAAGGAGATCAAGCGCTACATCCATTTACCTGAAATTACGCAGGGATGATATCTTGGTTGGTAAGCGGTGGTGGTGGCTTATTAATTTCCCCTAAAAGCCATCCCTTCTCCGACGACACTGATATTGTGTATAATATTGTTATACTTTCGTAAACGGAGTTTAGTTGCACGCTATACGAAATTCGTAAAATATTGTATAAGGTACCTGTATAATGTATGTGAAACGTGTATTGTAATGAGATAACTTAATTTTTTTTTTTACGAATACGCACGACACAACGATATGTTATTATATGTTTTTCTAAGAACTCGGTTATTTCAGAAAACGTCTTAAAACAGAAAAAAAAGTCCACGGGAGGGGGACTACCCCCCACATCACCTCTTGTACGCACCCCCACTATCGCTATAGGTGTATACGAAAACACTGTAAAATGATTTGTTCAATCTCCTATGAACTGACTGCGCGCACACCCATAATATAGGTCAGTAACACGAATATCATAACATCATCATCGTTATCGTATTTACCTAGTACATATTTTGGTCCGTATGAATTCCGGCGAGACGAGAGCACTGTCATAATAATATTATACCATAGGTGCCTCCACTCTGTTCTAGTTAAAATTTGAATAATCGATTACATCATTACGACGCACACCACGTGTTCGTCTCACCCCGCGCGCCATCCATAATTTTTAAGGATTTTCGTGGCCGAGAACGATTTCTCTCCCCCGCCCCCCCCCCCCACAACACGGCTGGTACATCAATTTTTTTTTAATACCTACGTCGTGCACAGCGTTCTTCAAGACATTTTTAATTATTCTGATTTACATTTTTTAATGAACCCTGCGAGTTTGTTTTGAAGCGGCCGCGCAGTGGACTGTTATTAAAACGGGCCAGGGAACCAGAAACGCGTACAAGTCATGACGAAAAGACCAACTAATAACGTATAATATACTTACGCGGTATTCGATTGTTCCCGTTTTGGCCGGCGAACCACGGCCGTTCAACACACGTCGTAATAACTTTCGATATTATAATATTTTCACGACTGTCAAGGTGAGGTGTAGGACATACCGCCGTCCACGGCCGGGAGGACGTACGCGCCTAACCCCATTAGGGTACCCGCAGTACCCACCTCGCTAATCGTGTGGGCGGAGAAGGTATAAGTACCCGCTGCAGACCGGTGACCGGTAATTCTGCCGTAATTTACGCCTCCACAATAATATATTATAAATACGGCCGTGGCGGTTTTCCAAAACACTCTCATTATCACCGTCGGTTTTTGTATTTTTTGTAAAAACAAATTGTTTATATAATATAGCTCGATAGAGTACCACCTATATTTGATATCGTTGAATCCCTTTAGTTATTAACTTCTTTTTTTTTTCAAACTAAATAACTGTTCATTCCAGACAAGAGGTGTTGAATTTCGGTGCACTACTCCACTGAGAAATATAAACTATTGAGATTAGTGCGTAAGTAATCGAAAATCTACAGCGTTCAAAATTTGATGTGTACGTATAAAGTTGATACTCTCATAAGAATATCACTCTGGTTCGGATAAACAAAAAAAAAAATTAATAAATAATATTTAAAAAATCTTAAAAGTAATATCGTTGGTAAAATATGCGACGAATTTTTTTTTTTTTTTTTTTTTAACTTCAAATCACACTTGCGAATGAATGGTATCTTTTCAATCCTAAACCACGACGTTGATGAAACATGCAACACCGTTATTACATAGAATATACAAATCGATTGGCTCACGTTTCGTCCGCTTGCGTTCGACGAGGCTCGATCAGTGAACAAAAGTTCCAAAACGAATTAAATATTTACAAGCACGCGTATCATTATTGTTACTTATATGCGGTGTGCCGGCCCTCCAGTCGTAGGTGTGTACGCCACAGCGGAGACGCATCTTTTGTCGGCTATATAGGATAATAATAACATTATTGTTGCATTATATTATTTATTATCGAACCGACCGTCGACTAACTTTTGCAATAGGTAACTATACTAACAACAGTAAGAGTTTAAAATAAAAGACCTATTCGGATCATCCAGCCACGGTGGCGATGGTGTCATTTTTTTTATCGAACTGGACTGGCTGTTTTGTATAACGACGACCGCAATGCGATTATTGTTACGACTGCGGTGATCGTGATGAATCCAATAACAGTAGCTGACAGACTGTGTTAGGCAACGCTGAAACTACAGTGTTGTTATTTATCGGCGGGCATGCGATCATATTTAATTTATAGTGACCAGTCAGAGAATAATTTTAACACGCATTCCGCATGTATTTAGTTCAGTGTGTCCATCGCACCTTCAAAATATTCACGGTACACGACATAAATGTGCGTGAGCCCAGAATCAGCAAGTGGTTTATGACCACTGATATCGTTGAGTTGATACCAACTGATAACTGGTTCTAGTCATGCGAATTTGTGTAGTCTACCGTGAAATGTTGAAGGTAAGGTAGCGATGATGTTAACACTCGATTCGGTATAGGTACGCTGGTACGCACAACTTCAACCATAGTATATGATCTAATATGAGGCCGGTACGACTACCGAATGGACGACCCAAACTAGGGGTACTAGGCATCTAGTGTTCGCGGTTTTCGAAGAGCCCACACTCCAAGTTCACTTTGTTAATAAATATTATAAATAAATAAATTAGTCGAACTGTTTAGGCCAGTTAACTGTGTCAAAAATGAATAAATATGTATATTTTAATATGATAGGATAACTTTTTGGTTCGATAGATATTTTAATTTTTATAATTTATTAAAACGAATACCAATAATAATAACTAAAATTTTGAATTCAAAAGTGTACGTTTCATTTTTAATCCATTATTTATAACCATCTATATAAAAAAAAATTATATAATAGATTGGAACATACTATATATCTAAGTATAGTCATGTAGTGCAATGTAGGTTTAATTTATTTTGATACATTTAAATATATATTATAATCTTCCACTACAACTTTCAACATTATATCGTGAAAATAGTATTAAAATTGTTTTATGGAAGTAGCTTTGAAATTGGTATCATGTTAATTAATTTTTAAATGTGTTATAGCTACATTTTATCTTATGTAAAACTAAATTAAAACAATATTATTATACTCGAGAAGAAACTCGTTTTCCTCAAGTATTTGATGATTATTTACTGCTTGTTTTTTGTTTTCCAATTTATATTTACGAACAATTTAATGCACCCTTGTACTGTGCATTACCTCAGCGTTATACCTATATGTGTTTTAATGTAATTGTAACATCTTAACGCTATAATTGCAAATTGAATACAAACTTCTGGGTCAACCGGGTATCTGTGCATAAATATGTAAATAAATTAAATACGAAGTTCAATGAATACTATTTCAACAAACTCCTTGCATAATGACTGTACATAGTTTGTTTAAGAAATAAAATATTTTGACTTGACATTTTAAATAGGTAACCAATGCGCCATGTTCAATAATACAATTATTTTTATATTTGCGTGGGTTCAATTCGCACGATGTGCTCAACTACTAGCAATACTAAATAATATATCATAATACAACTAATAATTCCGTTTATATAATACTTATAATGTCATTTTGCTATAAGATACACGAACGTTTTCCATTGATCAAGCGTACCCTATACACTTTAAGTGTCCATTGCAACATTTCGTAAATACCGTTGTACTGCAGTTGTAGGGAGGATTAAACGAGCTTATTGGCGTCAATGGAAATTCAGAGGGCCATCGACAATCGTTATACTATTGCAGTGCTTATCAATATCCAGCGTGAGTACGGAAATTTAAATACCTACTTGATGGTCACTGGGCATATTATTGACAAATGATAACAAATTAATGCAACCCGTTTATTATATATATTTACAGTTCGAGTGTTTTGATATATTTCCGATGGTAACAATTACATACGACCGTCGTATTACGACGAGTCAATATTATACAGCTCGTAACAAACGACTGATGGTTTGATGTTGTAAATATAATATAATAATCATCTTGAGCGTTTGGGGGCGATAAAACTTAGTGCGGTAATGTGAAGTTTAACGTACCTATAACTAAGAAATTTAAAAAAGAAAAAAATGTGATCATTAATTTATTCAGACATTTCGTGACTGTCTAAATATAAAATTTTTAATGGTTTTCTTGGATCACTGACTGAAGACGAGCAACTCAAAAACAACACACATATAAATAAATCAGTCAAAAATGAATGTTTACGATTACTTACGTAAAAGCGGTATAATACGTAGCTGTTTTATAATATTTCGTTTAGTGAAAAATATATAATTTGATATATTTCGAATGAAATCATATGTTGTTACAAGCAAGTATAGTTACAACTGACAAAACGTTATAATATTAATATCTCAATTTTTCAGCTTATCTAAATAATACAAAAATAAAACGCTCGTGAAATGTTTTGAACCCATACAAAATAAAAAAAACACGCATTATTATTATTTTTTCGACGAATAAAACCGTTGAGCTAAGACAGTTATATATAAATTTTAGGTCGTAACACGTAAATTAAACAAATTAAATTGAAATTCAAGCGGAGGAAGTAATAATATCAGTTATCAGAAAAATTGTAGTGAATACTAATCGATATATTGTTGTAAAAACATCACACACTGCTGCAGCTTCTTCAGATTCTTTATTGTGAAATGACGCTTTACTTATTTGTTACATCTCGTAATAAAATAGTAGACGTGCATTCAACATTTCAGATTTTATTTAATATTTCAGTCATCAAAAACAGATCTCTTAGCTTGTTCCATGAAACTCGATTAATGTTTTTTTGCTGATAAATCGTTTTTTAAACGGTTTTGGTTCTTGTTCCCAGTCCAAGACCAAAGTCGCTGTAGGTTTATCGTTAAAATAGTAATTTTGATAATTTATATTTAATATAATTTATGATCAGTAAAGTATTCGATTTATATTTATTATAATTCATATAATATGAGGTATATTATTTTATATATACATTTTGAAAATAATTTTCAACCGAACTGTTGGACGGTATCGTCTAGACTGTTTATTTTTACTCTTTAAAATAAGACTCGTACAAAAAAAATCTGATGATTTTTTATTTAAATTTTTATTGTGTAAATTAGATTGTAAAATAAACAATTTTCCAGTTTATTCTGTCAAAAAAAATTTTAATTATAGGCGCATCCAAATAAATAAATGTAATTAATTCTCTTTGGCAGTTTTGCAATACAAATTGTCGAGATATTTTACCGTAAAACATTAAACTGTAGGCTCTATATACCTAGGTGGATGATTTTTTTTTCAAATTTATTAATTTGTTTATTTATACGTACTTTGATATTAAGTAGTTATAAAAGTTATAAAACGCCAACTACGAAATAAGCTAATGTAACCGTCAGTGCATAAATACATTTTATTAAATGTTTCTGACGTTGTTTGGAGCGATTATGTGAATGACAATAATCTATAATCATCGTACGACTAAATAAATGTTTGCATAGGAAATTTGTTAGTAATATTCAATATAATCTACGTTTATAAAATACCCCTACAAATAAAAAAAAAATTATTTGCCTATAGGTACATGTTATTTCGTTCTGTTCATAATAACGATTTGAAAATATTATATTTAAAAAATAGATCAATTTTATTGAGTACCTATATATGTTCTTATACCATAACGCAAAACCAAATAAATAAAAGTGGCATAAATACAGTACTGCTTTTAAATTGTTTTGTAAACATAATTCAATTTAAAATAATATTCTCAACCCATTTTTTAAAAATTGACGAAGACCTGAGAAAAATAATTAATACAATTAAAATTATTTTTTATTGTTTATTAAGAAATGAATGAAGCCAGTGAAAAAAAATTATTACATTTAATTTAACGCAATTCAGTGAAATTAATTTCAGTTCATAATATAGTTGATAAAGAATCCAATGATGATATTAGTTGATTTTGAATTCGCTGAGAAAAATGTATTAGGTCCTAAAAATTAATATAATATCTAATTATAACTATGGGTATTTTTTAACACTTGTTGTTCGTTAATATGATAGATATAAAGTCTCGAATTGAAAAGTTCTTATTAATAAATATAAGTATTTAAAAATAAAAAAACTAAAAAATATACAACCACTCTTAAATTTAAGATACGTACCAACGTCATTTTACGACAAGGACCACATTTAAATGGCTGTTCTGTGAAACAGTTTTTTATTCAAATTTTATAAACCTAATATTATATTATATTATTTTACATTAATGCTTTTTTAGAAAAATTATTTTACTGCTAAAATACTGCACTTACTCAACATTGTTTTAAATATTTATGGATACATGTAGTTATAACAAATAATGTACTGTTTTTGTTTGTATCGTAGCTTATAACAGTTATGGTATTAGTGTCATAAAGTAGGTATTTAAATATACAATAATACAGAGACAGTATAATTGTTTATTGATATTACTTTAGAGTTGAAATATTTAAAACTAAATCTTGATTTGAAATACAACTACTGATCGCAAACCGATATCGATATCATAATATTGAATTATTATGCTAAAACTCAAAATGTTATATAAATTAGCGATTGAGCATAATATTATATTTTTCACTTTTAAATAGTCATTGTAGTTTCATTCTTAGTTCGAAATGTAAAGTTGACATAATACATCAAGGTCGACCTGTATAAGCACAGTGTATAATAATGGTTAAAATGTTAGCTTATTTAAATATTATAAAGTGATAAAAATGTGAGTAAATCAATATTACAATAATGATTATTGTGTATGTCAACTTTTAGTTCATGTTACAAAATTTATCATATTCATTTTGCGTACAACATAAACGTAATCTTACCTAAGGCGTAAGTACACTAATAAAACTCTATAGTGTATACAACATTATAATAATTATTATTTAAAGTGTCATAGAAATGTTCTAAGAAACTCAATCTCTTAAAGTAGACTTTAGTCAGTGTACAGCTATACCCTTATAATGTCACCATGACCTTTTTTAATGGTTTTAGATTAAAATCAGCTAGCGTGTGAAATCGCTTTATCGCTGTAACGACTGGACACCTCGTGAATAGTTTTATATTGAATAAATAGCCTTATTTTCATTATTATCATTGTTATCATTTTGACGATTACATTTTTTTTTTAATAATTTTTAAACGAAAAAAAAAATCAAATGCAAGCAGGAGGAGACGCGAAATATGAAATATGTTAACCGGGGAGTGTCGCTCGGAAACGCAATTATCGGTAATAAGTATTTACCCTGTTGCCCACATTTTTGCAATTTCAATTAATTTTTACTCGACTGGCAATTATTATTATATAGTGAAAATATAAAAAAATAATCGAGAGAAATAATAATATTATGTGTACGACAAAATTGTGTCGAGCGCAGACAATTACGAATAAAATATTATTATTATACGAATAATAAATTATAACATCGTGATTTTGCCGTAATCAGTCCATGCAAAACGGATCAGACATCAAAAGGGCACAACATTACGCAAAAAAAAGTAGTTATAAAACCGTATTAGGTACCTACAGACGGCAAAAACCGTAAGCAGTGCGTTTATTTAATTTTTAATCAACGCGACGTCAAACTTTACTGACTTATAACCTTTGTCCATGACACACGCCGGTGACATATACTATCCATGGATTTTTACCAGCGTTAACAATATGCTCAGTATAGGTAAGTATTCTTCTTTTTTTTTTTTTGTGATACCGACGAAGACACACGCAATTATATAACAGGCCATAAATATAACCAATTGATAGCATTTGAAATACATTATAATGTAGGCAGTGAAAATTCCTACTCGCGGTAAAAATAATCGTTCTGATATATTAATAATAATAATAATAAATAATAATGATAATAATATATTGTTCAATAATGCGCGGGTATATAGGTATCGAGTGCGCAACGTTTATGCCCGAAAGTCAAGTGGAATTAAATACAATCAGAATAATCGAGTTTACGGGTTATTGTGGCTTTGCTATTTACACACGAAAAGAATAAAACCAGAAACTACTTGAAAAATCGGCTTATTCAAATATTGTATTATTATTATGGTTTAAAATGTACGCAGAACATCGGTGGAAATTATATTTTACACTATAGGGTTAGTAGAAGATTTAAAATAAAATAAATATTGAGACGTAACCGTTGTATATAAGTGTGATATAACATGTATGTATTTAACTCCACAGACTTGGACCGCCCACTTCATGCTGTGATTCTTAAACCAGTATCAATATTTAGAGAGTAATTTGCAAGTCTAATAACATAATTTGCATTTCACCCCTTTCGCCCGTATCATTATAAAGTGTATTAGGTATATAGGTGAGGCAACTGTATGGTCGTGTCGAAGTAGACTATATATAATGTTTCATTTTGGAAGTTGAAATTGACATCAATATTTTGTTTGTAATTTCTGTCTAAGATTTAGCTAGTCCATTCACGTAATTTGCTAGTCGCCAATGACATTTCAAAGTTATATAATGTTACCACACCAAAGCTGATCGAGGAAGACAATATTATTAGCATCAAAATATTCATTATATAGTTTATACAATGACAAACTTACTGTCTGTGGCGTTCAATTATGTAATGTATACAACACTACTCTGCGAAACTCGATGTTTAAATATTTTATAATAGTATTACTAAAGTCTAGAATAGACAATACTATTATACACTTGATAAATAGGTACATTTGTTCGTGTTGGCATGGCTGAGGTTGATTTCTAATTTGGTTTGGTCACAAAATTTGAATTCAAGATAAGACCCGGTAAGGTCGTTTTGCTGTCAAGTATATTGGAGATAAATAGATGTTGATCTCGTTGATTCCGAGTGTACATGATGAGTGTCTGCACTTGTAATGGATTAATTTGAACTCAATGACAAATAATTGTGTGCGTAAGAAAGATTCTGATCGCCGACATAGTGCCATTTTTTTGTTACTTCTACGGATATTTTAATATTTTATAGTTAATTTCTATTTTTTTTTTTTTTTGCAATAAGTAAACTATTGATTTTAGTCTATTATAATAATATGATATAAAATTATTATTATAACATTATAATATGATGTAGGTATTATATTGGTGTTATTAATTTATAAGGCAATGCCGACTTAAAATCGGGCATTCTTTTTTTTACTTCCACCCTCGAAGTTGAAAATTGAAGCATTTCCACTTCTTTAAAAGTCGATGACACATAATATAATATTGCATTGAAATTATAAGTTTTTCTTATTTCGCAATAGGATAACTTTGAACTTGTTATTGATCAATAAATGAAGGGCCCATAGTAAACCCGTTTTCCCGTTGTACATGACGTATATCACATATTATATCCCGGAAAATGTTTATGACAAGTTTTCTACCGATGACCTTTATAGTGTGCGATAATACATTCACTAAAATCATAAGGGTCCAACAATAACTTGAAAAAAATATACCATTATAATAATATGATACAGATACTCATGGACATTTTTTAAATACTCCCGCATGTGAATAAATCACCGAACCACGTTAATAAATAATAATAATAAAAAAAAAAGAAAAAAAAATTCCCCATTGGGATTGTGTGCGTATAATATTTGACCATAGTAATAATGTGCTCGGAATTATTATCATTGGACTACTATAAAATGTATAATTAATATTTTATAATGTGAAACAGTTTTCTTAAAGTTTTCAAAATATAATTAAGTAACTGTTTGAGTTGCTCAAAAATAAAATTAAGTTAAACAACATTTTTAAGTATGAACAATTTATAATAAATTATAAAACATTTACAAGTATCTTATACATTGTATATTATATAATAATATACTTACAAACACAAGTTATATTATATATAAATTACTTGCAAGATAAATATTTATATTTTATATATAAATGTTGGTTTATAGTTCTCCCTCGTGGTTTTTAAAAACAACAATCACAAATTAAATATTAAAATTGTATTTAATGTTATAACTTATAAGGTATTAATTACGTAAGATGAACAAGTTTGAGTGGTTGACTTGGATATAATACAAATAGTAAGTAATTGTATTAAGCAACAATACGTTTATTTCATATTACACCTATATTATATTATTATTGTTAATTATTTTTAAATTGTATAGGACTAAGCATAATTAAATAAAATATTCGGCAAAATCATGGATAATTTACTAGTCGATTAATGAATCGAGTGTTACAAAAACTGTATATTATATAATATTGGATGCAGAGTTGCATATTAGCCGGTAGATGGGTTAGGTTAGTGAAACTCGAGAATTAATAATGATAATGTAAGGTTTTATTGTAATTAATTACCTATCTACTCTTCTGCCGGTGTCAAAATAAAATAATTGCCCAGCAAACGAATAATAGATTTAAAACGATTCCATTACGGTCGTGCTTAAATGATAAAATTGCCAATCGGACAAAATATCATGTACGGAAACTAGGTAATTATGAAATCGATCCCACGAAGTATGAATGTATATTATTATTATTATTATTATTAGTAAATGGAGCATACAATTTTAATATTATGATACTTAGGTACTGGGGTTGAGTTACAAATCAGTTATCCGTCCATCTCTCGTTGACAATAACTAAATACAATCTAAATTTAACCTTTTAACTATTATATTTTCTTCGTATTGTTATATAGTTAGGTATAAAACAAAGGTAAACATAATATTGAATATAATATATTTATCCTCGAAACGTCTGGACAAAATGTAAACGAATTCTCGTGGTTTATTATTTTCTTGGTAAGTTTAATATACGGGTAGGTATATAAGAACAACAACTAAAGGATGGAAAAAAAAGTAAACAAGAAGGACGTATACGACATAATATGAAACATGGAGGGAGCATAATATATAAAAATAAAATAATGGAATTTATATCAACAATAATAAGTTAACGTTACCGACGACGTCTCGACACAAGTCAGTGGCCAGGAACACGAGGGAAAACTGTTTGACGGCGCTATAATAATTACAAAGACGATGGACAAGTATAGAACAGTATCGTTATCTAATGGAGAATCTTGAGCAGATACAGAATCTAAAAGAGCTAAGAGCTTTGAAAATAAAACAAACCAGACGTTTAATTAATGTAATGAATTATAAACACGTTTCAGTTACTATAATCGTAACACTGTAGACGCATTCGGAAATAAGGCGCAGATTATTAATAAATTTCTAAAACATAGCTACAGTATAATACTTCCGTAGTAACTTTAACGGCTTCGGAAGGTACCGAGACCGACTAAGACATCACTCTAATTTAATGACATGGCGTAAACGACTATGCCAATAGTAGTATGATTTTCGTAAAATAATGAGAACAGTAATAATTAAACTAAAATGAAAATTTTTTTATTAATTTAAATTCGATGTATTAACGTTTTATTTCACTGCGCGGCGTAGTGCCGATCGTTTACACAACGATGGTGTGTTACAGTGCAAAATAAATAGGCATCAAACGCGTGTTTGTATAATAATATTATATTTTAATAACGACAGGAAAAATGAACGAGTTATACGTCACAAGTGGAGTCGATCACGTGTAAGTTAATATACGTAGTGGGTACCTAACCTATTATTATATATTTATATAATATATAATATATGTGCGGGCGATTCGATGGGTGTTGCACGGTGCCTATCTACCTATATCGCATTAAAATTTGATATCTTTATGCGTGTAAATCTCACATGGGCCGATGGGCAAACGAGTGATTACGACATGGGGAAAAAAATACATCAATGGTAGGAAAAAAAAAAAACTCTGTTGATGAAAAATATCCAATATTAAATTATAATTAAAAACGTCCCTCGTTCTGGTTTTCATAACACGTACACCGGAGACGGAGTGTATCAACAAAGCTGATTAATAACCGTTTTATCAGGGTCTGTGCGTCGTCGACATTTTTGTAGGATAAAAAAAAACAAAATTTTTTAGAACGAAAACAGTTCTGTGCATATAGTCTTCTGCGCGTTATTGCAGCAGACCAACGACAACAAACGTAGAAAAGCTAAATGAAAACCACAGCGCGATATTATGTTCAGTAGTTGCTCCCAATAGTCACTGGTTTTAATAACATTGATACTCACCGATGATAATAAACCATTCGTCAATTCGGTTGTAACAAGGTCGGGAAATTTAAAATTGTCGAAATTTAAAATATATAACGACTATATTATTTTTATAACAATGTTAGCTCCGAACCGCAGAAAACGTCTAAGTCGAAGATGCGGCGAGTAAATCCTTCACAATTAACACAAGGCAAAGTCGTCAATACTCTTCAAATAACTATTAAATATTATTGTTTTAATACATGTAAAAATAAAGTCACTATTATCAATAAAAAAATTAAACTTAAACAACAGCGTAATATTATCAACTTGAAATTCGAAAACGCTTAACAGTTTAAAACAAAATAATATATTATAGAAATACTTAAGAAATATTTCAACTAAATATTTAAAAATACAACGAAGACGGTTCAAAAATAAAAATTCACTGAAACCTTTACACTGATTTTATTAACAATCATCATGAAATTACTGCGTGATAATATAGTTGAGATATTGTTTCGACGCTTTTAGATAATTCGATACTGTTCAGTATGATATTTTTTATATTTTAAAATAGAACATTTGCGAAAACGATCTCCGAGTCTGCTAATCAAACTGGTGGTAAGACATTACTTTAAAGAAGAATGTATTGTAGTTTATATTGATATTATTTAAAATAATATTTGTTTTTTTTCCTTAATAAGTATTTATAATTTTTTAAACAAAAAAGTAAACAAATGAATAAATATTTTCATATTAAATAACAGGATATAATTAACTGTCTAATCAGCCAAAACAAATTAATTTATGAAAAATTTAGTATTTTATTGATTCGTTGTAAATCACTCACTCGAAAGTCATTACTATCGAATTAGTGTTCATGAAATGCATTGATAATTTTTTTTTATGTTTACAGTAATATAGTAGTATAATGTGTACAGTATGCATTGTATTATACTACTGATAATTATTAATAATTGCATTGAAATATATGTTAAATAATGATCATTAATTGTAAACGTTAACTCAATATACTATAAAGAGATTTTTTTTTAAATTTACTTTAAAGTTTTGTCATATAAGAAAAAACATACCTTTTTAGATGATATGGTATTTATTTGAGCAAATATAAATGATTGAATTTCTAGTTTTGTTTCAATGTATTTTTGGTTTACACAAGAATAAATTGGAAAACTTTAATGGTAGGTACCTATAGTTTCTTTGTAACAATTGGTTTATGACAATGAGTTGAGATTACAGAAAAAAAAAATTGACATTTAATTTATATTGGAAAAAATGTAGTTATGTACCTATATAGCTTTTCATATTAATATGTTCCTCGATATAATTTGGTATATTATTTTCGTTGGGATTTTTTTTTTTCAATATACTTTTACCATCAATATTTACAACTTGTATGTTAAGTTCAATTTAAGTAATTTTGTTAAAAGAAACATTGGTATTGATAATTATAAAAATAAACTCGAGGGGAAAGTCTTACTGAGAACCATATCATTAAGACTTACAAATCCTTATAATCAGATTATTTTAGTAATAATAAAGTCAATCTTTACAATTTCTAAAGACGAATTATCTTTATCTTTTGATTATATTGAATGTGTATGGATTTTACTCTTGCCCGACGGCTGACTGTGTTGAGCTTAAACCAATACAAATAATTAAATTAATTAAATCAAATGAAGTGTTTTAAATTATGTTGCACTATATATGTATATTGTACAAACATTTTTCTCAAATTGCGTACTTTACCGAATAAAAAAAAACTAAGCTTATCACTACTTGTAAGATATAATATATATAAATATATCTATGTTGCTATCGATTTATTTATTGAGCACACTAATATAAGGTGTCTGAATTATTCACATAACCGACAATATTATTATTATTACTAAATATATATTTTATGATTCTATAACATTTAAAATAAATATAAAACAATTTGGCACCATATACACGTATCGTTATTATTAATTAAATTATTACAGTCCCTTAGAAATGTCTCGAAGCCGTTCACTAAATTATTGCTGAAGAAGTAAAGCCATTATTAGTCAAATGCATTTTTGTTAGCTACTCGTTTCGCGGAAAGTACAAGTGTGAGATAAAATAATTTGGTTTTCAAAAAGAAAAATAATAATAAATACAATTAGGTTTGGTTTATTAGTGTTTACAGTTGAGAATTCTGATTCCGTTCGAGAACACCTCGAGAAAAATAAAATGAAATCAAACGCATAATACATGCGTTTTTATTTTGTAAGGCGGTGGAATAATGTTCGTTCGTTAGAAAATGAAAGTCCGGATGAAACTCGAGTTTTATGAGGATCACTTTTCAATAACACCACACAAAACATTAAGTATTAACCCATGTGATATAATAATGTAACAATGAAAAAAATATTTTTTGTCGAATCTGAAATATTGCAAATCTCACGCATAGAGTAAAAATACCTAAATAAATATAACATGTAAAATGCATACCTACTCATTGTACATACATATCACCTCGCAAAGTATTAATCATTTTTTTTTTTTTTTTTTCTCCACATGATTTGAATTCGTTAGAAAACATCTCTGAAGAAAATCAAGTTACAATGTTTTTTGTATCGTAGGTAATCATTTATAAAATTTTTACTCTGTCGACTGACAGCATTTTAAATTGAATATTTTTCCCGAGAATTTTGAAATGTCGAGTTTCAAACGAGTATAGTTATAATTAGGTATAATAGTATTTGCAGTTTTTAAGAGCGGAGTGGCGTGGTACAGATGACATATAGCGTTCCCCATAAAATGTATGTCAACTACTCGTGTAAAATACGTTTGATAAAGCAAAAAAAAAAATTATCAAATATAATATATTATATACTTGATAATTTTTTTTTCCTTTTTTTGTCGGTTTTTATTTTTTTATTTATTGTTAATCAAAGTTTCCCTGAAATTGTCATATGATTTTATTGCTAACAGAATTACATATTTTTGACATTTGGAAAATAGATAACAATAACAATAATAATAGCTTACATAATACTTATTTAGTTTGTCGATAAACAATTTAAAATTATGTATACGAAATAATTTGGCCGTTTTAAAATCTATTACATATACTTTGTCAGGGGGTAGAAAACCCATCGATTGCAAATTCAATAATAAATATTATATCATTAAACGCTTGCTATAGGTATGTTGAAATTCTATTCGTATTATCTACGTGACGTATCATGTAAATGCTGTCCGTACACTTTATTAAGCCCTTCATCCGTGCACATAATTTGATTTGACTATCGGTGAGCATCATAATATTATTATACAGTATACATGTAGGCCAAAGACACGCTTAAACAAACAGTAATAAAATGTCAAGTAATAAAGCTGTTATAATAGGACTTAAAGATTTAAAATACGAATACGAATGTTTATGCTGGCCTTATAATTTAAATTTGTTTTACTAAATGTATAATTTAAATTTGTGTAAAAAATATGTGGCATATTTTATTGTAAAAATCCGTTGTTATTATTTGTCTATTCACTATTTTAGCGACCATTATTTATGACTGTATTAATTCATATTGAACGAGCTTTATATATTGTCAAGTTTTTCCATTTTTTATGTTCACAATATATCCATCAAAAATGGTATTTGATGTCATAAAAAGATTTCTACTGTAACGACCACGAACCCGAATACAAACCGTATTTAATAATGTAAGTAAGCTTGTGCTATGTGCTTCAGATATATTTTGTCCTATAGCATATGACCATGAATAATGGTTGATTTTAGATGGACAATATTAAATATTATGATCTATAAAGGCATTAAAAAAAAACCTGCATTAACTTTGTTTATTTAATGTTAACACACAAAAACTATACTTCTCTATCATTATACGCAGCATGGGTAAAATTTATCGTATTAAATTTAACCTCGAATTTAACTCTATTTTCGTGATTTTGTTGGAAACTTAATGAGTACCTGAGTATATTATCGTATCGTGAATTGTTATATTTCTTAAAATACGAAGAATGAGTCAAGTTTATTTCTGCAGTGCGTATATGTAATCGTTAAATTTTTAAATATTAAATAAACCAAAAAAATGTTTGTATTACAATAGCACACTCAAACATTTTTTATACTAGTGATAAGTAATAAGTAATCAACAACTGATGTAGTATCGAAATACAATAATTCATTCCTGTCGTCTAGCCAATATTCTCGTTAAATTTGAAAAATAATTATTATATATTTTATATTACTATAGAGTGGTGAACGGTCCTCGAGATGTTTGAACTCTTCAATACCTCAATAACCATGAATACCAGAACGACGCGCACGACCGATAACCGCAGTTGTGTTAAAAAAAAAATGTAAATTCACCACTTGGAATAATTGAATACGACTCGAGACAAGTCGTCTCGGTGTAACGGCGTAGGTATTATATAATTGTGATAGCCGTCGAGTGAATGAGGATATCCAACCTCGAGTTGTCTCGCACTTTTCTCGTCCGTGGACAGTCGTAGGAAAATTGGGGGGGGGGGGGAGATCGAAATTCTCGTTTTTGTCCACGACTAGCACATCGTCGCACTCGACGAACGAACTGTAGTTTAACAATGCGACAATGGGATGTAGTAAACAAAACGTTTCTCTAAAACAAACACAGTCTATTTGTACAAAATGACAGAAATGAATACATTTATTGAACGTCGTTAAACGCAGGGGTTACGCCAACAATAAATCCGATTCGAATCTCGTTTTAGACGAATGTAGATAATGAGTTATTTTATTTCCCGGAGTTAATACGAGTGCGTAATTGTGTGAGGACCGTGCATGAGTGTTTCAGGGTTTTGCGTTATTATTAAACGTAAGGTGAAAACATTTCAAACGGAATTATTTTGGGATTTGATAACCAAATTAAACCGAATATTATATTATTTCATAATATTTGGTTCAAACCACAAGACATCTGTATAAAGTTTTTGGTTTTTTTTTTTTAAATTATCCATCTGCAGGTAAATAAATTAAGACGATGACTTATATAATAATAATATGTTAATTTAGGTAGGTACGTCGTACGTATATATTGCTACGAATTCATTGGGCAGTAAATCAATACGAAATATAGTAAAATTAATTAGGTGATTAAAAATTTAAAAAAAAAACACTGTCACATCAAAAATTTTTTTTATATTTTTTACAGTATACCTTTCAAGTATCCACCTATATTTAATTGTGTAGTCGTTACAAATGTGTTTTTCATTACGTAATCAACACTATCAATCAACTATATAATTACAAACACGTTGTCGACTGTGATAACCTTTTAATTTATACCTCTTGGAATATTAAAAAATATAATTTAAATGTGAATGTATTATTGAGATTTAAGATAATTCGTGAAGACCGTGATCAATCTATTATAAAACGTTTCATCATAAAACACATTGGAGGTTACAGAAATACCTACAGTATATTATGTATTTGTATTATTTACATTATGACAATATGGCATAATTCTGTAGACAAAATTACGAAAGATGGATATAATAACATATTTTTATGTTATTTTTATGTTATGTGAAACGATACAAAATAACGAAAAAACAAATAAAAAAATACCGAAACGTTCATAACGTACATAATTTTAGTTAGACATTTCCATATTTTGAAGTAATTTATTTCAATATCACATTCCTAGTACATTTTTAGAGTGTATGGTTAAAAGTTTTAGGTAAAAATACCGCAAGTAAATGAAAAAAAAAAAAAACATTGAAATATTCATGCAGTAGGAATAATATGGGATTTAATGAACGATAAAACATTTTGGTATTCAATTTGGGGCTTCAAACTTATTAGTTTTTAAATTTAAAAAAAAAAAATCTGTTAATTTTTACTGGGTACGAGTTAGTGGTGGTTTTTAACAGTTGGTATATACTGCTCATCTGTATTTCGTTACTAAAAAAAAAAAAAAAAAAACTGTAAGTAAAAGTTAATAATTGTTTTTTAATTATTTTATACAACACACACCGTACTGAATTCACAATGCGACAATAATTCGCATTTAAGACTCATTCGATTGAATGGGTACAAGAAAAAAGTGTGTTTGTTGCGGTTCATATTGTGGATGAAGTAGACCCGTAGTATGACGTGGCGTAGTAAGACTTATAATTTAATAATATGTAAACCAAAGATTTATTTTCATTTTTAAACATACAATAACAATATCACAGTTTTCATTATAATAATTCACTTGTTTTTAAAAAAACGTTACCACAAACTGTATATGAATTCGTATATAGATGTTTTTAAAACGTTATTATTATTCCGTATTATAATTGTATCGTTCATCTAAAACAAATTACAAAAACAGCTTATTTTGATACAATACCTCCTTACATTTTGCTTTTTTACAAAAAAATAACATTCCCTTAAATATTAAAATTCATGACAAATTATTTTTTTCTTTATATAATTTTATTACAACGTCGTAATAATAATTATAGAGCAGGTGCGTATTATATTTTGTCTTTTACCGCTTTTATTACTATCGTTATTTTTTTTTTTTATAATAAATTAAAAATCAATAGTTTTTTACTCGGTTCCTTACCTCAAAAAGTCATTCGAGAAAAGTAAAAAGCAATTTGCGACTTTAAAAATATAAAATCACTCGATGATATACTTTTGAAAACTAAAACTTTTCGGTGTTATATTACGCCACAATAATAACAATAATAATATAACGAGTGTAAGTAACTCCATTCAAATTAATAACAATGGTGCGTACCTACCTCCCAATAATAACCAGCGAAATAAAAACTAATTGTTAATTATTATTATTGTTGTTTATTATCGATCAACCGCGGTATCACTATATATATTGTTATATGAAGGTTCTTATACCATTGCCGTACGCAAAGTTCTAACTTTTTACCAATGATGTTCTGTGCGGGTCCACATAATAATAATAATAATAATAATAATATATACAAATACCTCGGGGTGGTCGGCCATTGTACAAACACACGTACATGGAAATGCGTAACGACTGTTTTAAAACGGCCGCGTGTGCCACAAAAGCTTTAATGATAATTCGGCCGGCACACATTTTGAGGTCGAGGGATTGGTAACTTTTCGATATTCCCGAAGATATTACCATTTCCGAGTCCCAGTGGCGTGTGGTCGTACGCTGAATCCGCAAAATTCGGATTTGCCGTTAGCCCTTGTACACATATTTCATTTTAAAATCGTTAGTCGGGTAAACGTTACATGTTTGCAAATAAAGTGTCGGGTGGTAAACAGAAACCACCAAAGCCGTACCGCCGCCAGAATACACACGATGTATTATAATAGTTCAGATTCGCAATGAAATACATTTAGTCGGTGATAATATAGGTTAGGTCGGGTACCTGTATAGGTACTATATATACTATATCGGTTCTCAAAACGGTTGTTATTACAGCGGTCAGAGAACGTGAACCAATAAATACCTACGTCTTTTATCTGTCAAAATATTATTGCGAATTTCTGGTATGGTCAGTGGTCACATTGGTCGTATTCGATATCGATTCGTTACAACATCGCATACTCGAAGTTCATTATAAAAATAGTTCCTTTACAGGATCCACAGCTATACGTCGTGTGTCATGTCGTGCGAGGGCTTCGTAACTATGGTTACAAACTGGAAACCAATATGGGTTCGAAAGTTGAGCTGTAGTCAATTCTTGGTGTGCTAGGTTGCAACTTGCGGTTATTACATGACAACAAAAAAGTAACGTCCGATCAAAATGCGATTTAATCGACACGGCGGGGAACGTATAGTTGTGAATACACGTTTACAGCGGGTTTTTATTTTAAACCGCGGTAACCATATACCGCGGTTAAAGTGCAACGCTCCTTTCAAAAATCTGTATTTTCCAGTAGACGTACACATTGCAGAAAAATCACTCTGGCAATTAATGCACAAACTATTATATCCGAGTAAACTTATAATTTAAACTTTTATATATTTAAAGTTATGAAAGAACACAATTCGGTAAAATAAATTTTAAATAAAACCGCATACATGGTAACTGTATTTTGTGTGAGCAGCAAATTTCCGGTTACGCGTTGTTGTACACAGAATGTGCATAGAGTAAACGAAAAAAATGTTTAAGCTGTGAATTTCCGGTGTGACTATACAACGGTAAAAAAAATAAAACACTCTGCGAAGCAACAAATATTAAATAGGTATAATTATTAATTAATATCATACTCATACTTAATTCCATCTCCTCTGATATATTGAATTGTATTATTATTATTTGTTTATCATCAAATATAAAATATTCCAACCAAACAAATGAACAATATCAATTTTATATATTGAATTAATCGTCGAGTTATTGATTTTATGTTGATATAACTGAATAAATATTTTAAATATCTTTAATTATATATTTTTTGCGGTCGAATAATATTATGTATCCAGGAGCGCATGCCAGTATAATAATTATTATTGACCTTTTGAGAAAAATATATTCTCAACCGATTTGTTCGTGAAATATTATTTATTATTTTTAAAATCGTACGAAACAGGGTTTATAATTATTTATATTCTACGAAAATGTATGCTTTTAAAATATTTACGCCACATAAAATATTCTATTATAATTATTTTTACGAAACCCAAAAGACACCTATAAATAAATTGATCCTAATACTTTCGTTCCACAGTTGTAGCCCATCCATGTAAAAATCTATATTTTCCAGGCTACGATGGTCTAAAAAAATAATGGTTTTAAAAATACTTTAATAGCAATATACGTCTGTCTAAATGGTCGACCATATTAAAATGTATAACAGTTGTTGTTGACTCCACGCGTGAAATGCATTCAGATTTTTATTTTTAGTGAAACTAAGTGAAATTTATTACAGTATAGTGTGTGGCTAAAGTATATATATTTTTAATTTTCATACGGTTTTATAATAAAAAAAAAAAAAAAAAAAAAAAAAAAAGGAATTAGGTATAAAAATTGTTTGCATATCACCGACGGGTTTGTCACATTTTACCAATACTGCAACCACGTGGGAGCGTTAATAAAATGTTATAAAAGTTATTTATAACTATAATATATAGTTTCTTGATTGTACGAAAAAAAGTTTGGTTTTTGGGACTAGCGTATAATAAAACTATTATAAAAATGTTTACAAAACTTTAAGCTTTTAACTCCAGACTGCAACACACACTCATAGTCATGAAACATAATTTGTCTTACCCTCGTGTGTTCATACATTCGCGGGTCGTGATGGTAGACGGAAAACTAAAAAAAATTCTTTATGTCGAAAAAAATTCAACGAAATCAAAACACGTCGGAATCTGAAATGGTATATTTATGTAGTGTGCTTAAAAAGAATATCATGTATGATCAGGAAGTTTTGGATTAAGTTTGAAGGTAATGGTTTTTGTTTACTTCCACCGAATTCAATCATCTGCTGAAACTTTCGAAAGGCTTCGAGTTATGAGCATAGTAGTTGTTGTCGATTTCGTTTAAGATTTAAGTAAAATATATTAAAATAAATAATTGTATTTAAATCATGCCCGGAAAATAATATTATAATCGAACGTATTGTGTGTGTGTTTTTTAAATGCGATTTTCGCATTATTTTTTACGCGTTAACTTAACATAGATTGAAAAAAATAAAATATTTAGTGGCATCATATTGCGCGGAGTGCTCGATTTCTGGACGGTTTTATAATAATTTAATCATTGTTTAATACTATTATTTTTAACTGCGGGGCACAGCAGAGGTCTGAGAGAGGTATTAAATCTGGTATAAGGGTCCGCTAGTGGGAATGTGTAATACGCAGTGTAAAATATGGAAGTCCGAGGTTTTTTTTTTTCGGTTTTTATTATTAATATTATATATATATTTTTAATCGCACTAAATCTAAAAGCGGTCGTATAATTATTTCTGCGCGGGTCACGACTATTATTTTATTAAAACGAAACTCGGCGGACGGCGTATAATATGTTATATGGTATGTGTGTATAAATTTTTTTTTTTTTTTTTTTTTTTAATCTTTACGTTCGCGGATTTAAATCTTCGCATATTTAATTATATTAATTTAATGAACGTACAAAGATTCGCTTATACGTAGGTATACGTACTAGAAGAACGAGTTTTTATTTACGACGGCACGCGGTGTTGTTTCATATGGAAAAGTTTGTGTCCACAACAATAACGAAAATGATAATAAAATTTCTGCGACAAGTTTTTCCCTCAATTTTCTCATTTCGTTTTGCGTGTCTGCAGACAATATTTTTAACTGTGGCGATATAGACGCGAGTACTGACTCTCCGTGTCAACCACCGTCGAATGCCAAACATAATTTAAGTAAATGGGGTTCGTTCTCTAAACCAATGTGGCCAATTATGACATCGTATTATACATTAATTGTCACAATACTGCGTGGTATAAGTATATACCTATACTTGCGTGCAGTGAGGTATAATAACGTACTCAGCAATATCACAGGATAAAAGTACTGTGTGGTTATAATGAAAATAAAATAATATTGTACGATGTTGTGAGAAAATGGTAGTCGTGGTTGTTGTAACAATATGTTCTACACGTTAAAATCGATCTTAAGTATGAAATCTTTTGGAATCTGGTTAGGAAAGACCGTCCATATACGTTTCTACGGTGAAGGTAATTAAAGCCTGGTACAGTGGTGGTCAAAATGATTTCGTCACGGGGGGGGGGGGGCATGGGGGAGACGTGTCTGATTTTTTAACACGTCACACAGTTTGATCGTTGGGAATATAATTTATGGATACCTTTACATATTATACGTTATTATAAACTGGCCGCGGAGGATCGTTTGACCACCACTGACCGAATATAATAGTTTACATTTGTATATAGGTTATATTATTATTCAACGAACATTGTTTATTATCATTATCGTGTGATATAATATATTGTACTACATAATAATAATAATAATAATAATAATATAGCGTGAACAATAATTATTAAAGCCACTAGGAAAATTGAAAAACATTCACGTTCGGATTATAAAATATATACTGCATAGGTACACCGCGGTTCTCGGTCGGCGTATTTCCGTTTGTCTGCGTTATTGGCAATCATTCCGCACGGAGAATTACGGTGATAATTATTATTGTATCGGAACACACCGTCGGCGTCGGATAAAAATAACGCCAGGGAAATGCGCCTCTCATTTGGTATTCAGTGGCACTGCCCACGGTCGGTACCCGAACGAGTTTTCCCAGTACACTTCTTTTCCGACGAACATCCGACAATTAAGAATAAAGAACAATCCGAGTGCTCAGGAGTTTTCGCAGTTCGATCACGTGCAATTGGATACCCGAGGAAAACAACGGCCTGTTACGCTTATTTCAACCATTTCCGTTCCAACGTCTATCTGTTTACCAATATATATTATGCGTGTGTGTGTATATTATAAATAAGTATATGCCAACAGGACGAGACGATATTAACAAATAACTTGCCCTTCCGTCCTAAAAACCTATACTATACCGTTCATATTCGGTTGATGAGTAAAAATCCGCCCTTTACCACTCACCTCACCCACCTCATCGGGTGACACTATTTTATGTCGCGCTATGTACATTTTGATGTCTTCAAATATATATATATAATAAATACTGCAGGTAAGATCGATATATTATCTATTTTACATTAGTTTTCCGCGATATGCTGCAAGGTCATTCGAAAATACCATTCGCTCACTCCCGATAGTGTTTTAAATTCGTTTGAATTCTGATTTTTGGAACTATTAAGTTGATACGTGTACTTAAAAACAATATAACATGTACCCAATTTGATTTCTACACGACATTTATCGATCGCACGTCACATGTATACGCATAAGAATAACATGCAGGCGATCCGATCATTTTAAATTTGAAGGCTATACTACGTAGGTATGCTCTACATATACAAAAAAAAAAATTATATTATTTTCAATTTATCGAGATTTAATTAGAAACGAACACTAAAAATCGCGTCTTTTTAACGATAATTTTCTCAAAAGTAACCGAAAAACTACTAAAAAGCGACTGTAATATTTTTCAAACTAAAATTCGCGTGTAACTCACACACCCATTACACCCACGCATAGCGTTACGACAAAACTGTTACGATATGGAAGCGTTGTTGTTTAAAACATTTCGCCCCGAAAAAGCACACATCACCAGCCATCGTCGTAAAACCAATAGCTCCCTCGTTCCGCTCGGAATCTAAAATTAATTCAGCTATGAAACGCGTTGAAATGTACACTGCATGTGTGCAGCGCACGTCTTGTATATTTTATAATTTCCCAACGTAGTTATACCTAACACATTTATAGTTGTTTATTCGTAGTGCACAGTGTAATAATGTATTTAAGTAATCTTCTATCGCGGACACGCACATAACTAATGAAGTAATATTAAACGTACCAAGAGTTTCAAAGTAAATTAATTTCAACGCTGGTCGTACGGTAACGCGGGGCGGGACGTACGAGGTACAGCCCCCACCGCCCCCCCTCCACCAAAAACTGTACGCGATGAGTATAATGCAACGAGCAAACAAGTAGAATTGGATGCGCGTATCCCTCGGAATATCCCTCTCCTGCAGTATATAGACGCCATTGAAGTTAATTCAATAACCAATCTCTTGGTTCTAGGTTTCTGTCGAGAGCAACGTTCGTGCTATGTATAATAATATTATAATATTAACGTGTTATCCAAATTATTATTTGCGGTAAACGTTATGCAAGGATTTTGTCGTTCGGACCGAGTAGAAACGAATAAATCTTCCGAAAACTGAGCACGATACGTCCTCACTCCTCTGGATCAAATACGTCGACTGTAAGAGCTGATTCTTGTGAAATAATAATAATAATAATGATAATCGAGTGAGCTCGTTATTGTTGTTGGGTATACGAAATAGCATACTTAATTGCATTGTTTCGTTTTATATAAAATCCATTCATTCGCGATTGTTTAATATTTCAACTACTCGACGACTATTACGACGGTGAGCCATTTTTTAGTTATATAGACCGATTGTTATACCCATTGAAATTTTTTAACTTGTGAAAAAATTGATATCACATTCCATGATTTTTAATAAATCAAATCGTGTTAATTAACAGTATCCGCGTTATTTTTTTTATCAATACACATTGAACGCTATTTAGATATTTATTCATGGTTAGGTTATATTAAAATAATTTTCATGATATTTTTAATCAACGTTTTTATGTAGTTTTTTGTTACTCTTTAATTTATTGTTATAAAACAACTTCTATCATTGTACATCATGGCTCTACTGCCTCTACATGGAGCTTTATATTAAATTCTAATAACATAATAATATAATATATAGGTACTTATTTTTACCGGTATTGATTTTAGTGGTTATTATTTTTCATGAATGAAATCGCTATCACTGTCATCATCAATAACATAATATTTTTTGGCAAAAAATCCAAAAACAAAATAAAATATAATATGTATGTAATATATACATATAATAAATAGTTATTTTATATAATATACATTATACTTATTAATAAGAATTAATACGGAATAATTGGAATTGACATAAAAAAAAACAGAACAAAAGGAGTAGGTACTCTTTAAGTCCGTCAGAAAAAAACAGGACACAAAACTGAAATAAATGACAATCCTGTTTAAAACAGGACGCTTGGTTACCATAGTAACAAATCGTACCGATATGGAATATAATAATATATGCTTATAAGATCTTAAACACACTTCCTAATGGTATGGAAAATTAATAATTCATGTTTATAAAAACAAGGATAACTATCTTTGAGTATTAACGTAAGTATTATAACTATTATATTGCACAGCTATTTGATGCTACCAACTTACATTTTAATTATGACTGAAATATACTGTATAAATCAATATAGAGACCAATTCAAGACAACACCAACAAAATCAACACATTTCCAAAACGTATTGATATGTACAGCTTTAATCTAAGTAAATTATTGCATTATTTATATGTAACTAATGTTTATTTTTTATAAGCCAATAACCTTTAGTTATTGATGATGTACCAAGAGTCCGAATGTGGCCATTAATAGAGTCATATTGATTTAGTGTTTAGTTTATATTATATCTTATGAACGAAAGATTTAAAAAAATTGTTAAAATATACAGGGTGATTCACCATGCTTGGTATATGCTTATACACCAGCTTTTTTTCTGAACTAAAAATATGATTTAAGAAAATATTAGATATGCTTAAACCAGATTTTAAAACTCTTAAAATTATCTGCACTATTTTACAGGAGTGTCCCGTGGAGATACAAATTGTTTTTTTTCAAATGACTACCCCTTTTCTGTACATTATTTGGTGAATAATTTTCTGAAAAATTTGACGTATCAGATTAGAAATGTTGTAAGATTAGTTTTTGAGTTAATAACTTTGTGGTTCACGGGAATGGGTTTTTTTAAAGATATATAGAGGCTACGGTGATTTAAAAATTGTAGACGTTATTATTAATCTATCAACATTAATAATTTGTTAAATATAGTAACTACTGGTTACAATATTGTGTCTATTTTATATTTTTGTAAAATCATTTTTTAGGACCATTATCCTTAAATCTTAATAAAACCATTTTAATAATAAAAAAAAACTACTCATTCAAATGTTATTAAAACAATTATCCACTAAATAATTTACAGTAAAAAATAGGCGTCCTCATTTGAAAAGCAGACGTCTGTATCACCACACTATCAGGACACCCCTTAACTAGTAAAACAATTCACAAAAATTTGAAACTACGGGTTTTATGTATATTTATAAATTTCAAAAATCAGATTTTGAATAATTGCATTATTGAAGAAAACAATTGGGTGAGCATGATCGGTGAATCATCCTGTATATGAACATTAGTTAGATTTGTATGAGATACAAAATAATAAAAGCTGTTACGCCATGAAAATGGTGAATAAACATCAATTTTCTAGAGTAATGTACAATTTATTGTTCTAAGAATTATCAGTACGTTTAAATATTAAAAAATATGAAAATAATATAAAAAATAAATATATTATGGGAGGTAGGTATATGCGCCGATTTGACTTTTACAATAAATTAACATTATTTTAATGATAACAAGTTTGCTAAATCATTTTGTTTATTATACCTACTTTTATAGTATTATTATAATACTCGTTGTATACTTATACTTGTCTCGAATTCAGCAGACGAAATTCGAACCATTTTCATAATATATTACAATAAATATACATTAGATATCAATCACCATAATAGTATCAAAACTATAAAGCTAACTGGTTAACTGAAGATTGAGTCTAGCTAACCGTAAATGTCTAAATTCATAAATAACATGATACGTCATCTGTGAGTAATATAATAAGACAGTGTTGTAAAATTTTAATATTTTGTTATCAATCGAGCTGTACAAATTACAAATACATAATATTATTTAATTTGGGATTCGGAAGATATGGCGTAAAATATAAGTAATAACTATAGTGTATTTGTTCACTGATGAGTGTTTTGAACATTTCTCGGGGAATTTGTTTTCTTACAAATTATTAAGACAATCATAATATTATATTGAAATGCTAAGAATTCTCAGTATTTATAATATTATCCCTGTATACCCAAATAAAGTACGTATTAATAGCATTTATTTTGAGTTTCTATAAGTGCAATAATAATACATAAAATATTGTGCCAAGCGAAGAGCTTTTCGCAGTACAATGGACGTGTTTAATTATCCACTAGAAAATGTGTTTCGTAGACATTTCGTTGATGTATAAATCAACATCTCCATTTCAGTCAAAAAGTATTACAATATATAGACACCTACACTACAAATGGTTTTAATGAAAATTTAGAATACGGTCATTCATAATGTTTTATGAACTTTTGTACTTTCCGTCGCCACTCGTCGTCGGGTTTATGATTTATTTAGAGGGGCTATCAGTAAATATAATTTTAACACGGTATAATGGAAATCGGATGTATATATGCAGCCAGTCACTGGTAATGATGGAACGAAATAAATGCAATGTGCGTAATATCATTTCATACGTTTTATGCGTACCATTAGCACGAAAACATTATAAAACTCAAAACTTCGTACGTATGACGTATTATTATTATTATTAATATTATTGTTGACCATATTGTAGAAGCCGAAGCGAACGGTTTGGTGTCCGATGCGCCGGTCCGTACTGGAAGCTCACTGTCCGATATGTAAACGTTAAGCTATTCGTAAAAATTGGCACGTCATATTATATTGTGGAATAATACGCGTAATCATCAGTTGTAGTTATCTCGCCGTGTAATATGAAAATTTATGTACAATAATATATGATATAGGTAGTATGAAATTTATATACCAGATTATTGTACAGTGTGGTTGTTCAAGCGTGCAGACACCCATTTTTTTTCTCATTCATTTATTCGAATTCTGATTTTTGGAATAATATTATTGACTATACCTAAAACCATTATTTCACATTACTGATATTTTTATAGTTCTACTTAATAGCAGTGTCCTGTGACGATACAAACTTATATTTTTCAAATGAGAACCCTCTACCCCCCTCCCCATTTCGATGAAAATTATTTAGCGGATGATTTTCTGTAAAACGCATAGATACATCTAAATCAAAATTCCATTGAGTATTTTCTTAGTTTTTAAAATTTTTATACTAAGGAAAATAATCTTTAAAAATGATTTTACAAAACTATAAACTTTATGTAATATTAGATGTAGTATTTATTGTTATTAGATAATTTGTACAAGTGATTTATACTGTTAGATCAATAGTAATTAGTCCATTTTTAAATTATCTGCTACACTCATTGCCATATATATATATTATTCTTAGTACACAAAGTTATATAACTCAAAAACTACTAGTTTTAATTTGAATTTTGATACATCAAAATTTCAGTGAAAACGCGGGTTTCTTATATTTTGTTAAACATAACCTTGTATTGTCACAGGATCATCCTTAAGTGGAACAAAAACTCTTAACTATTCGAAAACATGGTCTTCAAAAGTGTATTTAATAATTCTAAAAATTAGAACTTGAATATAATATGCATAATTTAAGCATAGAAATAGGGTAAAGATGCTTCAAAAACCATTCTGTTTATGTCTATTATCTATATATATTGAGATTTTTAGTTTGGTAACCCAATTTAACACATTCGCCATTGGAATTGGACGTGTATTTCGATTGTTGTATTGTTTTTTAAATATTATTTTCTTTTTTCTTTTACATTATTTTTACTTAGTTTGTGAAACCACGTTGTTGTGAACAAATAATAACGATATTGATGCGTTATGTGAGAAATATATTTGTTGAATATTTTAGTTTAGAATTTTACATATTTTGATGTTCGTATTCTATTACATTGCATTTCTTTGAAAAGGTAGAGTGCAAGCAGTTTAGATGAAATATTACTGTCGCACATAGTATGTTTAATATTACATATAATATATACAAGTTATTTAACTCTAAATTTAGTTAATTAAATTTGACCGACAAAGATGTACCGCGCTGACCTATTTTCTCTTTAGTTGGTATATACTTTACTGATGTTTTTTACATTTTTTTTTTTTGTTTGAGTTTCAGCCAAAAACAAAAAGAGTTTAATAACCAATAAATCGCATTCCAGTTTAGTGTATTTCGCTTAGCACATTATATTTTTCTTTCCGTAATATCATATACTTAAGTCTCACATAAAAATGAAATTCAAATTTCATGAACAGTGGTCTACAGACAAGAATGGCGCACAACTGTCACCGGTTAGAGGGCGTAGGTAGGTACTTACTGTGTCTAACTTGCAGGAGTGTTTGGAGCGATAGCAACAGTCTTTGCACCTATACAAACCGATCGAAATAGTAATGTTTAGTCGATCGTAGTACGTATTAATATCTGGACGGTACCGTGATTTCTGTATCAGATGAGACGTTTACCCACCGGTATACCACGGTATGCGCAAACATATACATATCACGTGACGTCGTGTACCTGCAGCGGTACAATGTCGCAGGACCGTCGGCCCCTGTCAGATGCAGCAGTATAGTCGTTATAGTAATATCCCGCCGGGAACGCGTGCGGTTCGTTATGTGTAATTTTCATACGCCGCGGCCGCCGCGGAGTGGGTCAAGCCCGCGGCCGGAAAAAAAGGGTTTATCGTCTGAATTTTTTACCCGACGCTCTCGCCGAACGATGATAATAATAATAATACGCGTGCACGAGGAGGTGACGATATTTTTAAATTAATTAGATTACGCCTCGTGTTGGCGACGACGATGATCCCCGTATTATACAGTCAGCCTTCTCCCCCCCCCCTCCAAGCCCCGGTGGCCATCGCCGTATACTCGTGGCCCCCGTCACAGTGTAATGTGCACCAGACAGCGGGACGCCAATACCACCGATGTTTGTTCTAAATTTGAATTTCACCGTAATAAAAAAAAAAAAACGAAAAACGTACCGTCAAGATGTAAATGTTTTTAATTCATTTACCGTGATAGAGCAGCTCTTAAAACAATATTTACACAGGGTTGATGAAACGTATACATATATTAATAAATTCGCTTGTAAAAATACCTTGGGGGAGGAGGGACTCTTTTTTTTTTTATTATTTAATCGACGTAGGTACCACAACAATAATAGTTGTTGTAGTCATCGGTTAGCTAGCATTAATTTTAGTGAATTCCTCGAGAGTCAGCTGAGGAATGTGGCGCTGCAGTGTTTTTTTACAGTGCGTTTTTCATTATTAAATTAGATTCGTTTAAATGTTTTTATACACGATTTTCCGGGTAGAAAAAGTGCGCTCGAATAGTTTCTCGTCGCTATTTTAGAAATAGAAAATTGCGTCTAGATGTAGGTACATATATACGCTTTACACAGATCCTTTTGCTAAGCGCGAGAAAAAACTTAAACAGTCAAAATTGTTTGTACCTAGGTATAATATCGTGATTATCACCGAATTCCGAACGGATTCTCAAACGATAATTAATAATAATATTATGATCATTGATTTCAAAGATCTGAAATCACAACACTACAACAGGCAACAGACTATCTGGTGACCCAGGAAGTAAATAGCTGGACGAGTATCCAATAATGGATTTCTGAATTCTGATGGGTATTTTTTTTTTTTAAAAAGCACATTTCCTTTTACAAAATAATAAAAACAAAAATAATTGTATAATAGTTGTTTATTCAAACTGATAGAAATAGCTTAAATTCGCCTCACAATTCAAATACTGCTTACGGATTAAAAAAAAAATTAATAAAAAGAATCCTACAGACATAAATTATAATAATGTGTTAAATTTTATAGAAACTTCGTGGCCCGTTTTTGAGATTAATTTAGTAATTATGTTGGATTCAACTAGACATACAGCACCGAGATAAAGTAATGATATAATATGATATGAAAAAAAATGTGGAACCGATGAATTTGCGCGTGTTAAAAAAAGTGTATGAAATTATGAACTTGTCCAGCTCCGTTGGAGATTTAATCACTTCTATAACCGAGTACTGTGTGGTGAGGTGGTTTAGTTGAAAAGCCATGACGCGGACCGTCGTCGGGTCGCATCCCTTTCCGCAGAGAAACTTTTAGCGGTGAACCTTATTACCCAACACCACTCTGCCCGGACGACCGTACTAACATTTTACCGTCCTCGCTGGGAACCACTACAGAAAGGACATACGTCCCGTTTAGAGAGTACAGACAGATATCACACGCCTGTCCGTCACGAAGAGCTAGACGAATATTGTCACATCGACGGCATGCGAGGTTCATTTCGATTTTCTATAAGCAGAAAAATAAAAAAATGTCCACAATCGACGTCGTCCGACTTCGTGCCACGGATTTGTAGCTATTAGAAAACCGGAATGATATTTTTTTTCGTCTGCCACTGACGGGACGATCATTTTTTACACAAGACACTCGATGTTTAAAAAAAAAAGTTGGTGTAGACGATTTTATTTTACATAATTTAAAATGGCCAATGTGACATACGATTCATCAAATTATTAATTAAAACTTATTTTGTATCTCAATCGCCTTTATTATGTTTTAATTCAATTAAATTTTTTTTTTATTAATGACACAACACAATATAATAGGTACTAGGTATGTTATTTCATATTCCGGATAAGAATATTTTTTGGAGTATTTCCACGAATAAAAACTGAATTTCGAAAGAGTAGTTAAACGAGTCAATGTATTCAAATTAAGTAAGTCAAGAAAAACAATCATCAAGTGAACATTGGGTGTTTAAGAATAATAAAAAAAAACCATCTGTTTAACTATTATGACGTGCTTAAGGTTAGGAGGTATAGGTATATATTTTTAATAGTCAATTGAGTTTTTGTCGCTGTTCGTTAAAAATAAATAAAAAAAAAAGTGTTTAAATGCAAATAAACAAAAGCATCAAGGAAGTATGCACGTCCTTCGATACGTGATTGGCCCTTAGTCATTCGGTTTTCGAAATTATTTCTATCCTTGTAGCGTTTCGAATATCGCGTTTACGAGTGTCATATTATATGCAATTTGTTTGCGACAGCACGTACGACATACAAAATCACCTCGTACCTACTTTTTTTTTTTTTTAGTAAGTTAAGTAGAAAACCGTTTCTTTAGTTCTCACACATATAGTCTTGTTTAACCGTATAGCGACCTTACCGGGTGGTTTAGATTGGTTTAATTTAGTTTTATCCTCTTTTTTTCTCCACCAGCAGCTGTAATAATCGTATGATGACGTATAAATATATTTCTTTTTGAGAACCTAATGCGCAGATGGAGTTAAAGGACGCAAGTCGTCGCGAGCACTTGAGTGCAATACGCGACTAATAAAAATTCAAATCGGACATTTAGAAATATCACAAACAACGCGTGAAGGATAGGCTTTTAAATTATAATATGAAGTCGATTTAAGCGCACTATATTTGTTGGTTTTATATAACTTAATGTAAAAGGGTAGTCGAGAGAATGTAATTTACGACGATTTGCACACAATTTGAAACCATTATTAATAGTTAACTGAAAGAAACATAAAATGGCAGTTTTATAGAAAATTATACACGTTATTTATCGCATATATTATACTATTATAATATTATTTTTATTAATATTAGCTGGAAATACATAATATAAACATGTTTTTATGACGATGCTAATGCATTCAAAATACCACATTGGTTTTTAGATGAAAAAGGATTTATATTTTAATCTAAGGATATAACACTTTAATCTCTTTTATGCGGTTTTGTTTGAACAATTTTACGAAATAATACATAATATTACTAAACCTAAATAATTTACACATTGATTAAAATCAAAGCTTGGTCGTATTGTAATAACCAATAAGAAGACAATAACAATAATTAACTAATGCATAACACACGCATTGGTAACATTGATATTATATAACTGATATATTTTGTAACGATATACATAATTACATTTTAGAGTTACATGTATAGTTCAGAACTGTTTTCTCCGATAAAAATTATGAAAATTAATATTACCTACCTACATAAATTATATTGTAGTACAGTCGAAATCACTTTTACAATAACCAAGCCGTGCTTGTGTGTTATGACTTATGAGTATGACTATTTATATTTGCGAACCGTCCCATATTTAGAACAATAGCGATCAAGTCGATTGCTCGTGTTAAATAAATTGTTTTAAAAAATATAATGAATAATATAATGCTGATGTAACCTATGTTTTTTCCTACAAAATGTATTGTGATCAATTCTGGTTTATAACATACTTTGAGCATCGTAATACATATTATTTTCAAGCTACTATGAACTTTACAAAATAATTAAATCTTTTTTGAACTTTTTTAACGTGTATTTTCTAGAAATATTCAACGATAATGAGTTTGTATAAACTGTGCTTTGCTATCAAAAATAACAAGTTGCTCATTTTAAAATAAATCAAAAATATAAATATTGTTTTTTTAAGGATACATTCACGTCAATACGTCATGATAATGTTTAATAGGTAGGTATTATATTTGTTTGATTTATACCAAATTACTTATTGATGACTTTTTTTCCACCTAGACCATCAAAACACTATCATAGTGAGACATTTAAATCGTTAAAAACAAACAACATGGGTAATAAATCAGTATTATTGTAATATATATATATATAAAAATACCGAAATAACAAACTAATACAATTATTTTTATGATTAATCGATTAATTGATCCTATACGCCCTATTCTTACATAATATAAGCACTGTGAAATATAAATGAAATGTAAAATATATGTTTTTTTTATCAAGCAACTGTAATATACAGGTAACTAACTTTTAAAGAAACATGAATGTTAATTACACAGACTCTATGTTCTATCTATATAGTAAATTTCTTAATCTATAAAATAATGTTCAAAGGTACGCAATGTATTAAGTTTAATGTAATTAATGTATAAAAACCTTTCTTCGTATTCGTCTACTATAAATTATGTATACTATTATCATTCAAAAGCTCTTAAAATATTATATTATGCAGTTCTATACCGTAAATTTGAATGGTCGCTACAAATCAGAGTTTTGCTGGCGTACAATTTCGTGGAAAATATAATGTAAATTATGATTCATTCACTAAATTCTTTAAAAGCTATTTTATATTATTATTCTGGAGAGATTCGACTAACTTTTGTCCAAAATATTGACTGTTAAAACTGTAAACTATCTCATTAGTTTCGTACTTTTGCAACGAGGTCATTCATTTTGTAATCTCATTTTCATTTAAAAAATTTAACTTTCATATCGTTCTCAAATCAAATAAATTAACGTGTTATCTAAGTGTTTTCGTACAAAAGAGACAGTATATTGTACTTATTTAAGTCTTATAATCTTAGATCAACCAAAGGCTAATTTTAGGGGCGAAAAAGTTGACTGAGTTCTTTTCAAGTTAACTTGTTTTAAATTGGTCAACAACTCGAACGAATTCCATAAAAGTCCTTTCGGGAGTTATTTTCCTTTGTTCGCGGACCTTCATATCTCAAATCACAAACCAATTGTTTCAAACTGCAAAACAGTCCGATGGATATTTATTGTGCGGCGTTTCGTCTGTTCGGCACTCAAAGTGAAAAGTTTTCACACAAAAGCCAAGTTTGGATTTTTCACATTGATGTATTATTTTGCGAATACATCCGACCTCGGATACAAAAGTACCGTTCTTTTTAAATAACCTAATATACTATAATGCAGTTTAATTAAGATCCGCTCGGATTTCGATGAGAAATAATTTTTGGAAAAACTTTAATTTATCATACACAGTGCACAGACGATAAATACGACTTTCGACGATCGATGTAATTCGGTAACATATGACGTATTTTATAATTCATTAAAGTACCTATTCTTCTTGATGTAAAATAAACAGATAAAAAAAAAAGATGCGTAAAAATCGTATTGCTATTGTCGAGGGTCACGTGACCGTCGTAGAATTCAAAATAATTCAACGATGATGATGTAATCGAACTACTGTGTAATATCATCTCAATTAACGCATGACATTATTATATTTCTTATTTCGATAAAAATGTACTAACGTTAATGTTTTCACGATCAGTGCGCAAGCCCATTCTCGTCATAGTGTAGCTGTCTTATTAATATTATTATCATCGTGACTTGTTTTTTTTGTTTTTTTTCTAGAAATAGGCGTTTACGAAATCGATTGCGTAGTTGGTCCAAATAATTTTCAACACGAAGTTATAATATTACTATCTTTTTTCCAAGATTCGATTTCATTGCACGAACCGTGGTTGATTTCCCCCCTCACCCCTCCCAACCCCTCCAAAACGGATGAACAGCGAAAACGGACAACGGCGCACGTTCCACACACGGACACACAGACACGTGTTGTTCATAAATTATCGTTTTGTTATTTATACGGATTAATTTCTGTTCATTAATCGTATATACGTTTGTCCAATTAACAACACAGCAGATACGTGTCGTTTGCGTCTGCCAAGACGTCCGGAATACTTTGCCGGAACATCTAATTACGCGGTTCCAGAATTTTCGGATTACTCTGCGGCCGGGAAGTGGGAATTGTTTTGGGGGTCGAGTTAAAGCGAAAGCTCTTCGTCTTACCAAATTGCATCCGAAAGACATGGAGATTAATTTCGGGGTAAACGCGACCGCAATTCCGAGTCCCGCGCGCCGTTCGCTAATCGCACATCTTAAATGAATACCGTTTACACCTCTTTCGTTTGCCGTTTCGGAAACGAAATAATACAATTTACTCGTCGTCGTCGTCGTAGACCGCACGACCTCCTGCTCCTCGTAAAATCGTCTTCGACCGCCGAAATAATTTAAGAGCGCCAGAGCGATTTATATCAATATTTCATTATACACGTACATCAGAAACCGTAATAATTTACTCGGCGTGCCGGCACACGTCGAACAACGCGATACAAACGGGTAAAAATACCTGTCCTACAGATAAAAAAAAAAAAATGCGTGGGGTTATAAAATCCGACGGGAAAAACGACAAAATTTAAAATGTCCGTAGGTATGTGTGATCACGCGAAAACGAACATTTTTGGATTTTGATGTATTTTTTATTGCCGACTATTGTAATATTATTTTACTCTGATATTTTGTACTGGATTTTTTTTTTTTTTTTGTTGGTTATTTTGCATTCAGGAATTTATCCTAGATTGTGAAATGCACGAACTATTCGAACATTACTGGAATACATAACAAAATAATAGAGACTTTCAAATTATTTAAAGGTACAAAACACCTTGCCGAGTCCAAAGCCTACATTTTATATATTCCATTAAAATGCATTTATATAATTACATAAAACACTTTATACAGACATTCTATAATAATATTATGATCGTGTTCCCATGCTTTTACGGCTCTCTAAAAAGCATCTACCTCTTTACATACCCAGTTATACTACCCAGTAGTATGTGACCTATTTGCAATAAAATTAAACAGAAATACTTTAATATGGGTGCGCCGACTTTGATCGTTACAAACTCCAACGTAAACACAATGTATAATAAGTTATCGATAAGTAAATACGTTCCATTAAAAAATAAAAAGCCATTTTGTGTTTTCACTATTTTGTTATAAAGGTTACACTACGAATATATCTACCGGTGAAAATGTTACATTTTTTAATAATAATGTGACCTCGGTATGAATATTTTTGATACTCGAAAACAATTTAATATGTTCAACTTAACAGTGGATATCAAAATACCCCTTTGAGCGACTCCGACAAAGGATTTCAGAGCCCGCCGAATTATCCGACGCGTGTAATGATGTATTATATTATATTGTTTTGTTCGTTACATTTTCCGTTCTCATCATCAAAACTCGGTATGTAGTTTTCGAGTTATGTGACGACGATTTCTTTCATTTCTGATATGTCACGTGACGAAATATGGGTAGGTCGTACGGCGCGCTTAAGTTTAAAATTGAAATTGCCGCCCACGGATGTGCCGGAGCCGTAAAAGGTAGTTCCTAAAGGGCACTACATGTACAGTGTAATATACCGCCGCGAGAATGTTCGATCGAAGAAGACGGCTTTAGTCTCGCATCGACGTAGCGCACAAATTTGTGCTTCCTTAGCAAAACCACAAACAACGTCCCCGATGGATATAGTTCCGTTGCACAAGGCACGCTAATTTAACTACGTCTTGCGATGCGCAACTCGAATTACCATAATTATTATTTAAACAGTCCGTCGTATATAGTGCACGGGGTCAGTCGCAAATTGATTCCCGTCCAATCAGCTAAAGTAAGTTCCATTTGCGATCATCGTGTTTAATCGAAATAATCACGTTCGCGTCGTTATTTTCTAGTCGAAAGTCTTCCACTATAGGTACGATTATCATCGCAATAATATGTATTTAACAGTTTTTTTTTTTTGTATTAAAAGGCCGTGACGGGCCACTTACGACATAAAACGTAATAATAGTATCGTGCCTACGATATTACATTGTACGACATGAGAAATCGAGTGTGGACTCGGAGGGCTGCCGAATAATTAATTATCGTGTTTGGACGAGTCAACTCTTCTAAATGTTATTTTTGGAAAACAGATGTAGCCACACTGCATACGTGTCAATCCGTATAGTTTATTTTCACGTTTCCGAAACTTTTCAACTATAATTAATCGACAAACGGTGCACGGTACTATATAAATAATAATTATTAGGATCTAAAACAACACTGTTTCGTGTTTAACAATAATTATGACTTGCATACATTTCCTATATGTTTTCACAACAATTCACGAATTTTTATGCATTTATCGCTGAAGCGTCTATAATATTATTATTATAGTGAAGTGCATATTGAATAGTTTATGTATTAGAGCACTCTCGAATATTTAATTTTTTTTTTTTATCAAGAAAGTGGATATTTGTAAAATCTTAAGCTGTTTTTATCGGCGAGTATATCGATAAGTCGAAAAATATTTAAAATCCTCAAAAATACATGGAAAATATTTCTACATTCAATTTTAGTAGTTCTATATATTCAATACGTTTATGTACCGTACATAAACCAACCGAATAAATATTGTATTTACCAGGTACGCCATTTCTGAGTTCGTTTCGATCCGAGAGGATATAATATTCTGTTCATATTTGATTATACAAAGGTCCAGTGTCTAGAAACAGTAATGGTTTCTAGTATTTAGTGCCATCGTCTTTCATTTTTGATGCACGTGTGTAGTTGTTTAATTTCAGTAAGTACGCATTTTCATAATAATAACATATAAACAATAATACTTAAGCGAAGTCACATAGCAGCAGTTTATTATATGGGGGTACTGTTATTGCCGTTATGAATAGATAACAGTTTTCGAAAACTTCAAACGCATTAAGTTAAAAGACTTCAGATTAATGGGATTGAATGCGATTTTATACTATCCCATATTTTACAGTTGACATTGCGTTCTAAGTACAACACTATGATATGCGTGATCCTATTATAATAATGTGATGCGCCTATCGAAAAATGTCAGGAAAGATTGAATATTGCGAGATCCATTGAGAAAATGAAAACTAACCGAACGCGCGGCGGCAAACCGGTAAAAAGTATACGTTCGTATAAAATATTATGCTCTCTGAATTCCGAAGGTATTTCGATTGGATTTAACTGAAGATGTTTTATGAAACAAACATTTTAGTTCGCAATTTTTAAAGTTGCTGAAAACTAGACTACTCGCAGGTACCTATACCCGTGGGACGTGAAAAACTTCTATTATTTGGGCTACTATTATATAGATGCTATAATATCATAAGATGGATAATATCCCTGGACGTCGATGGATAGAACAATGTTATCACGTATTTTCAACAATGCTCGATTTCAACCTAAGTGTGATAGTTTAACCGACAGATTATGACCTGTATAATTTAACACGATATAATGACTAAATATCTCTGAGAGATGAGAATTAACATAAACAACTACCTACGATAAGAGACCCTAAGATCCAATCAAAGACATATAAATAAATACGAATGACTACAGTTTGCACTTTGCATGGCAGTAAAAATATTGAATAAATTCCCAGCAATGTTGAAAATATTCAAGAGAACCAACAAATAAAAAAACAGTAAAAAAAAGGATTATTGAGCAACACTGGTTTTCGACAAAATCGATTTTGCTTATAATATATTTTATTTCAATTCCAAAATTAATATCCATAGATTCTAGAAATTATCGACAATATTCTGTACTTTAGCTTTTTCCAGATGTTATGTTGTTTAGTTTTTAAAATACTTTGTAGGTCTTTTTGAACTACCTTATTTAATATTCATATACATTTTTAGTTTATTTTCCAATGGTAAATTGAATGCAAGATTCTTCGTAATTTGTTCATTTTATGAATTTATAGATATCAAAGATATGTTGAATACAAGTTTTTGTTGGACATTTTCAAGTTCAAATTTTGATGAAATTGTATATCGAAACGAAAAATAAAAGATCTAATAATTTCATTGTAATTCAAAAAATATTAATTATATGAATTTGAAACTATTCTTCGATACATATATTATATTTGTGTAGGTACCTACACATATCTATAATAATATACCGTTTTGTATATGCAATACAATTTTAAAAATATTTATACTATTAAATATTAAGCTTATTATACTTGCGGCATAATATAATATAAGCATTCTAAATGTTTGTCAAAAATTAGTTTCACCATATATTATTATATAAATAATTATAAAGTCTCCTTAGGAATAGTGACGGCAAATAATCTCTGCTCAGAATCTTTTTTCGTATGTAATGGTGTGCCCTACGGGTTCCTATAAAAAATCAGTTTAAACTTATTGTGTGAGGTCACAAATTTAATCATACATTATATTATATTGTCAAATTACCACTCAACAGACTTGGTTATAGGCACATCTGTCTTTATATTATTACGTGTCATAAAGTTTCACTCGTATATTGTTCATCGAAGGAATTGTTTCTTGGTTTACTCCTACATATATATATATATATATATATATATATATATATATAGGTATAGATTGGTTGGCCGACGACAGCCGTATTTGATTCTCCGACACACATTATAATGTATCATTGGGAAAATCCACTGTTCCACACTATATTCGAAGATTTGTGATCGACGAATGACGTGTACAGTCGGCAAGACGGGAAACGGAAGACTGAAGTCGGTCGCAGTAGAACGTAGTATAGGTATGTCACGTGTCTCGGTATTAGAGGAGGAGATGGAGGTGGGGGAAGGAGGAGAAGCAGGAGGACCATTAGGCCCACGAGAAAACCGAATATAATACTGAAACTATATACACATGTATTCCTATGTTCTGATTGCATGTCCTCGTCAGTCGTAATGTTTCAATCTTTTTCACGACCGAGCTACCATATTATATTACAAGCGTATTTTTTTACAAAAATAATATACACGTTTATTAAATTTGAATAATTTAAAATTGCTGTACGAGATGAAAAATGACTTGAGTGTAGTTTATTTGCCAAACATTATTCTTTATGAAGGGATCATCAACTATTTAGTATTTATGGGACAATTAGGAGGCGCACGTGTTATACGACCAGACAACATAAATTCGAGTGGTTTACATTCTAATAATTTAATAGATCTTGAGTATCTTGAGATTTCCATGTAAACCAGAATTAAAACTATGTAATGAAATAGAAAATATAATCTTGAATAAATTGAAATATAAGATAACGGGAAATAATTTATTAAATATATAACATACCTATTACAAAAAAAAAATTGATCGAATGATATTGTTATAGACTTTGATAGATTAATTATGAAGAGTCTTATAAAAATAAACTGTTTAAATACTTTTTTTCATAAAATGTGCTTAAAATATTATATACATTATATATTAAAACTATTAGACCTACTTATTCACTTAAAATATATCTGAGCATAAGACCTATGAGTTTTAAGTTTTTGCGAGTACTCAAACGTTGTACAACTATTGAAATAATTATAAATTCACAATTTAAAATGGTTAAAAAAAAAGGCATTAACTTCTTTAACATATTATATTATATGATAAAGAATACATTTAATAAGCGTAATGTGAATACTCGAATATCTTCTGTCAACGAAAAAATAGTGTATGAATATAATAATTAGATTTAAAAATTATTTACGTACGACTATCATGCGCCTATGTCTTTGAAGACGTTTTGCAAGGAAAATCATTACGAGTTGATATTTAAACATGGAAGTCAATGTTGTGTTATACCTAGTCATGTTTAAAGAAACACATTACTTTTTTACTAGACATTGCATTCGTTTTAAACAGTTAACGCCCTTTGATCCGACGATCTGGTTAACTTCATTCTGCATGGACGTTTCAATATAATATGATGTACTTTGTTTAGATGACTTTTTGTTGAAGAAAAAAAAACTGCTGCGGAATAACTCAGGTGTTATATTTGATCAGTTTTTGCTTAAACGTAGAAAATTCGAGCAGACTTTCTTCAAAATGAGTCGCGTTAAAATAAAATATTTATATATATATATTTATATAACCAAAATGTCTTTTATACACATTTAATTGGACCCTTAATAGCTTTTCTCCAAGTTCATCTCTTTAAGTAGAAAAAATCGTAATTGAAAATCTACCATCGATTGAGCCCAAAATAGGACCGTTTTTTTTTTTATTCATTACTTAATAGTTTGGACGCTTAATGGGTTTTACGCGTTAATAAGTGTCAAGAATAAATTATACGGGAACACGCAATTAGAATAGGCGGCGTATGTGACTTGGGTGATATCAAAGATAGGCACAAGTTTGACAAGGTTAACATATATCCCATGAATAATTTCACATGCCACTATAATATGTAGGTATACGGCTTAAAACTTTTTGAAACAATTATCCACTCCGGGTTGTACAGAGTAAGGAAAATATTTTACCCATGGAATTTTTCTATAAAAATTTTTGTGAGCTTAAAAATGGAAATCTAAAGGTCAGCTTACACTAAAAAATTTTTTTTGAACATTTCTAACATTTATATTGCGATATAAACGGGCAAAAATAACTTTGAAAAACAATATGATATAATACATACATATAACTTTATAATGTAATATTTTTCGTACGATCTTGTTTACATGTTAATGTGGTGAAAGGATATATTATAGGAGATTACATTATTGAACGATATACTACTTACACCAATGGCCTCGGATGCCGATGAATTTTTTAGATCAATGAAAGAAGAAGATTATACAATATTATAATACGGTACCAACAGGTTTTGACTCAACGGCCGCAGGTGTGTATACAATAAAATAATAAAAATTATGATATAAACAACTAACACGATAAATATGATTTTAAGTAAAAAATTAATAAATAACGGTAGCTATGTTGAATGTTCTTATATCATATTTTACTATATTAAACGAACGCGATGACCTATATTGGAGGAAATAATAAACAAAAAATACGATAGGACTTATGAACCACGTTAACCCCGAACACGACCCGTGTAATGCAATCTAAACAAATGTTAAGCTGACTTGGCGCAATGGGACTACTTATTAAAAACGTCTTGTGCGCTGAAGGTAAACCATGCAGAGCCGTTGTAAGGACTTGGCTGGGTGGTCGCTAGGGATTTTTAGCAGTGTGCCTTTTCCATTCATTTCCAACAGTCTCAAAAGGAAATATACGTCTTAATGTGGATCGAGTGAAAACTGAGTAAAATATAAATACACTTTAAAATAGTGTTTACATTTTTTTTACGTAGGTCATAATATGTACGATGATGTCATACAAATCAGAAATTAAAATTGATTGTACCTTAAAGTTGTATCTTAATTTGAGCATTATTTTAACGTCATAATATGGAGTGTTTGAAAATCGTAAATTGATTATTAATATAGTACGACACAACTAATAGGTACTTTTATGCAACCTGTTGGAAATGCTGACATTGTCACTGTTAAGTCGTTGTTAGAGACAAAGTATTTACTTACAATGTTATTTTATAAACACTATTGTTGTAGGTTTGGATCTGAAGAGAAAATCGTGCTTCACTAAGTATTAAAATGTGTGCCTACTATGTAGTACTACATGTGATAATCTACAACCGATATTATATTTTATTTCAAATTACTAGAACTAATTGCAGGCTAATATTATCAAAATTATGATTAATTTGAGAATTGTATTTAAATATTCAACACGTGTTAAATATTTTCGTCTGAAATATTTTAACGTAGGTATAATACTATTATCAAAACTTAAGTTATTTATTTTGTATGATTAACCATTGATTGAAATTATCGACAACAATAGTGTTGAATCGTTATCGAAATGTTTCAATGTTCAAATAACAATTTTATCTAATTTATTTGCCTTATAATTTGTTAATAATTATACAGTAGCGGGTAAAACGCATTCATACAGAACATAATGAATTGCATACAAATTAGTTTTTGGAAAGCTTGATAAATTAATTTATAATTAGTATACGAATGAATAAAAAAAAAAAATAAAAACAAATTCAATACGAATTTTAAAGCGTGTTTAAATCTAGACAATTTGAACATCGGAAGATTAATTATTATTTTGTTCGGCATAAGTAATCAGCTCATTTAAAACATGAATAAAATCTATTTCGTTCACGTCGTTCATTTGTACTCCATTGTTAGAGAAGGATATGTTGGTACGCTCAATACATACAGACTTGGGGGCGATGGAAAAAATACGTTTTACAAACAAGTTTCTGATGTCCGACAAAAAGTCGGTAATCGAGACGGGGTGTCATATTAACATTATTTCGTCACACACACACACATGTCGTGTGCACAGACCAAACAAACCTAAACAACAATACTTCTAGGTTCCGGTCTGGCATTAAATTAAATTATATTTTATTCCGGTCTGGATTATTCAATGATATCAGTCTTATAACGCGTAGAAATATTATTGTTTATTATTGTGATGATTGCATTTTATTTGTATACGCACTTAAAAGTATTAAAAAAAAAAACAGTGTTTTACACTTGAAAAATAATAATCTGCTTTAAAAAGTTCTATTGAGGTGGATGTAAAACCGATAAACATCACGAATTTAAAATAAAACTTAAAGCAGTCACTCTCTGCAGTGGCGCCGAGCCATTTTTGAACAGTTATAGATAGTTGGGATTAGTCGATACGAACCCATATTCACTGGTCCATACCATACTTACCACAGAACCCTCATTTTATCAAAACAAGAATTCCTTCGAAATCAAAAATAGTACAATTATATTTTTTTATGATAAATAAAACACGAAAAACCAATTCAACTAGGTGATATACATCTGTGTCTTTGAGTCCCCCCCCCCAAAAATGCACTGCCTTCATCATAAGGTATCTATAGTTCAATCGACTGCCAACCGTACTCTGTTATTGTAACGAACCGTCATCGACTGAGCTCTGGGCCTTTACAACCCCCAGGAGTTGAAGTGTATATAGTTGATTGGTGCATAATAATATAACATAATATAGTTAAACAACTTAAACGTAATATACGTAGTAACGACGGTGAGCATTAAATAGTTAAACAGTTTGAAGCTAAAGTAAATAGATAGTTAATTCTATGTTAACTTAATACCTATTAGCATGTTAAAGAATCCATTGTAACGAATTTTTTCTTACCAGTTAATTAAAAATAATACATTACTTTAATTTTAAACTATGTTCAATTGATTATTATTTTGTATAATCATGCTGTATACAATTATTTTAAATGCAAATAAATATTCTTTGATTTAATAATTATTTTGTTGGCTCAAACGTGTTTTTGCTTAAACCAATACATCTATAGTGTGCAATAAAAATGAACAGTAGACTTTTGTCTAACAGTTGACTTGTACCTATAGCGTGGTGCATTGTTAACAAAATATTTAGTTGTTATTTAAAAAAAAAATTAAAACTGCACATTGCGTGTGACCCATGTGGTATTAAAAAAGTAATTATTTACTTAGTAATTTTTAACGGTTTTATGTTAATATTATATTTCATGATATTCACTTAAAAAGTTTTAAGTTAAAATTAAAATTGTTTGTTGACTTATAGCTTAACGTTCTTAACGTTGACCTAACTTAGTTAAAGTAATTCTTTTTCATTGACTTGGTCACCGTAACCTTTGCTTGAACCAATAAATAACTATTAAGAGTTTTGAGTTTCACTGAAATCCAATCGAGTCTTAGCCTTAGGTAATAGTATAATATATATTAACTCAACTATTATGATTAAACTTGTATCGATTGCTTTCTTAATTCTGGACATACTTTGGATGTAAACCCATACAAAGACGAATACCTGCAGTATTGGATTTACGTCGGTTTTTAAGTGCTAGTCAAATCTGTCTCCAGTTTTTAATGTTCACATCAGAAAAAAAAAAAAATGTCCAGAATAATATTGAGAAGTCTAAACTCATAAAATGAATCATTGTGTTTGTTATATTATATTATATATTTTAAACTGAAGCAGACGGCAGAAAACGATAGTGGGAATGCGTCGGATAGATTAATAATGTTAACCCCGCGCGAAGTCGGGTAGCACAACAGTATATACTATTCATAATATTATTATAAGCATGTTTTCGACTGGAGGACACCACACGTATATGTAGCGTGCTTCCTAGGCGCCTGTGTCGACTTACCTGCAAAAGTTCCGTGCACTGGATATCGGCGAAATCTGGCGATGCGTAGATTTTCATTTCTTGTATGGCCCCCTTGAACGACAGAACAAAAACCCACGTGAGTAACGTGTTCATGATAATGGTATTAGACAATAATGTTATTATAATGTCATGCGGTATTGATTTTCGTGAGATATTAAACCGGTACGACGTGTCGGTGATAAATAAAAAATTTAAAAAAAAAAAACAATACAATATCAGGAAAATATCAACGGAACGCAAACGATATTAACAACGACAATAATAACAACAACAAAAATTATAATATTATATTGTTAAGTCTGTCAATCGGTCGTCTGTCGTCACTGCGGAAGGTCCACGCGCGGCGAACCGTCGTATCGTGCTCGCCGGTGTCGTCTGCGCACCACCACGACCACCTCCACAACCGACGACGACCATGACGACCGCGACCACCAACTGCCGAGACGAAGATCGTCTGGACCATCGGCCGCTGCTTCCACGTGCTCGTTTCGGGGATCTAGGGGGACAGTGAGTGCCGGGAGTTCCTAAAATAACGCGCGCGTGCGCTCGACCTTCGCATGATAATAATGAATGTGACACGGACGTGAATAAAGAATATGATAATATTATTATGTCGACGAAATTTCGTGTCACTCGCCGGCCGTTGGCGAGTAACTGACGGGTGCAATCATAATATTACATTCGTCATATTTGTATTTATCCGCTGCAGGCCGTCTGCGAGAAGTCTCCGATGAGTTCAAACGAGTCCGCTCCGCCCGCAGGAGAGTGATCACGGTGACGACTGCAGTGCGTTTAGTGAGTTCGGTAAGTTTATTTTACCGTTTAAAAACTATAGTCACAAACGTTTCGGTCGGTTTCAACGATACGATATAGTCCGTATCGCGGACGCCGAGAAACGAGTGACGTGCCAGGACGAAATGTAATAATATTATTCTCGCGTGTGATCCGCAGCGAAATGTCGCCAGCTAGGCACCACCTGTGTACTTGTTGGTATCGGTTTTACCGTTTCGTCCCTATTTACCATCGCAATATTGTTGCTCGCGACACTTTTCAGACATTTTTTTTGTCAAATCTCGCAGCAGCGGTAACGTTTAAAAATACTGTAATATCGATAAATTAATATACGTTTTTAATCGATTTCGATTAATATTATGCTTATTATATTATTTCGTTTGGGTACGACGATAGACTCCATATTTCGCACGTTTCTATCGCGTTATGACCAAATTACATAATATTATTCAAACGATTTATGTTTTTATCTGTCGCAATAAATATTACGACAAGTAATTAATAAAACATAGATGCGAGTAAACATTGTAATCCGACCGATGTGTTAGGACATTAACGAGATGCTATTATACATTAATATAATATATTTTTATTTCATTATACATGACAGAGACTGGCTACAGTGTATATTAAAATATGAACACTTTTAACGCCGGTTGAATATTTTAATAAAATCCCCCGACAGAGAATATTTTAATAGATAAAAATATAACCGGTTTGAGTCGTTGTCATTTTAAAATCAACCAAACTGGGTACTTTAAATTATGATTTATTGTCATTTTAATAATTACGGTGACTTAAAACCCTGAATGAAAATGTCGTATCAACAAATAACGAGTCTGTAGTTTTTCAACTTTTGGGAATACGTTGTCATAATTATTTTAAAACCTGTTATGACCAAGATTTAAAAAAATGTAACCCTAGTACAACTGGTATTATAGTATGAATTCATAAATTCAAAACATAATCGTACCAAAGTAAAATAAAATTTTCCATTCATATATTTTAATTCTTTTCTATAACTTTTTTTTATTATTTGTCGGCTTAGAATAACGTCAAAGGTAAATGAAAAAAATTAAATGAAAAACTAATCATGTACTATATGCCTAATATCGAAAGTTTTAGTAAAACAAAGTTGACAATTATAAAATATAATTATTAATTTTTTTCCCATACGTTATGAAATGATTTTTACACGTTTAATGAAAAACAATACCTAATTTAAACTTTCAACAAACGAAAACAAATTTAAACAACTTAGAGTATAATATTAAAATCTCAAGCTTTTGAGAACAGCGTTATTTTATAACTTTATGGAATAATAATTTTTTCAAATGAAGTATCGAAAACTATAGTAATTTTGTTAATTTGAAAACTTAGTTGAATTTTATACCCGAAATAGCACGGCGTCTAGTTCAGTGAAATTTATTTTTAATATTTGAGTAGTATTTCCATTGTTTAAGTTCATTAATGAACTCAAAATAAACTTAAACGTAATGTCACATCTAAGTGCTTAACACGATGTTCATAAATTAGTGTAGTTTTGATTTTCTAGTAGAAATTAATTCGAACATTTTTAATTAGTTTAAGTATCTCAAAAACATAAAATTGGTATGAAATGATGGTTATTTTAAACCTGACAGTAACCAAAACAATAATGTATTTAATTTTGTTGTTTACTATTAAAATATTACATAAGTTTACAATCGAGTACTTCGTCACTCCGTGTATAATATTAACTTATTAAAACGTAATGATGTCATTAAACGTAAAACACATTATTTTAACTAACTCGGAGATTTTATTAAGTAATAAACAAGTTTTGCGTCAACTGTAAATACCTATATAAAACCGGAGAAAACAAACATCTAAAACATCTACAAAATGTATATGCAATACTAATTAATAAATAATTTGTTTGTCTTTTGTAGAACACAAAATAAATCTTAAAATTTAAGCGGTTTACACAACTACTTGGAGAGAATAATAATAACAATAATAATAGTAATATAATCATAACGAACCGTAGTGATTTTCTTTTGTCGATTCCATAAAACGCATAGCAATATTTTATTTACAGTTCGCTGTCGTAGACGACGGGGTTGTACCGAATCGATATTTTATAACAATGATTTAGGGCGAATATTTCCGATCGAGACGAAACGTCGTCAAGTCAAACACGAAAACGAGTTCGGCGACTCGTCCATATTTCGGGACACTTCTGCTGCAGAACTCTACGCACAGCAGTGAGATACCGTGCGTGTCTTGTTTAACCCACTTTGCTATATCACGTATAGTAATAATAATAATAATAATAATAATAATATTACACGACGTTATATTATAGGTCATAATTGACGGCGTGCAGAAAGTCCAAAATCGAACGACCGACACACGAGGCGCATTAAATATTACTTCTTTACACGTCCGACCGTCGTCGTCGGCACGCGTGGCCGTCCTTCGCGGGTTTTTTTTTACCCCGTGCGGTCTCGAGGGCTAATAATATTCGATATTTTTGAGTATTTTCCCACAACTCGTTCTCCTCCCCCTTGCCCAGCCGTTATGCGCACCACTCTGCAGAGTGATGTTTAATTCTTTTTTTTTTTTTTTCGTCGCCAATCTCTTCGAAGAAGCGCTCACACACACACGCAGACAATAGTATATAAGGCACATGACGAGTGTCGTTTGTCATCCGGGGGTCGCGTTTCCAAAGTGACTGCGAGCGCGTACTATAGGTATACACATTATATTCCGTCGCGTTTTGTATTTCACTTTATTATTCTCCACTTTCATCCACGACCGTAGTCGGAGGCGGTGAACAGGTGGAACGCACTCGGATGTGCATATCATACACGTCACTATATACATCACGCTGGACGCGCGAATCGATCTATAAAACGTTATATTATATTATTATATAGTTCGTCGTCGGCATATATAGGTTTTTTCGCCGTTATAATACTATTTATTTACGTCGGACGAGCGTTGCGCCTATATACTCATCTACACGACTAGTATATTTTTTATTATATTATTGGTATAGGCACTCGAACCGTCGGTACGGAAATCTCTCGTTTACGTTTTTAAACATTCGTTTTTTATTCGCTCGAACGTTTACGAAAAAAAAAAAAAAGAAGCTTTTCAGTACGTCTTGAAATATTAGCTTTTTCCTGTTCCTTTCACAGAAACAAGGATGAAATTCCGTATTGTACTATACGCAGGCACGACTTGAATGGACGTCGACCGCTCTATGTATATTTCTTTCAAACCGTATGTGTTGTAGGCATTGTGTTGCACTACGACTGTTATAATAACAGTATAAAACTGTACAATAAGCGCAGGTACATACAACGAATTAGGTATGAAGGTATTTTTTTCAAACCTTGTAAATTATGTTTGAAGAAAAAAGAAATGTACGAGCATAATATTATAACCAGTATAATACTTATAGTCAAGCCGGTAATCAAATTATAAAATGTGATTTAGAATCAGGTGGTCGATCGAAAGCGGAAAAGAGACACGTCTTCATTACTTATATAATAATAATAATAATAATAATATTATTCAATAAAGTAAGTATTTTAAACCGGTATAATATTTGGTCGTTATGACAAGAAAGGATAACAAAAACAATCACGTCTCGTGATTTTCACAATCAGTTTTATCGACGTAATTAATTAAAAATTCGATATTTTATGAATTGTTCGCTGTTAATATCATCGGACTAAAATAATATACAATTATCGTTACTGATGATGCAAAGTGAATCTGTATTAACTGATACCCGATGATGGAGAAGTATATCATTATTGTCTGCGGTGGTGTCTGTCTCGAGTTATCGTGGCAGCGAATCCCGCAGACGGAACAATGAGACGAGACAATACGATCTTTGTTTTAACAATATAGGTCCAACTATACATATTACACAATGCGAGTGACGGACTTGTTTTTAAAGGATACAACCTGCAGTGGTTAATAACTATATAAGGTACAATACGATATTCGACCATTATCGGTGCGACTCGATAACGGCAAACGAATTTGATCAATAATTACGTTTGTATAACATAACAGTGCTTTGGTAACAGAACCACTCAATTATGCAATACAATTAAAATATATATACCATTAGGACAATGTAAAAAAACTCCAACTTTAAACGAAGGCGTTGCGGCGATATAATCGGCAGTGTTTATAATACCCGCGTGTATCATACACGTTTTAAATTTATTAATATAGCTACCTATGGTGTTTATCACATTAATATATATTATAATATTATATAATATGCGTTAGACTGTCACGTTAACAACGTACGATTTTTCACATATAAGCTGCATGTGTGTTCGTTGTATTAAAATGTGAACATAATATTATTATTAAGGACGGCAATTCATATGCACGGATATTACGAGCGTGTGTGATATTTGAATAATCTCAGGACATTATCATCTTAATATTATTATACGCTGTTCGCAACTTAATAACGTAAATATTTTGAAAAATGTATAGGTACGTAAAAAAAATGCATTTGAAACGTCTGCCAAGATTTTTAGAAATGAAAATTCCCCAAACGAGAGCATTCATTTTAATAATAATAATATGAGCACCGACGAATTATGACTTTTTTCTAAAGGAATGTATTTGACGGTGTGTCGGCTTCCCAGTGCTGTTGACGCCATCTGTTGCCGTTATCACCTCGTTGAGTTATGATAATAAAAATTCTTATAGAACTGTATAACTAGTCTACTGAATCAACAACACCTTTTCTAAAGTGTTAATTCTCATAGCCTATATATTATTATCTCGTAGGATAATATTTTATTAGTCCATTTTTTATAAAACGTATAAAACTGTAAGTACCTATCTATTCATATTTTTAAATTCTAACAAAACGTATTCAATATCGTGATGGCAATACAAATTATGCGATTGTTTAACTTAAAACCATCGGATTTGAATTGTTTCCATAGACTAAACCGAGCGCTCCTCGATATGCTTTTAAATGCAGCTTTAATGCAGCCGTATAATTGATCACCGAAGAAATATTTTCGAAAACAAATAATTACGCATCAGACGTTCGATAAATGTCCGTTAGTCATTTCAAAACCTTAAACCGGCTCAATTAAAAATATCAATGCATTTAATATTTTAAATCTATATTATATCGGATCGGTAAGAAACGGTGGTTCGTTAATACATAGAAAAATGTGCACTGATATAAATATCTAACGAGCAAAAACGCTGAACAAGGAATAAAACGTCTCCGGGCAAAACATGTTACTTGGAAATGAGAAACTTTGGCTTTAAACCCTCATGGAGGACAATTAAATACACGGTGGAAACTCGGCAAACACACAGCGACTAAACGTTGCTGGTGGACAGAGAAAAGTATAAAGCATTTCATAAAATAAATAATATAAAAGAACTTTTCTTTGGTCTAACAATAAATGGCTATCGCTACACGGCGGATTTGTGTGTGTAGTTTATAAAAGTTTCTAGGTCATAACCATCATACTGACTAGTAAATCTTCTCGGTGCTTAGTTTTCGACTGTCACGGGAATATACGCATCGTGGATGACTTGGAAATAAGCAATAACCGTAAAAAAAAAAAATGATGAATTTTAATGAATTACTTTGAAATGAGGCAATAATGTTTTAAATACAACGATTACAGGATTACTTACTAGAAAACATCTATTTTTTTGTTGTTTCGGTAAACTTGGATCTGTACGGTTTAATTAGATACAAATAAATATGCATTTCACCAAATCGATTAATCATAACGATTCATGTTCATTTTACGATTGCAATTATTTGTCGTCGTACCTGTACGGAAACCTACATAATGTTAAGACTTCACGTCACAATAGTATCCTTTAAAAACGGTATAAACACAATTAATTTCCGTCATTTTGAAATTAAATTACGTACCTACCTGCTTTAAAATATATAAGTGTTAATAATTAAACGCCAACGCGGACGGTGCTGGTTATTTTAAAAAACGATTTGAGTTCAATTTTACCACGAATACGACTACTCAAAACCCACACCATTATTTATTCTGCGCACACCGCACACTGCGCATACATTTTTTATAAACTCGATCTCAAAATAAAACGAAACAAACCATCTATCAACTTACCACGGTAATTTAATGATAAGCAATTCAGATATTATTTCACTGCCATTCTACATAAGGAGGTATATCAATGTACCTACTATGTAAATTCAAATGCAAGACTGCTTCGCCGCGTGCGTGAGCTGTCCCGGGACTTTCAAATGGGGTTTTCTTACCTATATTTTTTAGAAATGAGAAAAATACGGTAAGTACATAATTTTTTTTCACAAACTTTATTGAAGACCACCGTTATGTGCGGTTGTTGTTTGGTACAGCGTTAAAGTTTTATAGTTTTATAAGAAATGTTGTTGTATTATAATAATAATAATAATAATAATAATATAAACTATGTAATAAGTAATTCGTTGCATTGTGCTAAGATATTTAACAATTTTGTTTTATTTTAACATATTATATAATATTATAATAAATATAGTTTAAAGTTCAAGTATAAAGTTAGTCGTTCCTATTTACATTTTATACATGTGCGGTTAACACCGAACATAAATATTATAAATTTCTCGTTAATCAAATAGCTATTCAGGTATACGTGAGTTGTGAAACTTTTCCTAAATATTCAGGAATATCACATATTATTATTGAGTATTTGATTTTAAACAAATTATTTGAATATCTCATAAGTACAGCGCTGTGTTTTCACTGCGATACTGCTTACAACTTATTTTAGTTGAATTATAAACAATATCGATTACGAGTAGTTGTTACAAATTGTATAACGAATTCTTAATATTATAATGCAAACAATAAAAAAAAAAACATGGCAAAAATAATATTTATAATAAACTATTTTTAATTAAATAAACTAGCAGGATACAAACAAACGTTGAAAACAGGTAAGTATGAAATTCGTTATAATAATTCTAGTCGGTTTTAAATTCAAATAAAGCCAATTTGATGTATTTGAGTTAATTCTCCAATACCCAATAAGAAAATCATGTAATCGTGCTATTATTATAGGCAAATAATGTGGGTATCAGTTAAATGTTTATTATTTATTCAAAAATAATCTGTAAATAATTATACATATTCCGCATATTCGTAAAGGTTTTTTTTTGGGGGCTTGAGGCTTCAACGACCGTGGTCATTAGTCTGTGTAGTGTTTGATATGGTAGATTTTTAACACGTGGGGATGTTGGTGTTTTTTTTTTTGTGTTGGTGTTTTTTTTTGGCAGAATTTTGATTGGACACCCATAAGGTTTCTGCCCGGGTGGACACCGTGACTGTCCAAAGAAAAGTGCCCCTGCCGTGACCGAGGTTCGAACCAGCGACGGTGTGCGTTGCAAGCGACGCGTTAATCCCCTCGCCACTCCGTCACCCGTAAATATTTTATGGATTTACAATTTAAATAATTCCTATTATTATATAATATTCTATATTTGCACATAAATTAAAGCATTATTAATACATCATGTTGTTCATTTGATTTTATTTTTGATGTAATTTTCCATTTACCATTTTCCATTATAGGAGTATAGGCACGTGTTATCAATCAAAAGCTTTTTACGGCAAACCGAATTATTGTTAAAATTATTGTTTTAAACGCTGGTACTTCTATACTAAAATGTAAAATTTGATTTAATTTTTCAACAACGAGTTACCTTTGTGTTTAATCATTTATGTTCAGATAAAAATCATATTCAAAGGATTGTGCGATTATGATGTGAAATATAGTATACATAGTATATATTATATATGTATACCTATTGTAATACTTTATGTATGTTCACCTGTTCCCATTAAATCGCATAACCAAAAAAATCAGATGGGTACTTTACAATGCAAACACGTACGTTTTGCATCATGTGTCGGAGTTTGGCTTGGATATGAAAGGATATACGCGGCGTATGTTACTCAAAAATAAACTTAGATTTGCGCACTGCACATAAAGGACACTCACTTATACGTCATGGTATGTTTACTAACGATGAATTACAAATGAAAAATGTACGTATTTTAGTGAAATTGAAGTCGGAAAAAAAATAATATGTTATGGTCTCATTGTCTCTCCGGTTATAACAGTAAAATAAAAAAAGCGAGCCCATGTTTATTTTTTTATTTCAACTATAAGCACGTGTCTAGTTAAAAGTCCTTTGTTATAAAACTATCAATGTATTGTCCGGGTTTTTTCATCCGAAACGCTTAAAAAGCTTATCATTCCTACCTAGATGAAACACCGCCGTCGGTTCGCGAAAGGTTCCTATAATAATAACTCGCCATTACACACACACACACACGCCCGAGATAGACTTCAATATCAAAGATTTAAAAGGGAAATATTATAGTTTTTTGTCTACAGCAGTCACTCTCCGCGTGCTAGGTTTTGTTTTATCGTGACAAATGTCCAAAAAATATACAATAGGCGAACGGCGTAACAGTATATTATATTTTATTTTGTAAACACTCGTTTTTCCACACGCGAACAAGACGTCATTTTTAGCTAGACCCTAGGTCTTATAATTAGCGATCGAGTCATTTTTTTTTTTTTTTTTAATGTTTTATTAATTATTCCAATCGACCGTCATCGTTGCCATACCACACGGTATCTATAATTGCGCGAGTACGGGTACACCTCAAGAGGGGTGGAGCAAGATTTTGAACCCGAAACACGTAGGTACATGTACGCGTTTCCGAATATTATTAGCGCGTCGCGAAACTGACGATAATATTTCGGCGGAGACACGTTTTTACAATTTCCCTTGTATATACTTACACTTTGGAATAAAACCCGTGCCGAGGGATACAACGCCGTGTATATGCACACCGTATAGTCGTGACACTATTCGGCGGCGTCGCCGGTTTTAAATTCGAGATTTTGAATATAAACAATACACATTCACACACATATACAAATATATATATACATTCACACACACACATATATATATACACATTCACACACATATACATATATATATATATAGGCAGAGTACACGTTACACGGACACAATAATATACGCTATTTACACGCAGCGCGCCGTAGTCGGAGTTGACAACAAAGTTTCAACAGAAGTAAAAACTTTCTAGCAGACTTACCGCGGTAATCCGGTGATTTTTAAGGGGGGGCCATTTTTATTATTCCCCACTCCCGTCGCCCGCCAATCCGGTTAGGTTGGGTGGGCGAGTGTTATGGCGGGTGCAGGGCGAGTGGGTGAGTGTGTGTAGGATATATATTTTTCGTCCGTCCGTCTGAGCCCCTGTTCTAGTAATCTTTTTCTTTCCTTTAATGGACCGTTTAATGAGCTGCGAACTTAAAGTTTAGAATAAGTTGTATGAAATATTTACCGTGCAATAAATCAGTTCGAGCTAATATCTCCATTAAACGACCGTGAATACAAATCAATAAATAACTATGTTCACACCGACGGTAGAACGGTTTTATAGCAAAAGTGTTCACTTCACACTTCGTGAATAATAATAACAGAAAAAACATTTTTTTTTTTAAATTTTGCTCGAGACGCGTACATTTTTCGGAAATTTATCGCAAGTTCTTAAAATTATTGGACGGTGTTAGCTGTTTGACCATTATTTATTTTTATTTATTCTTCAAGAACATAATTGTCCCCGCTGAACATGTTTGAAATAAGAAATTAAATAATTACAATGTGCAATACGCATTATTCACTATAGAATATCAATATAAATAAATACAAATTTTCTTTTCTTTGTTTATACAATATAATATTATAATGCAATATTATATTAAAAATCATGTAGAAGGTTAAAAAATACATTATATGGCAATAAAATTAAAATGATCAATAATTATTATAAAACCGTCGAAATAATATAAAAAGTAATTCAATAATCCTCCATAATACGTTATGTTGCTTAACGATTTTTTAAGTTTGAAATCAACATTTTTGTTATCAAGACAAAAGAAATTACAATATTTACATTTTTTACGTTTGATATTCTGGCCTAACTGCCTAAGACGAACCATCCAAAGGACTACACAGATTTTATTTTAATTCAAAAAGTAAAGAAAAACAAAATAATTGATTTGCGTTGAATAAATGTATTTTTGTAGTTGAGGTGGTATGACAAAAAGAAAAGAATCGTATTTCTGTTGTTTTGCCAGAGAAATTATAACGAGTGTGATAGCTATGTTTTATATATTTTTTTGGTTTTAAAAAGAATATTACAAAAACGGAGTTAAAAAAAATATTATGTTAAAGGAATTAATAAATGTTATATTTAAATATTTAAAACACATTTAAAATAGTTTATAATTGCACTTATACGCATATACATTATGCATGTACATGTTTATTTTTTTAAATTCTAGAAACTAGTACTTTGCAAAATTTACATTTTGAGAATTTTATTCAAACAGCTTTGACAAATATAATTTAAAGTAAACTTATGACTAGATATAAATATTATATTAGTAGACATTTTATTCTAACTTCTAAACAATATATTGATAACAATTTTTTTTTTTTAATTTAATTAGAATTGTACCTACGCGTGTGTTCGTTTTAGTATTTAAATTTTATTTTATTATTTTTATTTTGTCACGTATGTGCACAGCAATCACTTTGTTCAATTCAATTATCCATGTGTAAACTTTTATGAAGTACACAATCGGACCTGTGAAAGTGTTACTTCACAGGTATTATGTGTCTGAAAAGTGTAAAAAAGTAACTCCTGAACAACCATATAAAAAAATGCTGTGAATCAATTCTAAATCCTGGAAACCTGCAGCTGCGTTTGAAATTGAATTTTTCCGTAGACTAGCGAGGAGTTTTATTTAATTTAAAATTTAAAAATAAAACACCCAACGGTACCGATTTCATGAGATCGATTATTAGAATTGATCTGAAACTAAAAAATTAATCAATTTCATTGTTAACAAGGTTGCCTTTTTTGAAAAGTAAAACTGATCGTAAATAATATTTAAAAAAATTAGATAACAATAAGTAATTTGAACTCATGATTTGAAGTTATTTATTTATTTCGAAAAATATAACGAAAAATGAAATTGCATGATACACTTCTAATTATTTCTTGGTCACGTATAAATACAAATATTATACTCTGATCAAAAATATGTTCAGTATAATTGTATTGTTGTTATACATTAGAAGTGTCTTTCAATGACTACAGGTGTAGGTACATCATGTACCATTTGGCACGACTATTAATTTTTAGTATAATTTTAGTGAACTTAATTATTCGGAATATTTCGCTCTCACGGTAAACGTAAATAAAAATGCTATAGTAAACACTATTTGGTAAGCTTGACAAATATTGTCTATTGTACAAAATTTGTTTTAAAATTATCTAAATAATAAAAAAAAAAATGTCAATAACACGTGTTCCGAGTTCACCATTTTAAGTACCACTAAAAAAAATAAAATTCGATATTATACGGTAAACGAACGACGACGATTCAGATATATGTATACGCCTAATATCTTCAATTATTATATTATTGTGTCAATGAAAAATGTCAACATTGATCGAACTCTTATTAAAAAATATAGCACATACCTAATAATATACTATGCAGTTTTTAAACCCTTAGGGTTTCGTCGTCGTAAAATAAATACGTCACATAATCCATTAAAGTTTATCGCTAAAGATTTCTAAACTTTATCACATAATACCACTTTATAGTGTACGAACACACGTTGTAACGGCTCATAAATTATTATAAGTGCAACGGTCAGGAATGTCTCGGCGTGACAAGCCTTTCAGTTCGAACCGAAAGTTGTTTATTTTCACACTTTTCTACATAAATACAGTTTTTATAGTGCGCGTGACATTATTATATTATATTATATTCAACGCCGTTTAACCGCATAATTAAACACAGACACAGGGCGCTTTAACGCGTACCGCCTACATACCTGGGCATGTATTATATACCGGCTGATAATATCTATGCTCCGAAAGGATATTGTAATAACGATTTCCTACTTTTTCTTCCCACGTTATATCTATCCTTAATCTCTTTCCTCTGCACGGATCATTGGAGTCGGCGCGATTTCCAGAGGACCGCCGTGTCCTCCTGCTTAAAGTGCACGTGCGTATACTTGTATATTTAATGTACTCGCACACGTCTCCGCGCCGGCCGTGGAGGTGTATATACCCGTGTAATGTGCGCACTTCGAATAAACGCCCTCCGGTTATTTCATATTATATATTATACCCACATTTATATATATATATATGAGTAAATATAATACATTATATACTTACCTAACCCCCGTGTACACTATATACATATATATATATATCGCGGGGCTGTATTATAGCGGTGTTTTATATCGCAAATGGACTCGGACAGTTACGAGTGACCCGGCCAATTGGACGCGACGCATAAACATCAAAAACCACCTAGCCGAGTAAAACAATAGTAATAATAATAATAAAATAAAAAATATTAACAATACTACTATTTCCGTTTTGTCGTTCTCGATAATGGTAATATTTTGGAAAACCGATTGCCGATACGGATATTCCGGCGGCCAGATATTACAATAAACATATCGCAGCAATAACAGTAATATTAAATCGCATGTCATTATTCATTAACGTTCGTCGTCCGCGTTTTATTCGTGGACGGTTCGCAATAATATTGTTGTCTGCCCGTTGTTCGGCCGACGGATCGCGAAGCGAATAATTATTTCGGTCCCCACCGCAGTTCGGCGGTGAATTTGAAACTAGAGGGTTTAGGTACCTACACCAACCAGTAATATACCGCGTTAAGTGTCGTATAAAGGCTGTATAAAATATTACGGTACCATATAGGACACGCCGAGAATTTCGATGAGACGGGTGCTACGCAGAGTGCTGAAGCAGGTATATGCAAAATACGTACCTATATAGTATGTAGGATGTACGCATTTACCTTTTGTACAATTTTGGCCGAAGCGACGTTTTTTTTTTTTTTTCCAGACGAAAAATACTTTACGAGTTCGTTTCATACACGCCGTGGCCACATCCGTATGAGCGTTTTATATTATTATATTATACGCAGACCCGGTCCGCTGCAGAAGAAATTACTAACATTCTAAACGATTGCACAATTTTTTTGAATTTGATTGTTTGACCAATTCAACGATATCCGAGCGTAAAAGTATTATTCGGACTAGGGATCCGTAAAACCCACGGCAATGTCGCTTAGAGATCTCAACGCGTGTTACGAACGCTCCACCGGCTTGGAGTCTACGCGTGGTGCAGAATAAAATATGGTTTCAACAGCGGTTACTATCACGCATATTATACCAAGCTATTGTAGTGAATCAATAGAGTCAATTAGATGAATAACTCAATCGATCGCATGCTCGTGTAGGCGAAATGTGTCCGTCTGACCGGATCACAAAAGAAGCGAATCGGTAACTTTAAAAAAAAAAAAAAGTCGGTAGTCCAAAGGTATAAAATATCTTCTATACCTATAAGCAAGTCAATAATATATATGACAGTGGCAAATATAGGATTTTTTTCATGGTGGGTACTATGTTGATAATAAAGCTTCTTAGGTACTTATCATGAACAACACAACTTCGGGGTAAAATCAAATTTCACCTATTTTTTGAAAGTAGTTTAAAATATTAATACGTTTATTTCTGCGTGATGTATGAAATCTAAGTAATTTATAATAAAAAAAAACATTTCAAGAATGGCGGGTCAGCTATCAAGCGCCCCCCCCCCATCCCCTAAATCCCCCGCTGATATAATATATAACGTGACATTTTCACACCAGATAAGAGTGTTGTCTAATAACATCGTCACAACGTCTTCGTTTTTCAAGCTCTCTAACTTAATATTTATAATATTCATATAATTCTATTCTTATACAACAAAATGTATAATTTAATATGTGACTGGCGATCTGATGGTATGCAAACATTCTCACAAAAGAGAAATATTATTTTTAACTACATAATGGAAAATATTTGATGTACAACAATTGCTCGGGTTATAAAATCTTGGCAACTTGACAATCATGAGAAAATGTATAATCACATGGGGGTGAAAGGGTTTTCATGGAACGACGATTACAAACTCGGCAAGACTTAAAACGTAACCAAAATATTAAGATGACGCCACTTACACTTCACATGTCTGTGTCAAATTTGTTAACTTATATTATAACTGGGTATATTACAATAATTAATAATTTCAACGGTTAACGTAAATTATCATGAAAGCAGTTGAAATAATTTTAAGAGCATTATGAATCATAATACTCTTAAACGCCAAACTTTGACATTTGTTAAAATTCTGTGTAGGTAACAATAAATTAATTTTAGGAAATTAGAGTCGAGTCTTGTTGAGTTGAGTTGAGAGGGTCTTGTTAAAGTCAACTGATTTGCGGAATATTTTGCGAAATATATTACAATTGTATCCTTTTTTTCTACATCCTGTGCGTATTTTTTTTACACAGGTAGTTCATTTTTAAATTAAATTCAAGTTTACTCACATTAACATAATACTATAGCTATAATATTATCATCATACGTTTATTTTTAACATTAATTTAAATGAAAAATTGTTCATCAAATGCGATATATAGAGGCGGTTGCTCGAATAAACCTTAAACAATTATTTATGTAATTATTAAAATTAACATAATAAAAATTCGCAAACAATATAATATTTTTGAACGTGTAGGCAATAGTTGGTACTTTTACAATTGTCGCGTCATGCCGATGTTATGTTTACCTTTGCTTCGAAAATTCTTTGCACGTAATCGGAAAAACGCTAACGAATGCGGAGTCGATCAATGGAAAAACGCGTATGTATAGTTGTACATGGAATATTATCGTTTCAAATTGTTTAAATATTCAACAAAATAAACGAGATTTGAGCAAACATAATAGTCTTGCGATGCGATTACTTATCAAAACAAAGTGTGCGTAATATTTTATTATTATTACGACGCGCGTATATCATTATAATACGTCTTGCTGTTGTATTAAAATAAGTGAATTGTTCAATTATATAGTAATAATAATAATATATTAATAGCACGGAAAAGTGCTCAATAATTCAATATGATATATGCGCGTATATAAACAACAGGTAGGTACGAAGTATGAACCACGGTTAGGGTTTTGTTCGTCGTGTCCGACTACGACTTACCCGTGTGGGTGCGCATCGCGTTAAGTCTCGTCGTTTTCACGCACCGACACAATCCGACAACCATCAACGAACGCAACTCGACCCGATAATATGATACATATTGTTATTATAAAATATTTTTTTGATATTTAATATACTGTCAAGCGACCGCCGTGATCGTATTCCAATAATATTACAGACCATTATAATATCATATTATCAGTGTTCGATGCGAACAATTAATAGAAGGGCGTTGAATTTGAGTACCCGAAGATTTAAATTTCTTATTCGTTAGGATATACCTAATGTCATAAGCATACGCTAAAATATTTGTTTTTTTTTTTTTAAAAAAACGGATAATCCGTCCGTCCGCTTCCCGTTCCATATTTACAAGATCTGCGATTATTATATTATGCACACACGGTCGCGTTTCGCACTGGATATATTATGTACCTCCACAGTCGTCGTTTCTTTCATATTATTTTATTATTCCACCGATCCTTCATCACAATATGATAATAATATAATATCGTAATGATAATATATATATATATAAATTATAATTTTATTGCGTAGACGCCGTTACGCGGGCCATTTAAACGCAGGGACATGATTATATTATTAGAATATAATAATAACATAAAGTCCGCCGGAGCGTACACGCCGACACCGTCGCGGCGGCGTATATATTATATCATAATGGACGCATCGTACTGCACTGGCTCACCGTCGCTTAATTAACCACTGCCGACGGCATGTGTGTGTGTGTGTGTGTGTGTGTGTGTGTGTGTGTGTGTGTACAAGTGCGGTATACCATGGTAATGATATAAGCTACAACCGAAACCGCCCAAACTAGAGGATATATACATCCATGTTTCACGTCTCTCGTGCCCATTGTCTTTGGACCGACGCCAGTTTTCATATTATTATACACGTCCGCACGCGACGGTGACACGTTGTAAATTAGCTTTCGGGGGCGGTGACGTGCCGCGTAATTTCTTTACGCCATTCGAGCCCCGACAACAGCAACCGCCACCTGTTGACTTGTAAATATCGCGGCGCGACGGATACGGCATCACCCCCCCCCCCCTCCCCACAATCAGCCGCCCCGCCGTCCGACGATACGTTTTTCGGCCGCACTCGGACAAATACTGTAGCAACCGTGGTCCTGGGTAATGAAAAAACTCTCTCGGAAAAGCGCACGATTTATTAAACATTACGCCGCCCGTCGTCCGCGCGCGCAGGACATGGCTCGTCGCCGTGAGACGAACACCGGATGTAATTGCGCGCCGGAAAAGCGTTTTTAAACGGTCGTGTCCAAACAATCCGAGTGAACGTAAAGAATTCTTCTACTTTTATTTTCCCGTCGCGCCGGCGGAGGAAAGGAAAATAAAAGCAAAATAAATATAAAAATACCGGCGAGAAAAGCAATAATAGATTTCCGCGGCGTTCCGCAGTCGTCATTAATTGCGCGATGCCCCCCCCCCCCCAACATCATGACTCGCGCAATGGTCACGGGGACGAGGATTGATTAAATACGTTGGACCGGTGCGGAATTCCGCGAACGAACGGCTTTAATATACGTACGCCGGACAGCCGCGGTCCACGCACTATACCAGCACGTTGGTAACGACGGTATACGCCGTCCTCTGATAATAATAACGATGATATTATGGTGTTCCGGTCGATTACCGGTGCGTGAACCCATCGTAGTTTCTCTCGCACGACGGTATAGCCAATTCGTATTGATATTACTATTTTGCTGACACGGATGCGCTAGGTAAAATTTAAGGGGGGGGGGTCAAATAAAAAAACTGTCGAGTGTAAGCTCAATGAAGTGGTTTAATGTTATTTCAACATTGACCATTGATGTTTGGATAATTTACTGTCATATAATTATACTTATTTCATATCCTGATAGTGGTTAAAAAAAAAAAGTTTGTTTTTTACCATCTAGGTACCTGACTAGGTAATATCGTGGTAGTACATATTTAGTTATATAAGTAAATATTATTTTCCAGGGGAGAGTGAGTGTCCCGTATTGCCCTCCTCCCCACAATGGCTCCCATGTTTGTAGACGATCACCAGAGTACGTGGCATAATAGTTTTCATACGATACGCAGCGTCTCAATTGGAACACAAGCAATAATATTAATGGTTACGTTTGCTAAAGAAATTTGGATATGAGAGCACATACGTCCGAAAATCTCGTTGAATCAAAGCAGTACATTTAGAAAGAAATAAGAAAAAAACAACTACCGTGGGTATAGGGACATCGGCCACCGATGGTGTAAAGTAAACCAACCCCTGCTTCCCCTCTAATCGATTTACTAACGCTGGAGCGGATACGATATGAAAATGTTGACTTAATATTTTTCATGTATTGACTTAATAGGTACTTAAAATTGTGACTTTTATTTTAATAATTTAATATACTTAATAATATTATATAAATTGGTATAGTTTAATAGAAAAAAAAAAAATTTAATTGGTGACCAAAATAGTGTACTGTCCGAAAACGGTTCCGCCCGTATCGGGGTGATATTTTAATATAATATGTAAAGAGATTTAAACACAAACATGAAATGTCGATCAACTAACAACACGAAATGTATATTATTATAAAACATTGAATAGTAATGAATTGTGTATAATTCGGTAAAAATTAGCCGAAATTCCAGCAACCGACACAAAACTATATATTTTGTGACTATGTTATACACAGTTTGACTGGCGATAAAATCAATAGTTATAAACTAAATAATATTATGTCATAATGTTGTTTTAATATTTCTGTAAAATATCCATTAGGGACAAACAATATTTATAGAATAATAATAAAACAAGTGTACATTTTTTTCACAATAGTTAATGACAAATTAGGAAAATAATATATAATAATTGTATTTTTTTTTTCATATTATGTATTATAATACCTATATTTTTCCCATTATACAAAACAGAAAAATCTATAATAATTATTTATCTCATCGTTGCTTAACAAATTGGTTTATAATGTGCTACGCTCGATTACCAATAAGCTATTAATTAAACCAGAGCAGACGATTATATACAAATTGCTATTTTAATAATTAAAAAAGTGGTGAATATCCCATTATTATTGGTATTTCGTTTTAAATAAATAATAACAGACTTGTTGAACATTTTTTTTTCAATGGTAGTAGTTCGATGATGCTCTCAGATTTGAACACTGCACAATTAATTACTATGGATCATAAACTATTGAGTATTGACGATTCTTTGTAATGATCATTTTTAAAATAGTTTCTGTAAGTGTAAACAACTGACAGCCGAAGAACAATTTTGAAAAGATGCCAGCCAGCCTGATATTAACCATGCTCCAGACAAAATCGTTTTTTTTTTAAACAATTATTTATCTTGAAATTCAAAATTAATTTTTCAAGTCACCACTATCTATTGCTATAATACCGTCGTAAGCGAAAGAAGACAAGAGCAACGGAAACCAACATTTTTAGTTCAGTGATTTTTAGGTTCATTTTAAACGGCCGCTAGTATTTTTAATTTAATATTTAATTAAACTGAATATTTTACTGGCTATTATTAATTTATAAGAGGAACTTTATGCGACCAAATGTTAGTGTCACTGCTTTATATGTCATGCAGATAAGGCAAATAAAAGTTTTTAAATAATGACTTTGATTATTCTATAATCGAATCAGTTGGAAAATTTTCTATTTTGAAATCATTGATCAACATTTGATAAATTGAATACTGAATTTATTTCATACCTAACCAAAATAATAGTAATGTTTTATCCACTATATTTGATGTATAAAACAACTCAATAATTAATGAAAAAAAAAAAAATAATGTCCCACGTTAGAGTATCACTTTGTATCGTTTGGTAATCAAAAATTGTTAATAGTTCAGAGAATAGTGTTTGATTCGTTTATAGTGTTGTATTACATTTTTATTATTAATCTAGCTATCTGACCAATTTATAGTTTTCAGTATTTAATAATAAAAGATAAAAAAGAAATAAAAATTGTTTGGCTTAAAGTATTTATCACTAATTGTGTTTGAAAAAGTTTCAAACTCAAGTTTAGCTATATTACATAATCAATATAAAGTTTTATTCTTGCACAAAATGTAACCTCTACAGTTTTGAATCAAGCATTAATTTCTTTAATTAGTGATTGTCTACCTATATCACACAAAGAGTAATTTTAACTTTGAATAGTAAGTTGATTGTTTCCAGAGACTTGAATGAATAATATCTACGAGGGTTTTAAATAAAAAATAATTTAACACTGATATAATACAATTTTTGTACATTTATGTTATAATAGACATATTGACACATATCGTGCTTACATTATGATTATTACAAAAGTTTATAAACGTGTACAAAAAAATAAAATAGTTTTGTGTGGTTTTTATTGTTTGTTATAATATCGTACTATAGACAATACTGATATGAATACATAAATATTAAAACAATAGCAGTTTAACTGCAGGTAGTGAGTTATAATATTTGATTGGATAATTTTAAATATTTTTAGATTTTACCATTAATCAACATAGCATGAAATATTAACACGCTAAGCTCAGTTCGGCGTTGACCCGCTTCCCGGTCACACATAATAATAATAATATGTTCGTTTCGATATCACTGTTCGTCGTTTAAGTAAATCATTTTATGCAATTAATACCTTCGATGCGGTCTCTATATTTTCAACATGAGTTAGAACATGGATTTATCAAATCACCTAATCACCAAATAAAAAGCACAATCACGGAATCTACAAATTCACAAAGGGGGGGGAAATCCGGGACTCTGTCAATCAATATTAAAAACATTAACAGTCATACCGCACCAAAAAAAAAAACCACGATTAGAAAACTTACGGTACTAACGGTTTCTCGTGTAAGTCACCGACTTCATTTCTGATTATCCGATGTTGTGGACGCTTAAACTGAAATGATATTCTTGGTCACACGATGTCTACAAGCACCTGCAACTATCACTGAATTCCTTGCATCATCGTTACGTCCACAGAGACGTTGTGTAGAGGATAATTATTAGAAACCTTCACCGCTCAACCTTCACCGCTGAAATCTCCGAGTCTCTTACCGAACTATAGGCAATTCGTGAACGTCAAAAAAAAAAAAATGGGAATGGGCCGCTTCCGATCTTTTTCGTCGTCCTCAAACCCAGCTCTAATAAAAATAAAATATTCTTAATCTATCCACACTAAACTGTTCACCACGATCAAGGTAAAAATGCTTTATAAAACCAAGAGTAGCCCACCGCTGTACAGCGTCATAACTGACAGGTTTATGACGGGCACACCTCAAACCACTTGCATCTTGCTCCCCTCTGAGACAAGTAGGCCAAACAAGATCACTCCGAAGACTTCCGTGACAAGGATTGTATTAGCAGTCTTGCTAAGTGCGCCCTTTATGTGGAAGCGATCACACTTTCAATAGTTCTAAAGGATGTTCGGCGTGCACAAATGCCTTCCTCGCAAGTATACAACTGTAATACCAATCAGTCTGAGCACCTCCTCATCCCACACAAGAAACCCACGGCGGCGTTTCTTTCCAACTCCCCCGCTGTCCAGACGAATTTGTCTTACGTATCCTTTCTGGATATTTCGGCGTCAATAATATCATATTACCTACCTAATAGTAGGTACGTACACCGCTGTCTGAGTTCTTTCAAATCCGCTTACTTCGTTAATATTATTAATCCCATCCTCTCTCTCCTTATATACTGCACAACCAATAATATAATATATTACACCGTCTTAGTCTATTATTATTTCTTTCTCATTATTATTTTTAATTATTATCCAACGTTATCGTTACTCATTAGAACACGTTTTACCTACCCGGACACTTTTAATTGGTCTTCGGTTATATATTTATATTAGTATAATCTCGAATTTCAATAACATTTCCTTTGTTTTGTTCACAATATAATCTGTTTCGCCGTATTCGCTTAAAAAGTTAAAATATAATTGTTTATTATAATAATGTAATAAATCAGTAATATTATGTAGGTATGTGTTTTTTTATATCTTAAATTTGTTAAGACAATCTTAAACAATTGTTGAGCGACTGATGGTTAGGTTATCGAGTCCACTAAAATAAAAACACGTTAAGTATAATAATTTTCTAATATTGGAGAAATATATGTTACCGAACCAAAATAAATAAATGTTGACATTGATGTTAATGTTTGGCCTGTCAATGGCGTCAATGGTTTGAAATATTTATTTCTATCTTTTATTTATATTTACGTGTGTACAATTGATAAAATAAATTGAAAGCTTTATCAGCGTTATTTGACGTGAAATTAAATGTTGATATTTTCACGATAAGTTTTATAGTATACGAAAATCAATAAAATCAACTTTATATATTATTATTTTCTAGGAAGAAATGCTTATAAGCTATATAGGAACGGTTAATTATAAAAAAAGAAACGTCAAACCATATTAAAAATCCTATAAATGTGCTTTATTAAATTTTATAGATATTCTGTAGGTAGTTAAAAGAAACGAATGCCCTTCAAAACAATAAAGAAAGAAAACAATTCGTATAATATCTGTAACTTGATCACAGCAGTATTATAAAATTCTAATACTATAAATTATTAACAATTTAAACTACTACTGTATTTAAATGAAAATTAACGGTTTTAGAAGAATAGATTCTTGGACTTACCAGTTGTTATGGTAATATATAATTGAAAAGTGCCGTTTAATATTTTAATATTTTACTTTAATGCGTGTAACAATGAAGTAACTAACACAAATTTAAAACTTTTATGTAAACTACTGTAATAGTGAAAATAAAAACGCTAATAACCTTTGAAACCTTAAAATTATTTAAATAAAAATGTCAAGGTTGTTTATTTATGTTTACGAATTTTTCAAATTAAAAAAAAATATTACTAGGTATTTTTAAATATTCCATATTTTTATCTAAAATATCAGTAATTATTTAATAACCATATTGAAACCGTATTTTAGAACATTCTCGTTACTCGTTGGCATAAGAAATCTATTCAAAATGTAATAATCATAATCGTTTGAGTGTTGTTTACTGTGCAATAAAAGTTCAAAAATATTATGAAAAAAAAATAAAAATAATCATCGATCTATATATAAACGGTTTCTACATTGATATTATTATTTTTCAAATAACAAAAGCGGTAGTATGTAACTGAAATCTTTATTCCCGTTGAAATCAAATCATAAAATAACTACCTACCTATTTACATTTGGACCTCTAGACTCGATTTAAGGCAAAGTACAACCTATTAATTTAAAACGTATTGCTTTTAAACCCTTATATGACGAAGAAAGTTTTGAAAATGACTCCGTCATATAGGACAAAACGTTTTTATTTATTCATACATAAATCCAACCTTTACAAGATTAAAAACATTGAATTATTTTCTACAGTATTTTAAGTTGTTCTTATTTTCGCTTTTTCCTGTATATAAGACGTTTATTGTTTAGTTAGTTTGGTATATAATTTATCGTAATAGATGAAAAACCGTTTCATAGTATGTTCTCTGTTATAGAATTCAGCTTTTAAACGCACTGAATAGAAAATCTTTTAAAGAAACTATACCTACGTATTATTGTATTGGTAGATATATTTTTGAATAGAGTTTAAATAATTTCAATAATAAATGATAATATTAATTATTTTTACAACACGCATTATGAAAACGATACATTTTACAATAAAATACCTACTGATAAAATATTCTATGTCGGGTGACAATATTGTAATTATGTGATCCGTTCCTGATTTCATTATGTTAATCGCAATGATTTCGTAGTTCCGTACATTTATTCAAATGTTATAATAAGAAAATATGTTTAAAGTTGTATGTTTCAAGGAATAAAATATAATCAAAATAATCATGGTTCCAATTTGAGTTCCAAGAAATCAATACGTTTATTTTGTATAATTACTGTTCACATTTCAGTTACTTCATTTAGGTATTCCAGAGAGAGATTTTTAATTAATAACTCTAAAACATCCATACAACTATTTTCAATTAATTTTCAAAAAATGTGTATATTACTTTAGGTTCATTCCATCTAGATGTAGGCACGATAGTTCATAATAGTCATAAGTGAATAGATTTTTACCAAGGTTTTAAAAGTGAGAGCTGTCACAGATAATACTGGAATATTATTATTTGATTTTATTGACTAGGAAACGATAAGGTAGGTACTTATGAAAATATATAGTAATTATCATCACTTAATAATATTTATGAATAATTACTCATGTGGTTGTCGTATTGAATCCATATTTTAATTGGTTTTTACTGAGTGAACGTACTTTGTTCGATAGTTTGGGTAAATGCGTAATTATTTAAAATAAACCAACATTGGAATGTAGGTAGGTACATGTAAAATAGTATACAGATAATTCGTAAAGTATAACTTGACGTTGTTGTACTTAAATACTGACATAGTAGTTTCTAGTGTAAAGAGGTTTATTCGAACCTTAAACTGTTAACAATTTTATATCTAAGCGTGGAAAAAGTTATGTAAACTTTCACAAAACTCTATTATTCAAAACAATATAACGAAAATACTCATTCTTTTGTGGACATTTGTTATTTCTTTTTTGTGTGCAGTTGAAGGGGCATAGCAATTTTTGTGTAAAATACTAAAATCAACATTTTTTTTTCTTAAGCTTATGAATTTTGTAGTTTGTAGTCATAAAATAAATATAAATAAACAAATGTGTATAATACTCTCGATTTTAGAAGTGAAAAACTAATTTATTCAAAAGTCTCGACCGATTATACATTTTAGGCAAAATATAATTTAATTTACTTAATACAATATGACTTATGGTTAACCAACCTGCGGCTAGTGCCATCGACACATATATTCAAGGATTTAAAAGAAATAACTATGATAATGACGTTTTTGTTTGCTTAAAAATCTACGGGAAAAAATACGTAAAACTAACTTGTATTGAAATTGTGAGATAAAAATTTAAACTTAATAAATTAATGATACAAATACTTACCATGTATCGCCGCGCGACGGGTAGACATACCATGTAATGTGTCGAATTACGCGCGAAAAGATTTACTATAATATACTTAGATGGCGTTATTGGATTTTCTTTTTTTTTTTTGTAAAAACGTACTGTGACTATAGACACTCGACGTGAAGTTGGTATATTACATGTTGTGTCGTATAAAGTTTCGTATGTGCTTCAAGGGGTCCGCTCACGCGCTTTATTATTATACTGATGCGACAGGAAATATCGTTAGAAACACGATTCGAAAACAACAAAAAAGTGTCTATAAATTTAAAATGATTAATCGGTCGTCCCGAAAACGCAATGCCCATACAAAACATGTCAGCTCCCTAGCCGAATATATATATACGTTTTTTTCTCTTCGTCTTCTCCTCCTTCGAACTAGACGAACAGTCGTTTCGTGCCGCACATATTGTTGAAAAATAATATTTAGTGCGCGTACGAGAAAATACACTACTGTGCGGTATATAAAAATAATATAATATTACAATACTATTTAGGTAAGGCGGGGGGGGGGGGGGGGGTGGAGGGGCGCGTTCAGTAATAACATTATATTATTATGTCGATACTAAAACGGGTCGTTGAAAAATACAATTTACCTAATACTTTAATAATATAATATTATATTATTAAACGTCATGTCCGAAAGTATATAGCTTATATACCAACGCGTATATCGATATAATATTTTATATTCATATCAGTTTTTTTTTTTTTTACTCTTTTTATTCCGAGAGGAAGGAACAGATATAATAATATTATAAGGAATATAACGTGCACGTGTCGTCGTCGTCGTACCAAGAACTCTGCATGACATTTGCAATTTATTTTAATAATATTTTACTGTTTTTCAATTCGCCGGCTCCGATCACGGTCCGCTATCTATCGCACGTCTATACGGCAGTCTTGATATTTCGCGCCCGAAAACGCGACGCTTGTCCTGTAATGATATCATTATAGGTAATATAGCCGAACAGTGTTATGTACGGTGCCCATTATACGCCGTACCGTATTTCGTGGACACCCGGCAAATCGCTGCGGAAGAGCCCCATCGTTTGGACCGAACCCGGCATAAAAATATATATAACATATTATATTAATGCTATGCGAAGTGGGGGGGGGGGGGGGTGGACTCGTCGAAAATCATTACTACGACGACTACTTACATATATATATATATATATACGACAGACTAGCACTGCAGGCGCACCAGCGAAAGGTCCGTATTATATTATTACATCGGTAGGTATTACTATACACATGATATTATTATTACATATTTATTTATTTATTATTAAAATTCCGTTCGGACAAATCGCGTGGGCCAGCGACTATTTTTTATGTTTATATTATGATCCGTCTCCACGGCATGCGCGCCGCCCGCCGTCCCCGAAAACCTTATTTTATCGGACCGGATCGCTTTTACGGCGCCATTAGCCGGAAGTCTCCGCATAACGACGTTAACGAAAAAATGCGATTGTCGACGGCGTAGAAAGGTATCGTCCTGTCGTGCGCGGGCAGCGGACGACGACTGTAACGGAATTGGAGGAAAATAGTACAATACCGATTCGATCACTCGACGTTTTTTTTTTTTTTTTTTTTACCGTCGGACAGGTTAGGTTAGAATGATATTGCTTACAGTTTCGGACAAAATATGTCTTTTGTTTAGCGTTTAAATGCGTCGTAGTAATGATGATACTATTACGGTCGTCACGATAATAAGTGTTTCGCCGAACGACCGATTGTAATGATATGACGTTATCGGCTTTCTTCCGTTCGATTCGAAATGTGCAATGCATATTACAATAATAATTGATACTTCATTGCTCGGATGACCTAATTATATTATGTCTCCTCCAGGCGATTGTCTCGACGGCAACGACGGAAATAGGTACCCGCCGTGGTGCGTGGGCGACGGACAACGACTGTCCCTTATACGGACTGTATTGGGTAAAAAGAGTACAACACCGATTCGATCACTGAGCTGGACGTTTTATCATCGCAGGCGTACACGAATCGTTTACAGTTTCAGACATTTTCGTGTCCTATATTTTATAGCGTATAAAACGAGGTAATGATGATATGATGATAGTGTGGACATTATAATGGTACGTGTTTCACCGAACGACTGTTTATAATATAACAATGTGTAATCAGCTTATTTCCGTTCAATTCGAAATGTGTGCAATGCATATTATAATTAATACGTAATCACTCGGATAATTGAATTATATTATATTATATATCTTATTTGATGTCTCTTCCAGGTGATTGTCAACGGCAACGGCGGTAGATGTGTCGTGGGCAACGGACACCGACTGTGGTGTTGGAGGGGGGGGGAAGCAATACAGATTCGATAACTAAACACGTCGGGTTATCATTGCAGGCGTCCAAACAGTATTATTTACAGTTTCAGACATTTTCACGTCTTACGTTTAGCAAATAAAATAACGTCGTAATGATATCATTATTATGGTCGTAAATGTAATAAATAATAATAATATGTTATCTTTGTCCCGTTTGATTCCGCAAAATGTGTATAGGTAATGAATGTTGTATACGCGTCGTTACTTAAACGACTTAATAATAGAATTAATACAAAAAAAAATTGAAAGGAATTAGATATTTTGACGAGAGTGACATTTCGACGTGTGGCATTTTCGCAAAGGATTTCACTTTTTATGGCATGGAAGTATTTGGAAGAATTTCCGAGTTGAATTATTATGATATTAATTTTTTATAAGAATTTTCTTTCGAAACATTAAACACAATAATGTATTATAATATTCTATTCTATTTCTGTCCATTATAGTTGGAGTATCTTCCTTTTGACATTATGGTTCGCTTGCTATGCTCGACAGTGTTATGATCATACTATAGACGAATCAGTAAATGTCGCGATCTTTTGTTTTGAACAATCAAACTTTGCCCGCGAAGCGTAAAAATCAATATTTTTTTTGACCACAAACATTATAGCAGCAGCTATCGTGTGGTCTCCCAGCGGGGGGGGGGGGTGCTTGCTTATAACTCCACCCAAAGATAAATAGGTATACAATGGCGTCGGCCGACGTTATACCTCGAAATCCGACGTATAGGTAATTGATGTCTTAACGCTCGGACAATATTAATGCGTCACGTGGCCACGATTAGTTTTCTATAACGTTGAGTCCGATACGCCAATCGGCCGCCGTGTCGTTATCCGGAAACACCTATAAGCATGATATTATGCTCGCTTATATAGGGACCCACGAATTGATAATTTACGCTTGTCACGAATATTAATAATTCATACATAAATAAATGAATATACTATAGAAACAGATTACTCCCCGACGACGGCGTACCTGTACGTATTATAAACGCACCTCCCTTGTATATATTATATAACACAACTGTTTCACGGTAAGAAGTGATAGCACACCTCTGTATAATATATTATACAACACCTCCAGACGGTTCGCGCAAAGCGTTCCGTTATATGCGAGTGCAGCCGCCGATATGTTTGAATATTTTATAGGCGCCGTACACCCATAAGAATATGGCGTAGCTGCCGTGCAGTATATTATATAAAACCTATATAATATTGTGTGTACATAACCCACTCGTCTGACTATGTGCACACACGCGCACGTCACACCGAACACACGCACGCACGGTGTATAAATAATTATGTTACGCTCCGAGAGTATAAATATTTACGAGGAAATTAGTCCATCCGTTGTTTTTGTTGTCAAGTTGATTACGCGCGAGGAACGCAGACCCGCGAACTCGGGACTTTGCCCGTGCCTTTACCTTTGTTGCAAAATACATCAAAGGCCGTGCCGGGGAAAATTATAATACACAGACTGACGTCTATACGCAGTGTTTAGTGTTTGAGAGGACTGCGGCGCAACAAAAACAAAATATCGAACGCGACCGCGCTCGGATACGTAGACGAAACTGACGCGGTTCTCCGTCGGAGATCCCGTTAAAATATCTTCAGCACTCCTTCAGGACACTGCTCGTCTCCAGGATATCATCCCTACGTCGCTGCGGCTGCTCCCGGAAAATCCGGGAAAACGTCCGACCCAGGAAATGGTCTGCAGAAATGAGGCACCGCGCTTCGGCCTCGGGACGTCTCGAATAGAGTCGTCCCCGCCGCGAGACCCCCCCCCCCCGTCTCGAGTTTTTCCGTTTCCGTTTAATTAGGTATTTATTATTTTTATTCATCTACCGTATGGCGTACCGTATTGTTTATGGATTCCACTAGTAAAGCTGTATTCATATTACGTATAGAAATGAAAAAAAGAAAAGTTTAATATAGCAAACATTGGATACTACCGCGAGAAGGGAAAATTTGATAAATTTAAATACTTACCGCAAAACCACTTCTCTCGGGAGATAACCACTCGGGCTACGATCTAGGTCTTGCAAACACAACATTTTTACATGCAAAAATACGATAGATAGACCAACCTCATACGGGTGTTACTGGAAATAGTAACAGTGCACTCGTTAGCTAACGAACCAATTATAATATCATCTATGTTCGACACCAAATGTACACTCTACGTCTTACCGGGGTATAATAAATAACAAGAATATTATATTTTCTGCCAAGATATTATGGCAGACGAGTTGATAAAAACTTTTCTACCTACTGATCTCGAACAAACTTGAAGAAATAAAAAAATAATTTAATTAAATTGCATACTCAAATGTTATTAGATAACTCGTCGTGCATAGATCATTACTACCACTACAAGAATCAGACAGACCTACTTCGCCCACATATATCCCTAACAAGTATGAAGGAAAACTAAACTGTCAAAGTGACAAACTTCTCACAATCAAACACATCGTCCCATTATATTGTATAAAATTATTCTCATTAAAGTACGTAATAGTATTATAGGTAGCAGTCATCTATAACTAATCTAGAGAAGCAGTCGAAAAACTTAAAAACCAGTCTCAACGATCTCATACATTGATATTTTTTTAAAACCAATGATATTGATTCGAAAATATAATATGAAGACAATATTATATGCAATGAATTGTAAGACAATATGTGTGTTATCCCTATGTTTTTATGTTCAATAAACTGTACTTAGTCGAGTTCAGTTGATTTAAAATAAGATGTCCATCATAAAAATGTATGCTTTAACGTCCTAATAGTTAAAAATGTTATGTCTAAGAAAGACCAAATACACAGAAGCTATAATATTTACCGTATTGTAGCGTTTTTAAATTTTTAATATCACTAGGTTAATCTAGAAAAGGTTTAATATTTTCAAAGGTCTGTTATTTTTTAAACTGTTATACCTTTTTTTATATAAAAAATATCTAAAAAATTACACCATTACGAGTCACTATTCTCTTATATTTTATTATGAGCACATCGTATGCCTTTGCTTAGACTGTAACTTTTCGTTTTGTCCCGCACGATATTGTTAATATTTACTTGCTGGTGGGTAACATAATATTATAAAGAGACAAGGATACCGTTGAATATTAATATTGACTGTGACAGTAAATAATATTACATATTATGTGTTTCGCAGTATGCAGTATATTTTCGCACGTGGACACGCGTGAGCACAAATATCGAAAAATGCAATTTGCGAATAATAAGAATGAGAATACGAAATGATATATTTATTTTGTTTTTATTAATGTAAAGAGAATGGAGGCGCATCGTTGAACGCAGTATGATCATCATACTGATGTCGCATTTTGTGGTATGTAAGATTTCAAATATGTTATCCATGTACGACTTTACCATAAAATCGGTAAGATAAGGTGTGGTATGCATTTTACGTACCATTTAAATGTTACACGAATTTCTACTATTATTTGTGTACAAGAGTGGATATAGTTGTTTTGGTCCAATCCAGATTTTAAGGGACGCAACAAAAATAATGATGTAGACTCTGAAAGAAGATGAAGGACATGCAATGTACCTTGGTAAATATCTACGATGAATGAAAGGTTAGTTTTGAGAAAAAATAAATAATTTGACCAGTGACCGAGAAAATAAATTTGTTTTCAAAAATAATCTGAATAAAAATAGTGTTAAAACTATCAGTTTAAACTTTCAAGGCGCATACTTATGTACATTTCAAATGCATCAAATGTATCAGCACAGCTCAATATTGTAAATTACGCCTCAAGTCTACGAAATACGATATTATATTTTATTAGTAAAGTAAGTATTATACTTTCTACGCACAATCCACAATCGTTATGTATAACATAATATTATGACAGTGTACCTACAGATCTGTCTAAAACCACTATGGCGAATGAATATTTTAGAGTAGGTATCAACCAAATTTCAGTTGTAGAAATGAATTAATTATGCGAGCAGGTATTCGACAACCGTTTGTATGAATACTGTTTAAGAGACTGGTCATCACTTATCAGTAACAACTAAAGTGTACAACAGAGCTAAGACAACAAACTAATAATTACAACGTTCATGGTTATATTAAAGAAAACCTAACATAATTTATATAATCCAAATAATTTCATATTCGTTCGTAATAATTATTAATTAAATAGTTTAATACTTTTTTTTCGGTAGTAGAAACCCCGTCAAATCAAGAATTCAATATGTATTATCGGATAATCATCGTATTCAGTCATTCATTTGTATTGCACATTCGTCGTCGACACGGCACGTGATTCTAATAATATTATAATGACTGAATTGTCGACTCGACGACGGACTTACAATAAAAACTTAACGGTAATATAAGAAAAAAAAAACAATCAATCCTTTGTTGTAATATTTAATTTCAGCTAATTCACTGTCATTCGCTGTTGTAGTAGTGTAGGTTGACACGTTTTTTGTCACCTTTGAGAAGTATTTTAATGTATTGCAATTTGAATAAATTCGTTATCTATAACGACGGAACTGGAAATATATGTACCCATATTGCCTATACATCGCGCCGGCCAACAGATATAAGAATAATAGCTGATTATTATAAAAAAAGAACATGTTTATAACAATGCCTGTTATTGTTTTATAAACAGAAAACCTAACAACATATTTTGGTTTCGAATGGCCGTGTTAGGAACGAATCATTATAATTCAATAAACTTTTCCAAACTATGTAAACCATGCCCAATACATTAAAAATGTCGGTAAAAGAAATATATAATTAAGGTAGGCTAATAAACATTAATAGGTAATGATTGTTACCAAAATTTGATGAATTCAGTTAATCTGCTATTTACTAAATATTATTATCAACTATATTATCACGATTAAACTGATCAGTTTCTATACAATTTTATCATATCGAAAGTTATTACTTTTTGGTGTTACGATTAAACGTTCTTGATGGCACGAAATAAGGATTAATATAGGTCAAGTTAAAAACTAAGCATCATAAATCATAATGTATTTAAATATGTAATTGCAATTACTTAATTAAAATACAATATTAAACTAGGAAAAATTAAGTATGATATTTTTGATAGTTAATTAGTATTAAAATAGCAATCTTATCATAATACAATTTGTTATTACTATTATATTTTTAATTAATATAATCTAAAATCTTAAATTAAGAAAGTAATTATAATTTTTTTAAAAAAAATATTTTAATTACTTAAGAACTCGTTACCAACTATTAAAAAGACACTTTTTATATCAGAAATGTATTTATTTGTCATGCTGGTTAATAATATAATTTGTAAACTCTCAAAACATGTTTTGATAAATGTATTTGTGCACATTTTTGAGTATTGTATTACCGTTATTGTAGTTCGTACAAAAAATATAAATAAATAACGTAATATTGAAAACGTATACAACGTTGATGTAACAATATAGTAAACTTGAGAATAATGTGTTGACACCATTAAAATTCTCGGAGTAAAAAAATATTATTATGATGTTGCTACGATTTACTATTAACGCTTATTTAGGATTTATTTTACATACTTTTTTTTTTTTTAATTAATGTTCATCGTATCGTTGGCAATTTATTAGAAGTTTACACGTATTCGCTTTATTCGTGTGTGGATATTATAATCATCGGGCAGGTGCAATAAATTGTCGTATTATCAGGTTAGGGTCTATGAAATGTACGTGCCGACGTGGGGTAAAACCGCAATCCTGATATTTTCTCAACCGAAACAATACGAGTACGGCCTGTGACATATTTTTATAGTCTTGACACTCGATAATCCGTTTTATGAACTTCTTGACCGCGACTCGTACGCAATGTCTGTGTTATCACTCGTTTCGTATGGTCACGCTCGCTTCGTCGTCGTCGGTCGACGGAAGTGTATTACATCACGTGATTGCGCACCTAAATCGCCGGTGGCGTTGAAAATCGAAAAAATTATAAATAATGCACGGACACTTCCGGTGTAAATACCTAAGACGTCGGTTCCGGTTTTCGGCGGCCAACACTGGCGACAATCGAATCGCGTACGAGGAAGGGGGGAGGGGGAGGGTCCTGGAAATATTGAAACCAGAGGAATATCTCAACGGTTTTGTCGTTTGCGTTTTATATTTCCCCCGCCGCCGCGGACGTGATTTACCGGAAACCACGCTCCCCTCAGTAGGGTTTTCCCGCGGACGGGAATTATTTTCTTTCGGGGGTGGGGGGGGGGGTGTTAGCATTTACGCGCGTTGAGCGGAAAAACAGCTTTTCCCAACCACACACGCACAACTGACACAGTATAGATCGCACGAACGAATATTGTGAGTACGACTCTCGTCGCTCGCATTCTTGACGCACACATTATGCAGTCTCGACTCGCGTGTAAAGTGACTCGGCGGGGACCACGACGTAGGTGGAAGTACAACTACACTCGTCGTAAAGACACGTCTGTCACTCTGTATGTCTGTCTCCGTCTCTCCCTCCCTCTCTCGAGGACCGTCGACGACATCATCAAAATCGGATGGTGCGGCCTGCGACCGCAGTGGATGGCAAACACTAGCGATTGTACGAGCGCGATAACAATACAATTTACAGTCGTTACACACTGCGTGAAACAATAATATTGTTGTTGTCGTTGTTGTTGTTGTTCTTATTATTATTATGTGTTCGCGGAAAAAACAAGTGATTATGTTGTAACAACGCGCTGAAAAAAATACATTTTTTCCAAGAGTGACTGACGTTTCAATAGATTTTTTTTAATAATGATTTTAGGAATGTTTTTCATTTTTTTGCGGAAATTTTCAACCAAAAATGACTTGAGGGTTACTCGTTACTCGGGGAAAAATGTGTACCGATATAAGGTCTTCGCATCAATATCAGTTGAAATCTCAATTCTGTTGGCTGTTCGGGTACGTTATTCGCAGGCCTCACCACCGTCGATATTGTTCGTTTTCGCGGGCGCACTCGTTCCCGGCGGCGACGAAAACGTCATAGTATTTTTCGCGCTCCGGCATACCAATTAAGGAACTGAAAATAGTATTTATGGCGAAAAAAATAAAATATTTCTACGAAATGTTTTCCGCCGACCCGAATCGACGTAATAAGAGACTGGGGTCTCGTAAATAAATCTACCCTTTAAAAATTCCGTTCGGTGATTCGGAATTCGCGGCGTAATTAAAAATATATAAATACATATATATATATAGGTATATGCGATAGGTATTATTTAATAGTATACACGTGTTGTCAATGAACAACACAATGAACGTTCGTTAGATTTAATTAATTTTATCTCGCTGAACTGCAGCTGCTGTCACTATACTGACGGCGACGGCGACGTGGTATTTAGACTTTTTCTTTCGGAGTTACTGCCTCGAATCACCGACCAACTATAAATTATAATAGGACCTGCACCGGTGCCGGCGGGTTAGGGTTCGTGTAAAATGCGCCTTTGCCCATATATATATATACAAACACACACAAGCGTTCGTGGAAATACTGAATCATTATGTCTGTCGCGCATATTCGCACCCCGACTGATCCAAGCACGGGCAGAAAATTATGGTCTGCACCAGCGATGTACTTTTTCGCTCGGGTCGTACGGATAGGGTAAGTTTAGAGTGAAGAAAAAAAAAACACGTTACTCGAAATGTTTGATGAAATTTAATTAGATAACGGCAACGATATAAGCCGCCGCCCGTGAACGGTTTATCAGCGCAGCTCCCGACCCCTTCCGCCGACCCCGAAACACACCACCGCACGAGAGGCCGTCTTCTTCTCGTCCTGTCTTCTTCTCGTCCTTTGTTTAATTAGATATCGCGTTTATGTATACGTATGTATATATAAGTTGTGTACGGCACGATATACGCCATGCTAATACGGTTAATAAACTTGTTTTATCCTTTGACAATTACACTTTTAACTGTAGACACAACAGGACTAATTAGGTTTTCGATTTAATCAAATGAATAATTACGCAGGTATATCTACGCACACGTGCAGGAAACTGGAGAAAAATAAAACGACACGCCGATGTATCCGACCTGTCTGTTCGCGGTGCGCGTAGAGTGCGGCACTACATAATATAATTACATAACAGTTTGGAGAGTCTACCCGGGTACATGGTGTATCCGTAGTACAACGGAAGTGGATGAAATGGTGACACCTTCGTTTTAAATGAATATTGTGGTATCAGGCATAACATAATTTAAACATAAACCGTAAACGTTATTAATATTGAGACTATTATAACTACATTGGTCGAGTAAACATTTGTGTAATGTGTAACGAAATTCAGGACAAAGTCTTAGTCAAAAATCACTGGTTAAACCAAAATAATAAACTACGAGAAATAAAACAAAGCATTAATTTATCACTGGTGACAATCTAAAACCTCGAGAAAAATATAAATAATAATCACAAAATAGTTAAAAGTCATAAAGTACTCCCTATATTATCGTAATCAAATTGTTACCAAAAAACTAGTAAAAATGTATACAGCCTCTGTCATCGAAGCTATAAAGATCAATTATTTTTAAAAAAAAAAGTCGTATTGTCAGTGAGTTTTGGTAAGGATGTAGCAAAATATGTAGTGGTGTCCTTCAGTGGTGATCTCTTGATGATGTCACTGTTGGTCGAAACAGTAATAAAGTGTTATATTTAAATTGTGTATGTTTAATAGTGTACGTCGGAAGCGAACGGGTTATACGACTATATCGAATTAGAAATGCGTGCAAAATCCACAACAGAATTATAATGAATACTGTCAAAGTACATTTCTACGGTACAATGGCGATCATTAATGTATTGGTGACACGTATCATAGACGACGGTTACAGAAACGTTCGTGTTTATTTCCAATGATACCCTACCATATAAATTTAACGAAAATTGAAGAAAAGCATTACAATCCCAAATTAACTCGTTAAATACATTCAAAATTATACTCACTACTCGGGTGTTTATCGCAAGTACCTATGTATGTAAACACAGACGATTAGACAACTGAATTCGTGCCTTTTGATTTTAAAAAATTAACGCTTAAACGTTCTTAAATTATTTTTAAATTTCCACGAGATTGTATATCGTCGGCTTACGAGGGGGCGTTTCATCAGACATCTGGAGTCGTATGTTAGTCTTGCTTATAAGTTTTTTATAAGACGTACAACTACGTTTACTCTTCCTATACTACTTTGATGTAGGCAGCTGATTATAAATTTGGTAGTGTACGAGTTTACCTATAATATAGGTCTTATATACAAAAATTTACTCATGTTTATCATGTTTTTAGCTGTACGTACCTATGAACTATGTAAAAGCTATTAAAATATATGTTTTTATAGTAATATGAAATCATAATTAATATGAATGAATCAATTACATATTAGTAAACATTGTTTGTATAATATACACCTAGTGGTGAGCATCGGGTAATTTTACACTTTATTCGTTTTTATGGTAATAAACAAAAAGTTACGCAAAATCGCTTAAAAAATTAAAAATATTTGTACCCAGCCCAAAAACGTATTTATGCTAAATATAGAAAATATGGTTTTATAATAATAATATGCTCAAACCCGTTCGAGTATGAAAAAATATTTAAATATATGTAAATCTATAGACCTATGGTATATAGAATCTAATTTCCCACCTTTCGCGGAAAACGAAAAATGACATCGCGCTAAACCAGAATAACAGCATTAAACTTATAGGAAATATAAGTTGTAATTTTTACGTCTATTTTTGTATCCCCCGGGGAATATTTCAAACAAAAGTTATTAGTAGAAGTGACACAAATGTAATAAGTGACGTAATCTAAAAACCTAGACGTATAATATTATCTAGACAAATCCAATTTTGTTACACCATATTAAATTTATAATAGAACATAATGTATTTGAGAAATAAACTCTAAATCACAAATACGAAGGCAATGATATGGACATCGAATAATAATATTATGTGTTATATTTTCATTCTAAATAGAACAATGAACGTAATGTTCTTACACTGATAATAATATGTATTTCGTGTGTGTGTGTGTGTGTGTGTGTGTGTGTGTGTGTGTGTGTCCGTCATTACGTTTTGGAGCAGAAATGTTGCTTCAGTAATCAACTTTCAGGATGGTTTTTGGCGAAAAATGTAATCTATTTGATACTCAAATAAAACATTTAAATAGGTACTTATAGTAATAAGTAGACATTTGTATAAATAAAGTTTCTGCTTTCCAAAAGTAGAAAATTCAATGTACATAATATACCTAACAGATATTACCTACTTTACATATTAATTTTAAAAACGGTAATATTTACACAACATTAGTTTTTGAAAAAAATTATATTATTCATTTCTATTGTAATAATTAACAAATTATTCATTGTAATAAAAATACAAATTATCCTTAAAAAATAGATGCTTATCCATTTGTCTCCTTTTTAAATTGACGCATTTATACTACAACAAAGACGAGATGGACTCGACATTTTTAAATTACTGTACTACAGAGAAAGTTTCCTGGTTTCATTATGTTGTAATTTATTATTTATATCCAGTTAAGTATTTCTAGACGAAGAAAATTTTATAATTACATTAAAAGATTTTTTTTTATTATACGCTCGTATTCAATTATTTCGAAAATAAAATAATTGTTAAAATTATGAATTGATAATATGTACGTATATACATTCATTTGGATGACCTAAATATAAAATGTTGTTTGTAGAAACAACTAAAATATACTTTTCTGTGTTTAATCGCGTTGAAAAAAATATATGTATAAACCAGATTATTAGCAATGTATTTTGCTACTATGTACAAAACAGCAAGCAAAGTAGAACAAAGTTAATTTTCATTTAAATACATATTTACCTTCCATAGTTTGTACTTAAGCTTAAAATAAGTTCACCGCAATAATATAGAAGCAGTCTACTTATGTTTATATATATTTTATAATAAACAATGACGTACGTTATGTTAAAAATTAAAAATAACATAAAAGTGTATTTTTTACCGATTATTTTTAAACAAATATTAATAAAATAAGATATTTAAAAATCCAAATTCCTTGAATTCGTTCTTCGTTATTCAAATATAATAATTCATCTCACTAAGGAACACGCAATTCGATTAATAGAAGACTTCAAAAAACAATTTCGGTCGACGTAGCTATTGTAACAATATTATTTTATTTTATTTTTTAATTGAGTTAAAGCTTCAAAACGTTAGGTCATTAGCCTGAAGTTTATTTTAGTCGATTTTTAACTGTGTGGGAGGGTACGGAAGAAACACGTGTATATGGATATGTCATTAAAATCCGGTTGGTCACCCATCCGGGAACTATCGACACCGGCTGATGCTTGATCGCAAAACACGTCGGTGACTGAGGCCAACTATCGCCCTACACCCACTGTTATACCATTATTATCGTCTGAAATAACTCATATCATTATATTTGTTACGAAACAGTTCGAACGCACATTGGCTAGACGCATCGATCGAGGTGTACGCTCGGAAAGTAAAATATTACACTTTATTATAAATTATTATTTTCAAAAAAAAAAAAAAAAAAAAATGTAAAATCGATTGCTGTTTAAATATATATATATATTATATTGGCAGCAATAATATTTCTCGTGTTTTGTATTTCGTTTCATTACGCGTTTCACTGCCAGCCAACAAAATATTTCGTCCAGAGTTGTTAACACTATAGATAAGTTGAAAGTTTCCGCTATAACGGATGCGCATAACGATCGTTCACCAGTTATAATAATTATCGAATAATCAGAAATAAATAAAAACACATCTAACACGGCTTTGAAGGACTTGCAGTTTAAGGTCTTGTTTGACCGCAGCGCGACGTGTTGACGCTGATTTGGGACGGAATATATTATTATAATTATTGTTCTTGCAACCGAACCATGGTGGACGTAGGTACGCAATGTGAACGCGGTTAGGGTTAATGGCGTGTCACAAGTCACAACGGGCATCGTTTCTGGTATAAACGACGCACATAATAATATAGCATATAAATGGCGGGCACACGCGAAGGGCAGGTAGATGGTTAGAACATTACGTCATTATTGCGTGTTTGTGATATCATAATAATAATAATGTAGTGAACGCAGTACGGTTTTGTGAAAACTCTACGGCCGAAGGTAGGTGATAACTGATAGGTAATTTATAGCGATGCTCACACTGTCCATCTCTCTGTCGTTATAATATAACATCATCACACTGACGTAATGACGGACATGTGCACGAGGGTATGAAGTGTTAGACCCGATCAGAAGACCAGATTCAAATGAACGGATTGTTGGCGAGTCAATTTTGATTTAACGTTTTAGAACATCAATTACAATAGCTTCCGTCGTATTCAATATCGATGAAAATATTTTGTACGATTCTCAAATCTAACGTTCCGATATTGATATTAAAGAAATCGTTTTGTCGTAGAAATAATGTCAAGACAGTGCTGGAGAGTTGCACAGTTTATGATCAACATCGATTGTAGACTAAGACCACCTTCAGTAAGTCACTGTTTATGATGCCATTGTTTCATACAGCTATTAAAGATAATGCAATTATTGTAGAAACACAATGACGCTACAAAATCACAATGAAGTCTTCCAATAGATTATGAAATATCTCGAGACGTTATTATAATCGAGTCATTGCAGCCAAGGTACGTACAACATTAGAATAATTAGAAAAATAATATTATTTGACAGTTAATATTTCTCAAAATGATGCGCTTTATGAAATCGGAAGAATAATAATGATAATTATGGCTTTTATAACGCATAAAATATCAATAGTTTAACGTGTTTTATAAGCAGTAAATATATATTGGGAAATGCACACGCAGCAAATATTTGAGCACGCATAATGACACGTTGAAAACTAGGTATTTAAATCTTTTTGACATTTTCAAACTCTATTCAAATTATTTTAATAATTATATAATCATAACGGAATTTATTGGAGTATAGAATTTAAAAATAATGTTATTAAATATTTAATATGTTATTAAAATTTATATAGTATCATAAAAATATTAAGTACCTATACAAATTAATTTTAAGTAAACACCGTTATTATTATATCAAAAATAATAAATTTGAATTCAAGAAAATAATGATATGAGTGTAATATGTTTACTATGATATTAACATTATTCATAATATATCAAACATTTTTTTTTTCACAAGAAATAATAATAATCAAACTAAAAACAGAGTAATAATTAGTATTATTAATAATACAGCTAGTCATACATCAAAATATATAACAATAAACCTATATTATATTCAAAAATGATTTTAAAACACGAAAAGGTGAAAATATTTATGATTTAGGTGTTGTTACATTATAAATGTAAAATTTTTGTTTTTATGGTCTTTACTGCAATAAACTTTGAGTCAAAAATGTTCACTGACCTAAACAAAAATGAAAAAAAAAAAAGATACCTAGTGCAAAGTTTGAAAGCTATGTATGCATTTATCTCTATAGCCATAGGTACTATCGTAAATGCTCGATGGACAAAAAGTTAAATAAAATGCAAGAAAACTTTTTTTTTTTTTTTTAGTTGAATTATTTACAATCAAAGGTTGTCTATTATGTCTATGGTTCAATATTAATGAAAACATTGAAAACACATTAAGAATAGTTACGAAACATTATTTCCTTTGGCAGCTGTATACAACAACGGTCTTTAGCGCTATAAGACGACGCACACGTACCTATCTATCTATAACAGCCATATAAATGCACTGCACCGACGAATCTGCTTACAGACGTATCGAAATCGTAAACAATGAGGATATAGTTGGTAAATAAAAGGGGAAAAAAAACCTATTCTGAAATATCATGCGCTTTTGTATGCTTTCTTTAATTAAAACACAGTACGATCTTTACAAAAACGCCGCCACTGCTTCTGTGTTTACTCTGTGTAATTGGCGCAGATAGGAGTGGAGGATTATCTACGCAATGTATCCGATATAGATTTAGCGATGGAGTTTCGATCGTAAATAGCAGTCACGTCCGACGCGATTCACCCGCGGCGGCCCCGTAATTGAAATTAACCGTCCCGATCAAATATATTATTATTTTTTCTATTTAATTACATTAATTTGATTGTTTGCGAGACGATAATAATATCTGTGCGGCGGTCGGTTAAATTAATACGGAAAAAAGTCGGTGAACGGTTCGAGGGTCGGTCGGTCGGTCGGTCGGTCGGTCGGTCGGACTGGGGGCCGACATGGCGTGTTAACAACGTTATTACATGAGCACAGGAACGTTTGAAAGATTAAATTTGCATAACTGATGAATTCCGTCGAATTAAAAGGTAATGGCTAATGAACTAGAAAAGTGATTCACTGCATCAGTGTCGCGCAATATTATCGCATTATAATATTATTTTTAATCCTGCCCGCAGGCGAGGACGAAACGGTTCTGCTGCTGATTGTGCCACTAAAAAAATTAAAATAACACAAAATTGATTGAAACAAAAAAAAAGTAGGTAGGTGTTACGCGTTGTACCTATACAACGCTACGTGAAATTGTTTTTAAACGTCCGAATTGAATAAAAACAAAAGTTCACCAAATTATATAATCCGGTCAAGAGCGATCGAATGTGATCGTTAACTGAACGCCGTAGAGAAATTGGAAAGAAGAAAAAATTATCTCGAACAAGTACTACACACAACGAGTCGTGCAGTTTATAATTAAAATTATTCGGAATAAGATAAGAGCATAACAAACACGGTATGATTAAAACCTGACAAGTGCTCTCTTTTATCGACATTCAACAATAACAGAATTAATTCGTTCGTTTTATTTTCACAGCGTTGGTTGAAAAGTGCCTAGAATAATATCCACTTCGATAGAATATTCTCATAGATTTTCGGTCGCTTTTAATATTGTATCATCGCTTTAGCACAATAAGAACATAGTGTTTGGAACGTTATTGACGAACTTTCGTTGAACAAAGTTCAATACAATTAATTTGTGAGCCATAACGTACAAGAAGGATATTACAACATATTTCAGTCATATCATTTGGAAACGTAATCAGGAGTTTCTTTAGAACGTCTCGAGTTAGAATTTTCGGCTAACTGAATTATAGATTTCAAACGAAACAAATAGAAACTATCAAAATAAATACACTCTGCACACTGTTTTAATAAAATCAACGATACGCTTCTTTGCTCTTAAGTTATTAAATTTAATTCAACACCACAACACACGTGCAATGAATATGTGAAAATATTATTATAATTTCGCGGCAATATTACTGTTGTACACACATAATAGTGTCCCACAGGAGTTACTGATTTAATGCGCATTATGTGTAAATTAGTAAACTCTCACGAGGTTCTCTGGTTTTCTACCATCTAGGGCCTATAAAATCAATTTCGCTCTACTAGCTCTACTACCTAGTATTAGTTTCAAAAAATAATTGTAACCCTTCAGTTGGACATTCTTAGCTGTTAACCAATCGTTTTAAACACTGCGTAAACGGAAATAAATTTCATATTTTAATCTATTTTACAACATTCGAAACAATGAAAATAAACATCAACGATAATATAATCGTGTCGTGATTGCGATATTGACAACGTTTACACAGCCTATACGAATAAAACTATTAACGTTTCACATTCTATGAGATTAAAATATAATTTTTAAATAATTCGAGTATTTTGAAACGATACGTCGTTTGATTTGCACGATGCACCCATCATAAATAATTAGAGTGAATGCACGTACGCTACTACACTTTTCGTATTGGTTAAGTTGAACACCTATTTTATTACCCACTTGTTTATAATGATTTTCGAATTTTCGATTTAAATATTGTACATCAATAAAATGAAAGCAAAGAAAGTTTACAAGATAAAATATTTGTGATTGATGTACCTACATAGTTTTAAATAATAATATGGAACATTATTCATTATTATGGTTGTTGAAAATATGACTTAAATAATAATATTGTTCTATATTATTCAATATTGTACTAGAGTAGGTACTAGACTGACGTCATCGAGTATTGTCTGTATTATATAATGGTAAGTGTGAGTCAAACTGCTAACGACTACACCACCATTGTATCGTGGTCAAGAATTCTTCTTGAAGTGCGGTTGTCATAAAAGTTCATCATTATAAAAAATGCAAATGATGTAAAAAAAAAAAAAAACGATTGTAATGACAAATGGCGCAGATGTATCAGTACACCAATCCAATCGGCAAAACATTAATACCTACTTAATATAGTATAATATATTATTAATAATTGTAGAAGTGTATTAACGCAAAAACGTTAATATGCAATGAACTAAAATATTATTATGTATATTTTTCCAAACTAAGATGGTTATTTAAAATGATTTTAAAACCATGATAACAGTTAAATAAATAAGTTTGAATAAACCAAATTAAGTCGCAGTTAATATTTGGGTAAACACAAAAATCACCATATTCTTAGTACAGAAAACCTAGCTACATATTTTGCTAACATGCAATGACTCGAAAAACAATCATAATTTAAATATTTAAAATAGTTATAATAAAATATAACGACCTCGTAAAATTAATTAAAAACTGTAAATATTTGAATAAATTTAATAAAAAATAATTTAATCAGAGAGATAATTAAAATATCACATCATCAGGATACCTACGCATTATGTTTATTACAATTATTATAAATAATACAATTGAAAAAAAAATCTACCTAGGTACTTTGATTATCAAATTATAATTAATCAATTACGTAAGGATTAAATTAAAAAATGTTCTTGTATTTAAAATCCATAAACACATAATATTATCGAATCTATACGCCAGATAATACGTACAATTCACAGAGTGTACAGGAATTTATTGAGGAACGAATAAAAATATAATGTTTAATGTTGTATTGGCGTCTTTTTTGGAATATTTTTCGATGCAATATTCATATCAATATAATTGAGGGGTACGAAAAACGTCTTTCTAAATATTAATAAGGCTCATATTTAAACACTACCACGGTCCTGTAAATTATTACGTTTTGAGGTCATCACGTTCATATAATAACGACTTTAGTTGTAGGTTTTGACTTGAATTCACACGCGCGCGGAAACAAAATAATATACAAAATATGCACTTGGAAATCATTATTATTCCCAGTGCGGGTAATGCCGGCACGTGTTCAAAAGACGCACGGGATTATTTGATATTAAAATCGCCCGAGACAACGTTTGAAAAATTAAAATTAATTTTTATAAAGTCTCTGATAGAGCTCTCGTTTCTAAAATATAATATATTATTATCACTGCGAGTCAACTCGAATAGTACAACAATAATTGAAACGCACAAACTTAGTGTCGCCGTACTTTGCCGTGTCGCGCCCCTTCAACGTCACAACGCGCAGGCGAACACGTCGAAGCACAATATTTTTAATTAAATCCGTCGACGAGACCGTAACATACAACAAATCGGTCGTATGACTTCAAAGCGCTGTATCATTTCACCTATTGAAGATCGCGACCGGCTCGACCAGGGCCTATATGTTGAGACGCTTTTTCTTCCACAACGCGGCGAATACATTACAATGTCCAACGACATCGGTCGTTATGTGCACAGAAGTCGTAATGAGAAGGGTTCGGTTGATGTGCGAAAACGCTGTATTACGGCATTATAATTATTATTTTAACGCCGACAGAGTTTGCACGATAAAAGTTATCGACGGGAAAAAAAACAAACCTACTCGAACGTTAAACGACACACATTCTTATATTGTTTCGACGCTGTTCTTCGATTTACTGCGTATAATAATAATAATAATAATAATAATAATAATATATGTATTATTATTCCCTCGTATTTTATTTATCACCGATTTTTTTTTTTTTTTATCCTACTCCGTTCGCGGTAGAATTTTTTGTCGCACTTCCGGTTATCGTAATACGACGCAGCTTTACATTTTTTATACGCAAGAGCGCTGCTGGCACACTGCACATGGGGTTTTTCTCCGCCGAACGAGGTGCAAAAGTCGACCGAACACCTCCCGAAAAGACAATATAATAAGAAGCGACGGGCACGACTTCATACATACATATTACATGTACGTACGTATATACTATATATATATATATATATATATGTCATATCTAGCCAGTCTGCAGGTCTTGAGTCCTCTGCGCGATCGTGTTTGTATAAGACCCACGATGCTTTAATATCAATATTGATCTGGACGGATTTAATGTACATACATATATATATATATACATTGGTAATCTTTAAAAATATACTGATCGACGCTTTTATTACGACAATAATGGGTTCATTCGTTTCTCTTTCGCACAGTCCACTTCACTGACGGCGTTCCGTTCTCGGCGAGTCTTCATATATATTTATTTATTTTTTCACCATTTTTGACCCTAAAGTGGCGAGGTGTTTGTGCGCGCGTGTTTGCTCCTTGTGCGGGGGACTTTCCTAAAGGTTTTACGTTCAAACATCAAGGAACTTGGGTATATATATTTTTTTGTTTTGTTTTTCCTCACAAACAACACAAACACACACACACACACAAGGTTCAACTGTGAAAACTGTTTCGACACAGAACTCCGTCGCTATATCCGACTACACTTTCCGCCGTGGGTGCACTGGCTGCTGTAGTTGCGGACGCAATAAAATTTCCGCCCAATCGTTTTGTCGCTACACTTCCGTCATCCGAACATTGATCTCTTTCCCCGGGGAGGGTTTTAATTAAAATCCTGCGTTCCCTTCGCATCGATACCGACTGCTGAGTATAAATATATAGGTGCACACGCAATATATATTATTATACATAATATACGGGGTGATTCGTGTGTCGAGGACAGTGACAATTCTATCGAAAAATACTAACGTTTATCGAAAACATTCTCAACCAGAAATTTAAGTCTTTACAAAACAAAGCGACTGTATTATTTTTACTAATTTTTATTGTCATAACATTTTTTTTTTTGAACTTTTTAACTTTTTTAAATGATCGTTTTTAACTTCCTGTTCTACATAGTATAATATCTTACCGATTGCTTCGATTTTCATTTATAGCATACATCGTCTTTTGTAACGACTTGAAGTTACACGAAAGAAATATTGTCGAAAACGTTGTTTGTCTGAAATAAGTAACACCCTGTATGTATTGTATGTGTATTGTTTTGCGAGTATAAGTCTGTGCACGCATGTGTGTTTGCAAGTGTGGTAGGTGGAACGTTCGGAAATCGGAAATTAATAAGCACCCGAACGCGTAATTTATCGGTAAAACATCCGCCGTCACGTCAAGTCCCCTCGTCGCCGTCCACCCTCTCGTCAGAACCAGTTAGGCTTTAGGGTTTTTGCATTGTTTTATTTGATATTATTTTTGACGTGTGCAAAACCGTTTAACTGCTATACAGCACTGCTGTGTTTCGTATCGTAGTTTCACTGTAAAAGTTTAGTGTTCGATACCCCCCGAGGGTATATCTATCCATAATAGTATAATGACGATATTATAATTTCAACACAGTCTCTCATACTTTCTATATCTGTTACTATGTCCACATTATAATTATTCCGATAAGTAAGTTTTACTGTGCAAATAGTCCTTAAAATAGTAATTAAAAACCCTTACTATAATGCTTTAAAGGAATTATTGTTCGATACGAATTCGATGTGTATTTAAATAATAATTATTATAAAATATAATTGTAGATGGAAATTCTGTTGAAACGTTCAATACAAAGTATACATATAGCGTCCATACAGATTACATATTATAATTGTAATGTTTGTCAATAAATCAAACACTCGCTGCTCTAAATCTAAAATCTAAAAGCTCATGTATTTCTCAGACAACTTTTTTTAAATTTTTTATTAGAAAATTAACAATCTATGCTGCATGTATATAACAGGGAAATATGATTACACATACTTACATAATTTTTATTTTTATGAATAATTTGAGGAGAAAGGCCATTCAGTGATAGAACCCAACTAAAACAATTATAAATTGTAAATTGTTATGAAAATAAAACATAATGAAAAATGTTTTTTTTTTTTTTTTTTATCAATGCAGCTGTTATTTCGTACAAATGTGTCGGTTTAATTCAATATTCATTATTGTTTTGATGAATTATTACTAGTCGTCTAGAAACATTTGTGGACTCAAACTGTAGGGCTTAGTAATTGAAAACGTCACTAGGGACGACAGTGAAAAAGTTCTCCTCTTCGTTCCGAGTCAAATACGTGCGAGAGGTCTACTACCACGCTTTCTATCATAGCTAGAATGTTTTACATTTTAATGTCTAAAAACTTTTTTTTTTTTTTGGAACTAGCACTAAAATGGAGCCCGAGCTCTAATATTTTATTGAACAATACAAAATGTAATTTAATTTTAATTATATTATTTTGTAACTATTGTTATCGCATGAACAAAATATATCAATTAAGTTTACCAGTCGTGCGCTTTTGTACTATAGTATATTTGTATTATATTATTTACCTTTACTTGATTTACACTTTAGCATCATATGGTTCGAATTTATGAAAATACAGTACATGACAAACACACGCTGTAATAGGTATTTCAATATGAATTTTCGAAAAAATAAAGAAAGTAGATGTTCGAATTCGCTGCGAAGTTTCCCGGTGCTTGAATGGTATACCTACCTACTCCACACATATAGATGTGTTTCGAACCCATTGAATTTTATCTCATCCATTCCAGTGAATAATATTTTTCTACCTTAGAAACTATGAGTTTACGACACGGACATTTTTTACCGTGAATAAAATAATATTCTAAAAACTACTGGGCAGGCACCGAGGAATCAGATCATACAATTTGTCAATTTTTATTTCCACACATTTTACACACGTACACGTATAAAGAGAAAAATGTTTTTATTACGTACCTATGTTAATTGAAGTGTGCGTCATGTGAAATATATAATTTAACGAATTACAACTATTGTTATCGAGATAACCGTATACCATAAGTAACGGAGCTTATATTTTATATGATGAAAGACGATTAGTATTTATTTATTTTACGTTGATTTATTTACAAATACAAGTTTCATGCAGGGGCCATATAATTATTATAGAATAATATGATATAATGCATTTTATAGAACCAAGCATTGGTGTGATATAAACCGATAGACGTAACTATGTTTTAATGAACCTAATTAGTAATAATAAACGTGAAACATTTTAAATCACACGCTTCCATCGAATTTACTGCTACACGGAATAAGTAATACTATACAATAATAATTAAATCAATTTGTGATTAAATTAAATCAAATTTGGCAATCTTTTATATTCGTGTACAAAAGAATATTGAATACAGTTGATAAATACATTTATTTTTAACATATATTATAGTATGTATAATATAAAATTTTACCGTCCAAACCTTCGCAGAATAATTTATAAAATATGGCTGATGAAAATCATGATAAAAATGGCAGCAAAGTTTAATATGCATTGCAATATTATCATTCGCCTAGGTTTCGCTTATCAGTAAATATTTTTTCCACTATTATTCTATAATAGAACGGTTATTCTTATTGAGTGTACGTGCCGTTGAAATGATAATAAATTTAATATGAAAATACGAAATATTCCAAAGTACTGGCAGTACAAAAGATAGCATACATTTTTTTTAATAAAACAATAAAACCATTTTTGAATGGACACATGCAAATCAATATGAATTATTGATTTGTCGTGTTTCGTTTGAGTTTATGACGTTATTGACTGGGAGTAGGCCATGTCCAACAACCTAGTTTGAACCTGGTGACCGAATTTCTAGATGCATCATATAATATGTTCCTGCCACGTGACCAGCAGGAGGAAGTCCTGGACAGAGAGGTTACCCATGACCGGGTTCTAAGCATAGGCACTGACGCTTGATTAGTCCATTCGACCATTACGTCGCCCTTAAAACGTCAGTTTCCGTCAATATTTCGAATATTATATACTCCATTTATGCCGATTGTGTATTTATGATATACAATTAAGGCTAGGTATTTAAGGCTTTGAAAACTATTTGCAAACTATAAACCAGTTTCGAGATTATTTTCAGATGTATAACGGAGAATAATATGTCAACAAATATATACAATTCAAATAACGATATTATTAATATATATCATACAATTAGGAAAGTCGATTGTTATATGAATCAATTTAGTTTGTGAATATTACATAATATACCTTTATCGAATCATTAAGCTGAATACTCAATTTTTATTTTCAAATTAAAAATATTCACAAAATGGGATAAGTACCTAGGAAAACCTGATGGATAACCAATTATTTTGAACGAAAATTAACTATTTTACTTCAAACATTTCTAGTTATTTTGTTGTGATTCACGATGATTTATGTATGATGGATACGTTACGTATAAATTAATCATAATTTTATATGCACAGTACAATTTTAAAAATATTAATAGGTAACTAGGTAATACTTTTAAGTAATTTATATCGTGAACATAATATTGCATCTATTCTACCCTACGTCAGTGGTAATTACTATATCAAGGCGTCTATACGAAGTTTTCGTCAAATATTATTGAAACCTACTGCATTTAGAAATCAATGATGACAATTATTTAAATATATTATGTATAATACCGCCTTTCTTCGATGTCTTCTGAAATAATTTCCGATTTACCCGTCTGCATCGTTCAGAATCGTTTATACGTTAAAATTTAAATTTAACACATCCGTTACAGCGACCCGCCCAATTTTAAGTTAAACTCAAAACGAATTATACTGCATAAACGAGTTTCCGGTTTTATCAATTTAAATATTGTTACATCGCGATTGCGGAATCATGTTTTATTGGTTACGGGCAAAATAATCAAAGAATAGTATTTCTAACAAATGTTCAAAATAATATTCTAATTTCAAATTTTGAATTAAATAACGCAATTTTATGAACATTTTGTATGTTATTATAGTTTTTAAACAGTCGACTATGCAACTAAATAATTGTACTGGTTGTGTAAATTTAAGTAATGTACACACACATATATATTATAACAATGAGCATTATAAAAACTACAGGTATAGTATATATACATGGAGTCGAAGTAGCAAAATATTATATAATATTATATATAATGGGTGTATTTACAAATATTATACAAATATAAAATATGGCCTACAGGATGAATAAATACAATTGATATGGAATGAATGGCTGAAAAAAAATTGAATGTACATAATTTAATCAAAATATATATAGGTACTCTAAATAAACATATATTTAATTGTTTACTTAATGCATTTCTAAAACGACGTATTTACCTTTAATATTATATATTAATATAAGGTATACCTCAAGTTTATTTTCTCTGAAATATATCCATAGCAATCGGTATGCATAATCTTAATTTACCAATTCGAATAATAGTATATGAACTAATAATATATATAGTTATGTATAATATCTAGTACGAATCCCTCCTAAGAGGTAAGTACTTACAGAACACGAGATACATATTTTTGCATTTTTTGCATTTATTTCTATTTTTTTTTTCACTCCGATGGCTAATTATATCGTTTTGAGAATAATAATATTATGTAATGTACCTATCCACACGATTTAACTTAACGAGTGTAATAAACAATTCGATCGTTTATAAAACATATATAATATTATAGACTCTGCGCATAAATAAAGAATATATTTAAAAAAAAAAATAAGTGGTCTCCAGGCGGAAGACAGTTAATTGAAATCCCTTGTTCTGTTTTATAACTATCATTTACGAATTTATACGTTGTATCGTGACAATAAATTTTAACGTTCGTATCGTATATTAGAGTTTTACATTTTGTAACACAACTATTATACATATTATATATTATTAAATGAACATGTCCTTTAATTTCAGTTACTAATTATAGACTAAAGACATTGCGAGTGTCCTACCATTCATACCAGAAGATAAGAATTATAGTTTGCATAAAAATATAATATCGTACGATCATGACCTTGTACTAACCAACCTAAATATTTTGTCCATAAAAAACAGACCTACCGATTTCAATGAAATTTTTGTGTATGTTTGGTAGGTATGGGAATATGTCGTAACCTTTCTAACCTCGACCGGGTATGTGGTCAAACGCGGATTTTGAGATTTACGGTGGACATTTTTGTTCATAAATGGTTACTACCATTGGTTGTAGGAGAAATAATTAGTAGAGATTAGTATTTATTTATTATTGATTGCCATTGGTTATTCGGGTAGATCAGATACATCAAATCGAATTTTTGACCATTGCCTACGAAGGTGGATAAGTTGCACTTTGTCAGCGAGTTACACCTAAAAAGAGTTGAACAGTCATAATTTTTTTAATCGTTGCTATTTTTTACTGGCAACAAAGTGCACGGCATCAGCTAGTAATATATACAATTATAATATCATTGCTCATTTCAACGGATTTTAATATTTATATTGGCTTATTAATTTCAATGCTGAAATATTATGATTATTATTTGATTTTTGTAGTGGGTAAATTATTATTTTTATTATTATTATTGTGAACAAGTTAATAAACCGAAATTATGGCACTTTTAATTTGATTCCGTTGTTTGAATTGTTTAGTCTACAATTATAATTTAATTCAAAAACTCTTGTAGTTGCGATCCCAAACGCGATATTATAAATTCGCTTTATTTTATCGTACAAATTTGATTTTCGAAATAATTCCGAATATATGATATGGTACGGTATGAATAATGTCGATCTGTATATTTAGCGATGGGATTTGAATGTTCCATGATAAATCCAAACATTTGTATGCACATATAACCCAATATATATATATATGTAAATCATGTAAGGTTTTACGTTTTTCCTCTAGAACGTCCGAAATCAACATTAGACCATTTTGTGAGCAGGGGATTATTAAGTCAATATTATCACAATGATTTTCGTTTGTTTATTTCGGACATTTCAGGACGTAGAGTTTTAAAAATTATAAATTTGAATATTGTAATTAATTGTGTTTTAAGACTTTTGGTTGACTATGCGAAAAGTAAGTATGAAGTGTTAAGATTTAGTCATTCAAAAATACGTAACATATAACATTTAATCCTCGTTTCAGATTACTTATATAACTGGCGTAATTATTAATGAAACGGATTCGACATAATTAGGTAATTACAATTTATTACGACCAGTCTTGGTTTGACTAAAATTGTTTTTATAAAATTTCTGTACGTTTGAATGCATTGTATAACAGTGTGAGTAAAACAACAAAAATACATTTATATGACAGAACCTGCATACAATTGTAATTATGTTTAATTGTTCACGACAGTACATGCATCTTAAATTTTAAATAATTATTGTAAAACACGGTCAACGAAAAATATCGCACGAAGATAACTTATTACTATATTATTTCAAGTATACAATTTGCATGCAAGTCTTGCGTATATCATCAGATAGTAATTTTTCTCTTACTATAGAGAAACTTTCTGCAAGGGGTACGTACCACAGATAATAATTTGAAAATTTCTATTCGCAAGAAATCGTCGATGAAGAAGTTCTCATGGATCCGAGTGCGTTTTAGTAAATTATAAATTAGGCATTTCCCATTTGTATTTCGGTCTAATCGCGTACTACCGGTAATAACTTTAAATGAGTTTCAAACACTTAGCGCAACGGCATGAATCACGTCCCCAAAATTAAGTCCACAGTGACTAATAACGCAGCAGCGACTATACACTCGAACAAAGTTAAATTATCGAGTTCGAAAGAAATATAAAACGTTTTATTTTTATAAAAATTAATGTCGTTGTTCCGTTTCGGCTTTTTTTATTTATTTACTCGTTGTACGCAGTTTCCGCACTGAATAAAAATTATATTTTTTTCCCATCGTAATTCCAAACCGGCCCTCGGAGGAAGCTCGTTAGGAAGTCGTTAGAATATTATTGCCCTGCGAAATGATTTCTTCGCAGCGTCCCCGCGCCTCACCCTCCTTGTATAGAGCGGGTCCCTCAACCGTCGACCACTAAACAGCGATCCATTTTTATCTTTCACGCCGAATGAAGTGAAATGTGTAAATTATTGCGGACATGTCGTCCAATATAGGCGTACTTATCCTACAATATCCTAATTAGCTTGCTTTGATATCAACACCGCACCAACGCGACCTTGTTTGGCCAAGCTAATTGCGTCAGCTTTTGAATCACGTCGACCAGTTTAAAAACTTAACCGTTGGCGAACGAGTTTGTATAGGTGTTTTGTGCAAACAATTTTAATTTGGTATTAAACATTTTTTTTTTTTTTTATCATAATTTAATATACAATATACATGATGTTAAAAAGAAGACAATTTCTCACAAAATCGTGTCCACATTTAACTGTCCTAATACAAATTTTACGCAACATTATTTTAACTATTCTAGTATCAATAGGTATATAGTGTTAATATTTCTGTGGGGGAAAATTTGTAAAAAATGTGAGACATAGGTACCATATTAGAGGAAAAATGTGCGTCAAATCGTTTGGTTTTATCTGAAATTACATTTAAAGTTAGGATAATTTATTATTGAATCCACATACTTCAATTATTATGCCACATGTGTTTAAATTGCGTTATTTTCTTTAAATCCATTCGATTTATGTGGATTGGGATTGGAAGGAGATTCATTGGAGTCGTGTATATGCGTTTTGATGTATTATATATTATTACACGTATTACACGTATTACACAATTAGTCTGTGTGACAATAAGAGTGTTGGTAGTATTATTTCTCTCGTACGTTTTGGACATGACAAGAAAACCAATTTCTGATAACAATTTTAGAAAAGCGTTGAGGATTCTAAAAAAAATTAAAAACAGTCTTAATGTTTACTTTAGTTCGACTTTCATACACTTTTGATTTCCTTGAACTACAAAAACTTTTTTGTAAAAAAAATTAAATTTAAAAATTATAATATTCAATCTTTTCTTAATTAAATACTAAAAAAAAAATAAATAGTTATTTATTCAGTTGAATAGTGTATATTAGGTAGACTTTTCACATCAAAGAGCCAGTTTCAAATCCGTTTTAAAACTATGATTGCTAAACTAAATATAGATCGGTACGTTCAAAATTAGCATTTCTGCTGTGTCCGAAACGCGGGATAGAATCTGACCAGTGGTTTCCAAACATTAATATCTATATTGAGTAATATGCATACTTGTTCACTTACACAATGCGTAATGTGTACAGATCATCAAAATACGACCCTAACGAATCACCAATGCACATTAACAACAATATGTTATTAAATCTGGCACTTGTGGCACCATTATGATGCTAAATTAAAATGTTGTTGCACATCAATTACTGTATTATAATATTGTGGATTCGATTTCTGGTAGGGTAATTTTTCTTGTTCGGATTTGATATATAGAAGTGTAAATTCTGAGGATAATAAAACGAATAACATTGTTAAACTAGATAATATAATAGGTACCCATACTGATTACGATTATCATAATTATATCATGTGATATCACTATAATACCACTGAAAATATAATATCATAATCTACGACGCAGTATTTACTTATTATAATATCGATGCGATGTAATCGTATTTATTCGAATATTACAACGTCATAACGATTAGACAAACTTACACGTCAATGTGTACACCGGGGCGTGCAGATCTGAGGGAATCGGTGTTTTTGCTGTTGAAACTTAAACGTAAGTATTTCAAACGCGTACAAATAAAACCAACCCCAGCTACGCTGTGTGTATATATATGGTAACTATAATAATTCTAAAAAAAATTGAACGACAAAGCATCGTTAGCTAACTACGTATGGGCTACAATACATATTATATCATAATATAATATTATCATAATATTATAAAAGTAAACGTAAAAGTAAAAAACACGTAACCTTTTGATAGAGGTGCAACGACGTGGGAGGCCAGTTATTACTTTTCTTCGGTCTGTCGTCCGACTTGCTGTTGGCGACTCCGCCGGCCGCGAGTCCGACGCCGTCGTCCGCGTTCCAGCCGAACAGGTTGCAGAATATGAGACCGGACAGCAGACAGGCCACGCCCACCGCGCCTCCCGTTATCACCTTCGACTTGGCTGATAAAACGATAGCCATGTCGTCGTCGGCGGACGCGTTCAGTGCACATTACGACGGCCGCACGAGCGCATGTTATCCACCTGGGTCGGTAAATCGCACACTCGACGAAGGCGACGATATTTAATGGTAATAATACAACAGTTTTGATATTATTATTCGACGATAAAACGCTATTACAGACGTCCCCGGTACTTAGGCGAATCGCCGACGTTTTACATTATTATTTTAGATTCAATTTCTAACTCTCTCTTTTTTTTTCTTTTATCTCAGACGAACTACGAGACGCGACTTGTGTACATCTCAACCGACGAGGATTTCAACACACGCGCTCTAAACAATATCAAAATAACAATATAATTATTACAATAATTACGACGTTTATGTAATACCAGCTTAATCGTTTTGCTTATCAAAATCTCATTTGGCAAATGGATAAAACCCGGAAAGGCACCCGGCGTTAATATAAAGTCGGTCGCGACGTTTTAAACTTGCGGTGAACGGCAGCGCAGTTCATCTGTCTATTTAATTTGATGAAATAGTTGAAAATCTCGTAAGTGCGAGCGGCACATGTGATTTATGATGTAAAATCTAGTCGCCGTCCCGCAGGAGATTCGCGGTGGAAAAATCCGTTCAACCCAAAAACGGGACTAATTTATATAGACATTAACCGCGTTTGTAGTGTATCTCCCCTCGAGGTTTATCGTCACACTTTGAATTGACTATCAACGATACGCTTTCCAAGTATATATGAAATGAAAATTTCACGTGCGACAGTTTTTATTTATACACGTCGGGGCAAACATATGGGCACATTAATCAAAGCGATTTAAAATAGTCCACATGATATTATGTGTTTTGAGAGTTTCATTTGTTTGTTTTAATCGTTAAAACTAGGTAGACATTAAAATCTTTGTAAGTACAATTGTTTTTCTATATAAGTGAAATAATTTTAGAACGTTCGTGAGAAAAATATAGACAAACAGTTTAAAAATTCTGTCTTTGAGTAAAATGAAAACAAAAAAACCCTTTATAAATATTGTAGTTTGATACTATGACAAACACTGTTGAACTCAGAAATTGAGTAAAATATCTAATTGAACACAATCGTATAATTGAGTTTCAAGTAGGAAAAATGCATTAATTGAATTTTTTAAATAATATTTTAACTATTTCAGAAAAAAAGAACGCATAGATGCTTAAATAATTCGAGTGTACAAACTTATAAGAATCAAATAGTATTTACTATTCAAATTCGATTTTAAGGAAATCAAATTAAATTGGTATCCGCATTATACACAATAGCCAATCATGCCATTCCAAAAAAAACCGCATTTTTAACTTAACATCATTATACTGATGTACCTACTTAATTATCTCTTTTTCTACAGATATATTATAAAAATACATACAGAAAAAGATTATTCCTTTTAGATTTACTAAATATATTAGATGATATACCACAGACAAAAGTTCAAGATTATATTAAGTATTTTTTTATTTTGCTATTAAAATAAAAAGTCTAGATGCATAGACTAATAATACATTATCGAATCATTATACTAACTAAGGTGGAGTTTTGTATTAAATATATTTTGAAGCAATTATTGGCGATATTATTCGATTCAAACAACAATTCATCAGGCGGAAGTCCTTTCAAACCGTTAGTTCATTGATGCGATTGGAAAACCACTGAGTTAATCAAGGAATTACCTAATTTGTGTAACAACATTTTATGTTTCATTGATCATAGGGCGATGTACGTAAACATTTTGTGGCTTTTCACGAAAATGGGCACTCAAAATTAATAAAAATAAACATAAATAATAACACTGTACAACCGTAACAACAATTATTTATTATTGGATTTTACTTTCCAATTCATTAATCGGTCAAACGCAACTACTGACTGCTATACTGCAGATACAAAAAGTAAATTATAATTGCTTTCAAAATCAAAATTACACATTTTATTTACAACGCAGCTACACAATCCTACAACTCACAAACAATTTAAAACAATTATGGCCTTTGCGTGTGGCATTTATATTTATCGAGTTTGACGTCACATATCTGACCTAGCCATTGATTACATTTTTTTTCGTTAATCCAATAAAGGATTTACGAAACAGCGGATTCTACGTAAGTCTCATTTCTCTTACCTGCATTATTTTAATTGTTACTTTTATCCATAACCATACTTATCTCAAATCGTTATTATACCTGTATATAATTTTCACGGCCTTCTGAGTTTTTAATATTTCAATTTGATTATAGTTTTAATTTCTATGGCTCATTACTTTTCTGTAATGAAACAATTTTTCATAAACGCTCATGTGATATCACATGCTATTACATACACTAAAACTTTCAATATTAAATTCACTTTTCGAACAAAAAACGTTAAACTTTGAAAATTAGTAAAACTCTAAAACTCCCCTACCTCGATTTTAGTTTTAGTTTCGAAACATTAGATAAAAACATCTATAGGCCCCAACAAGTTTAACGCGTTATTACTTATTTTATAACCTATATGGTCTTCAAATGGACCAAACTCCCGTGTACAAGCCAATCTTTATACTTATAGTTGTTCGAATCACGTTAGTGTACATCAACCGTGTAATGATATATGATATATTGTTTTTAGTTTTGAACAATACAGCGAAACAATTTTAGCCCCTTAAAAATGATTTTTTGATATGCTGTATGACAATGCTAATTTTTTCATTCCATATTACGCTTTGGTAATAAATAACGAAACCCAAAAACAGAATGCTTATAAAGCAGGATATTTTTTTATAATTATTTTTACTCTTATCCACTATAGCTGATACACGTCACGGAATGTGATTCGGTGAAAAGGGCACCAGAATAAAAGTTTTTAATTATTATTGTTATTATTATTATTATTGAATCTTTATTCAACTTGCCATTGGTTTATTTTGTTTGCGGGGACGATTTTTGTTAAAAAAAAAAATACTTAATTGTTCTTGTGACACATTATATTATGACATTTTGTGACGTCAAAACCATATACATAACATCCTAACAGATTATAAATAATTCAAATTCCATTAGAAAAACCAGAAGCGAGCGCTCACTTTTGTTATCCAAATCATGTGGCGATTGTTGTTGTTGTGTAATATATGCAAAATATCAATAACTAAATATGAAGGATATCTGTTCTCTTTTGACACACAAATTTCACACCCTGGCAAAATAATTAAGATTTGAGAAATCCCAGAAACTCAAGTGTCGAGACTATAGACTCGGTTCGGTTGAAAATTATATTTGGATTTTATTAAATCTTATGCTTACGACTAATTGAAAAAAAACAAATTTAATGACTAAACTCTTTTGGTATTGATTATCTAAGTTACAAAAAGTATTTCAAATATTATTTAGGTTTGAATTGTGATTTTTTTAATTTCTATCACAAGCATGGAATTAAAGTAATATATATTTTACCTGTGTGTGTAACAATATTAATTGTATTTTTGTATGCAACATTTGGACTAGGATCATAATGAAAATGTAAAATAAATATTACTTGAATCGCATATATTAATTATATTTTTTTTTTCAAATTGTAATACATTTCAACTAGTAATAGGTAAATAATAATTACACAATAATTTGAAATGCACTTGTTTAAACAATCATTGTGTTGGAAAATTGCACATCATTCGGTTGGATATTTTTCAGCTCTCGCAAAAGCTTTTATACTGTTGAAAAATCGAATCGAAAATCGTTCTAATCGATTTATGACTATTACGAACGTAACGATGAAATGTGCGCATCGTGAAATTTCGATTAAACATACGCGAATGCTAAGGTTTAGCGTTTAGTTTTGCGATAAAACGAGTTGAATCGTCGACTATATACGATTTCGGAACTGCGCACTCGCTTATCTATTCAGATGGAAAATAATATTTTGATTCTCATATATATAATGGAAGTATGCAATAAAGAGAGAAATCACTTATCACACGGAGTGGAAAAATATTAGAGTATATCTACCGTTCAGTGAGCATTTTTGCTAGAAATGTTTTAGTGTCGATAGTGCTTCAAAACATGAACATCTGACCAGATTACAAATGTAAAAATAAACGAATAAATAAATGATGAAAAAAAAAAATCGCATAAAATGTCTCTAGGGTTAAGAACTGCTGCAGAGGTCAAAGTTGGTTAAATAAGAACGATGGTGGCGGCGGCGGCCATTGGCAAATAACGCGGACCGTGATGTTTGGCGTGCCCTTATCCTTTTCTGCTGCGCAAAGAAAATAATATAATAAAAGTAGATAAATATTTAAAAAGATTAAACGTCGTCCGCGGCAGCGAAATGTTTCTCGTCTCTCAATATTACAACGGTCGTTTGTATAAATATAGGCACTCGCATTAATAATAATAAACATAATAAAAAAATAATAAACCCCCACGGTCTGTTTTACGCGTGTCCGCCGTCACGGACTCGGCTGCAGACTCGACGCGGGGAGCTCACCTCCATCGGACACCGTCCCTATCCAGATCTATTTATGCGTGTACCGGCAACGTGACCCACCTGTGAACAATGTCTCGACATTTTTACGATTGAAACGGCCGCGGGAAACACGACAGGTTTTCGTGTCGTTTGCCGATATATTATAATATTGAATATTATTAGTATTATAGTGGGCGTATAACTCGCGTAGGTACAGGCGATAAACGTACGCCACTCGGGACCAGCCCGAAACCGTCGTCAACAGACGGATCTGCGACCTAATCTAACCTTTTTCAGGGGGGGGGGATGGACGTTGAAAATATTTTACTTAAAGAAATGTTCGATGAGGTATTTATATTATAATCCGACTGCAGTTTCGACCCGTTCGTAACGATTTTCATATTTTTCTTCGCCATTCACCGGACGTATGTCATCTGGAAAGTGTGCGTTCATCGAGCTCACTCCACAGGTCCGAATTTTAAATACAATTTATTATTTTTATGATTGCTGTCGTTCGATAAAGAAACAAACATGGCAAGGTTCTCACCTTTCGTGCTCGAGTGCACGGAACCCACGAAACTATAATAATTAATAGGTATTACCCGACGAAATCAAATGAATAATTATATTTTCCTGACACGCTCGCTTTCCATAGGTACCTATATTATACAGTTGAGATTCGTGGAAATAAAATCAGGAGCCTTGTATTAAATTTTCATTATTTTTGGCCCAACAAATAAAATGTAATTGATATTAATAGAAAAAAAAACTAAAAAAATTGAAAACTGAAATCGTCCGTAAAAAGCTGAAAAACAGTCAAAATATATTAAAAATTAGATGGTGTATAGAAATAGCTTATATAAACATTCAGTGAAATTTTCATGCATCTACAGTTATTTGTTTTTGAATTGCAACAAAATAAGAAAATCGCTACATGAGAAATCGAGTGAATATCTAATATTGTACAAATTTGAACTTAAAATGCTCATAAAAATTTATTATGACTTGCTTATAAACTTTTTTCTATTGATAAAATTAGGCAAACTTATGAGGAATCTTGTATTATATTTTCAAATCTTAGATTTAAAAAGAAAAATTTTTATGAATTTCTAACTCAAAATAAATTGCACATTTTCGTCATTTTTACGTATTTTGTCAAGATTTGAACTTTGATTACCTATAAATAAAAATTGTGACTACGGATTTTAATATTTTTCATTTGCCTTTGAAACTATATATTAGAAGCCTACTATTAAATTTTCAAGATTTTTTACCCAACAAATAAAATTTTATTGACATTTATAGAAAAAAAAACTAAAAAAATTGGAAACTGAAAATGTCTGTTAACAGCTCAAAATAAGTCAGAATATTTTGAAAATGATATGATGTGTAGAAAATGCTTATATAAACATTCGGTCAAAATTTCATGTCTCTACGGTCATTTCTTTTAGAGTTATACCAAAAACCAAAATCGATTTTGTCGAAAATTGGTTTTCCGTAAAAATTCCCGTTTTTCCCATAATTTTTCATTTGTTTTTCCAGGCGCTCATGAAAACTACTGGGAAATTTTGACTTTTGACCCCCCAAAGTACCAACTAGATTCACTTTCCTATCAGAAAAGGTACTATTGAAGAAAATCGAAGCATTTTTTCTGTCCTAAAACGTGATGACAGACACAAAAATAAAAAAAAAAATAAAAAAAAAAAACACACATCATTGTAAAATCAATACATTCATCGCTCCGCTCAGAATCTAAAAGAATATAATATTATTAACAGTAAACGGAACTATATCTATGATATATATATACTTGAAATAGAAGACGATAATAATAATACTGTGCAATAAAGATTGTCGTTTTATACGTAATAGACATTCATGATAATTTATACTCAATATATACTAATCGCATTATTTAATATGATTATTTAAAAATATTATGTTTTCGAAATTTATGGGTGCACGGAATATTGTTTTTGTTACATTTTTAATCGAAATCATATTATCAGCCCAAGACTCTTTTTTAGCAAGAAGAACTAGGTCAATGTTTAACCTGTGGATAAGCGCTCGCCAACCGCCAAACACATCATTGTATTACTCTCCTACCCCAACTATGCAGTTACCATAACAGTCTTAAATATACCTGAACACCTATACGAAGCATTGGGATCTGACCTAGAAAATATCAACATAACCATAAAGTTCTTAAAAATAACTAAACTATATTATGATTGTATCTAATTTTAACTTGTTTGCCCCTTAATTTTGTATATACTCCAAAAAATGTATAGTAAAATTCTACACTGTTATATTTATTCTCATGATGTTAACATATATATTACAGTTGTAAATATTGCAAGTCAATAACCTTGGTAGTTGAGGCTCTAATAAATAATAACAGAAAATTAAATATAAACACAAAACGGAACTATCTAGGTACTCGAAACAAGAGATAATGATATTATAATTTAGTGTAAGATGGATGGTCGTTTTATACTTTTTACGACATTCATAATAATAATTCACAGTCAACAATAACTGCATTTTTAATATCTATATTTGAATTTATTAAGATATCAAATCGTGTACACGAAATAATAATATAAAACATTGTCTCCAATCGAAAGCATATTATTTTTACGATTTTTGCGATGACTCTTTCCGCACCCCCTTGAAAATGTTTTTCGAAGGAGAAACACATCGATCTGAAATGAAACGGATCCTCTGCTCATTATTACTATAATAATATACGAGTAAGATCTCCGTATTCGTGAATACATTTTAGATTCTATGCGGAGCAGAGGTCTATGGTTATACGTACTGATGTGGGAGTGTTTGTGTGCTTTTTGTTACCGTTAAATCTTTTTGGGTAAAAGCTAGTGTAAAAGCTCAAAAAGTTTCATGCTTTCAGCATCAACAGATGGGAAATTGAACACATATGGCTGGTACCTACTTTTGAAAAGAGATTTTTAAAGTTATAGGTATTCCACTGAGTAAATCGGTTGAATAACTACAGAACAAGTAATGAATATAATATGTAAACAAGTGTTATATATTATATGTAAAAAAAAAACGGTACTTTATAATATGATCATATCATTTTTTAGGAACTATAATGATGATTTATATTTTTACTGTTTTAAGTGAAAATCATTTTGCGGCGATGTTGTTATTACGACAAACATTGGTAGATATAATATTATTATTGATCAAAATGTCGGCCATATGTTTGGATAGACTGAGCGGTGATTGTAATTGTTTTCTAAATATAATGACCCATCATATTCTAACACACACGTCCACCCAACTTCTTCTTACAATTATTATAAATTATTTCCGACATAAAGTACCTATAGGAATCATATTATTATGTTATCTTCTTATTATAATGGATTATTTTTATTGGCCTTAACTCTTAGATACCACGTTTATGTTACCAACTAAAAATTATGAAAGAAATCTATTTATATTAATTTGTATTTTACAATTATACCCTAAACACAAAATATACAGGTACCTAAGCAATTTATTTGTCAAATATTTCAACATTCTTCTTTTTTGAATTTTATTGCTACTTCCAAGGATATTATGATAAATTATGCAATTTTACTATCCCAGAAAAACATCTGCATTAAATTTCCAGTTGGACATTCCATAATATGTATTTTATAGAACATTTTTATTACCTTATAAAGTGTGTGTGTGTGTTTTAGATTATGAGCGGAGCGATGAATGTATTGATTTTACAATGATGTGTGTTTTTTTTTTTTATTTTTGTGTCTGTCATCACGTTTTAGGACAGAAAAAATGCTTCGATTTTCTTTAATAGTACCTTTTCTGATAGGAAAGTGAATCTAGTTGGTACTTTGGGGGGTCAAAAGTTAAAATTTCCCAGTAGTTTTCATGAGCGCCTGGAAAAACAAATGAAAAATTATGGGAAAAACGGGAATTTTTACGGAAAACCAATTTTCGACAAAATCGATTTTGGTTTTTGGTATAACTCTAAAAGAAATGACCGTAGAGACATGAAATTTTGACCGAATGTTTATATATGCATTTTCTACACACCATAGCATTTTCAAAATATTCTGACTTCTTTTAAGCTGTTAACGGACATTTTCAGTTTCTAATTTTTTTAGTTTTTTTTTCTATAAATGTCAATAAAATTTTATTTGTTGGGTAAAAAATCTTGAAAATTTAATAGTAGGCTTCTAATATATAGTTTCAAAGGCAGATGAAAAATATTAAAAATCCGTAGTCACAATTTTTTTTTATAGGTAATCAAAGTTCAAATTTTTACAAAATACGTAAAAATGACGAAAATGTGCAATTTATTTTGAGTTAGAAATTCATAAAAATTTTTCTTTTTATATCTAAGGTTTGAAAATGTAATACAAAATTCCTTATAAGTTTGCCTAATTTTATCAGTAAAAAAAAGTTTATAAGCAAGTCATAATAAATTTTTATGAGCATTTTAAGTTTAAATTTTTACAAGATTAGATATTCACTCGATTTCTCATGTAGCGATTTTCTTATTTTGTTGCAATTCAAAAACGAATAACTGTAGATGCATGAAAATTTCACTGAATGTTTATATAAGCATTTTCTATACACCATCTAATTTTGAATATATTTTGAATCTTTTTGAGCTGTTTACGGACATTTTCAGTTTTCAATTTTTTTAGGTTTTTTTTCAATAAATATCAATAAAGTTGTATCTGTTGGGCCAAAAAGTGTAAAAATTTAATACAAGGCTCCTGATATATTAATACAATATCAGTTGAAAAATATTAAAAATACATAGGCACAATTTTTTTTTATAAAGCATTTAAAGTTCGAATTTTGACCAAATACATCAAAATCTCAAAAATTATAAATTATTGTATTTAAACAGTTATAAAATGGTCAGTTTTTATAACTAAGGATTGAAAATTTAAAATAAAGATTCTAATAAATAGTACATACTGTAATCAAAAAATCTAAAAAATATATAAACACAGTTATTTTTATAGACATTTTAAATTCCAATTTAGACGAAATTACATATTAAAATCAATTTTAACGAGTACAAGTATATATTATAATATTTTTCTAGCATCACTGATAATTTTATGTTAATAATTAAATAATATTAATAATATTAATTCAACTTAGCAGCTACCGTAAAATAACAATATCAATATAATTTAAAATATCCTAGACTGACATACCGTCCCCGCTCAGAATCGTTTTTCGTATACAATGACATTATATCATTGAATTCAAATTTAATACCATCCATTATACAGTGATCTACTTGTAACCTACTGTACAGCAGAGCGATATCCACTTGACTCACTTTTTTTTTTTTTTTTTAAGTAAAACACGTCAATAGTATTTTCTCCATGTTTTAAATCTTAAATAATAAGTAAAAAATTCTAGATAAAAAAAATAAATTAAAACTCATAAGACGAAAAAAAATGTTTTAAAAATATTATTACTAATATTTTATTCTTAGCTAAATACTATAATATTGTTCATGGAGGTAAATCTACAATGAGTGAGTTAAAAGAATCTTGAGAAGATTTTCTTATTAAATATTGATTTATATATTTATATACAACTTCATATTTTATTTAAGCCGTTCGTTATAGATTATAATAGTTCATATTGTGTTAGTTTATAATCTTATATTGTTATAATTATTATCATTAATTATGGTGCCGTATAGCATAAGAAGTGATATTAGTCGGCCTATTTTTTTATGAAACCACTAGTTTTAAATTGAGAGCTGGAGTTTCCAAAAAATTTGAAACATTTTTAATATTAAAACTTATCAATAACTAAACCTAATGAAACGGTGAAACAAATTTTGTTATAATTACATTTTATTATTTGATTAATGATTTTAAAACGTGATTGACTTTCGATTTCTTCTTACAAATTAAAAAAAAGAATCACTAAATGTAAGTGATTCAAATAGTTTAGGATCGGTTATTATTTATTTAGTTATCAATTCAAATTTAAAACAGAAGTTAGCAACTATGGTATTTTTAATATTGTATCACAACTAAAGGAAAATTAATCATTTTCATGCAAAACAAATTTAAACTTCTAAGAAAACAGTGATAATACAACAGTGATAATACAACATTATACATAATCTAAAATCATGAATGTTGTACTTAAACATAAATGATTTATATAATACATCAAGCTTATAATTATTATATATATAATAATAAAATAAAAATCACAGGTAATATGATTAAAAATATAAATAAAAATGATTTTTTTGTGTCGTTATTTTATTGGAAAAACTGTAATCGAATAGGTATTTGAAATTTTTTTACATATTTACTACAATATATATTTTTAACTGTTATACGTGACGTAGATAGAATTCATCTTTTTATTAATTGCTTAAGATTTTGTTGTATACTCAGACACTCTATAATTTATTACTTTACCATATTTTAAAGAATATTTTAAATATATTTAAGTGTGTGTCGTGTATGTGTTATAAGTTTGTGGACTATCGTCAAAATATTGTTTAAAATACTCACTAAATATGATTATATTCGAATCCTATAGTGTTAAAAAATATAATATAATGTTAATAATTCAAATTTAACTGCGTAACGTGAAAGATTATAGGAGTCAACAAATATACAATTATTATTTATGTGTTTATAAAGCAAAAATACATTTAATGTATGAATTTACACCAGCACAGCCGCGTTATCAAAATCAAACGTGAACATTGAAATGCACTCGGAACTCTGTTTTTTTTTTCTATTCCGACAAAAAAGAAAATTATTACCTGAGCAAAATGGATTGTCCACTAGATTTTTCACAAGCGGACACCTTTCACTCGACATGCTTTTAACACTGTCATCGTGTGTACCTCAGCCACTATCACCGCAAGTTCAAAAAGATTTCGCAAAGTACCGAGGACGTATTTTCCCCAAACCCACGACGACCATCGCGTATCATAAATAATTTTATTGCGTCTACCTGTATTATAATATTATTATTGTCTCGTTCTACACAAAAACTATACAATAGTGTACAAATAATAATGACAGCATTAATGATGATAATAATAGTAATAATAATAATAATAATAATTATGTGATGTCGAGATATAATAATATTATAATACGTACGTTTTAGAAAAAAAAAAAAATAACAATAAATGTTTTTTTTTTTATTTTTGTTTTTTATTCCGCTTCAAGTCTACCGCGATGTTATTTCCGATTTTACGATACAACACGAGATATCGTTCGACAAACGGTATTCGCGCTTTAGTTGGCATCCGCTGACACGACCGACGGCGACTATACTGCAGCGTGGTCGGCGCTAACGTTTCGCAAATGCCGCCAAATCGCCAGCGCCGGCGCCATTTCCGCAGCTCACACCCCTATTCCGCGGACTTGTACCCTCCCCACGGCCCGACCGCTTGGCGCTGTACCTTTTTTTCACCCCTTCAATTATCCCTGCCTCTCTCTCTCTCTGTTTCCCTCTGATTCTCTCTGTTTCTATCTGTCTCTATCTCGTTCTACTCTTCTGTTTTGTTTTTTTCGGCTAAATTTCACGGGGATTACACGGCCGTTTTGACATATAGGCGGGCGCTTCAAATATATATATATATATATATATATATATATATATATATATATATAGAAAGAGAGAGAGAAAGAGAGAGAGGACCGAATTTAATGGATACCGCCGACGCCGCCGTCTCGTGTGTATTAAGCGTCACTATACACTGTAATAGGCAACAGGTGAAATGGAGATCGTTTTCTTCAAAACGCGCGGTAATTGTTGGAAATTGAATCCCAAAACCGTAGAAGCGCACTTCGACTGCGAGCTATATTGTTATTCGCACTCTATGCGCCGGCACGACAAACACCGCCGGACAAAAAACGTGTTTTAATCGCACGCAATTATTACCGACGACGTAATGATAATGTCTAAAAAAAGTGGTACGTAACCGATCTGTGTTACAGTTCTATATAGGTGTCGAGTACCTTGTCGTCGACTAAGTCAACGCGTAATGTATATGACGTGTTGAATTTGAATAAACTGATAAATCTTTGTGTAAACGAAAAACGATTCAGACGGTCTAGTACGACGCGGCCTAAACAACAACAAAAACGTCCAACAAGAAATCGTTATGTTTACGTGCGAAAATACAATTTCGCCAGCTTCAGCCACTTGTGCAAAATGTAGGCTGAAATTGTGTAATTACGGTCAACTTTTTATTTTTTGATTCCACTTTTAACGACTATTATTTTGAATCTTGTATTACATTTTCAAGCTTTTTGACATTTTTTTTATCAACATTTATAAAAAAACAATTTCGAAGATGGATAGTCTAACTTTTTAAAAATTCAAATACCAATTATTTAACAATTATTTTAATAATATATTATATTATTACATTTTTTACAGATATAAGTATTTATTTTTTTTTTACTTTCCCGATTATTTTAAAAAGTAACTATTGAGAATTTTCAATTTTGACTTCCCAGAAGTAACAACTAGATCCGACTAGAAATCAGATACCCCTATCGGAGTTGATGATCAGAGCATTTTCTCTACTAGAAAAAGTTTCTTCAGACACAAAAAATAAAATATGAAAACATGCATCATTGTAAAATCAATAAATTAATTTGAAATTAAATCCAAAACCAAAGCGCAGGCTATTTTACTCGAATTATAATATTTTTTTAGCTAATTCACTGCAATCAGTGGCAATGTAATTATATTCCAGTCAATGCATGTAGGTACAATATATTTTACCCAATTTTTTTTTCATTTTCGCATAAGATCCGACAGTGACGACATATAAACTCGCCAACTTGGAAAAGTTGACCTCCCGAAGTTTTTCAATTTCACGAGAAATTTCCTTTACCGTTAATGCAATATTATAGTTTTCGAAGATAAAAACTTAATAAAAAGCTCAACAAAAAAGTGAATTTTTAATAGATGATCACGTTGCCTATGATCCAACACACATAACTAGTAGTTAGTACGTTCAATTTAAGATATTATAATTAAATCATAATGAGATCAACTCAAAATGTAACGAATTGGCAGAGTTGTAGATAACATAGTATTTTGTTTTGTATATCGTTTTTTTTTTTATTTTCACCGATCAGTGTATTGGGTTGAATTGGGGGGGGGGGGGAGAATCTCCTAAACAGTTGTTTCCACATATCACATATTATAGGTCTTAAAAAATTGGAATTGATACGAGACATTTTAAAAAATCAATATTGATAAATGTATTTTATTTCGTAAAATCCTACCGACAAACTGTAGTATTTACCGAAATAAAGTTTCGATAAAACTGTAAGCAGTTTTTGTTACGATTATTTTCTATTAATTTATAAAGTAAAGTAAAAACCAATTTTCTAATTTTCCAAAATTTTCTAATGGTGACAATGGTTTTCTAATGGTTTTTTGAGGATTGTTTTCAAATTCAAATTATTGTAATTTAATAATATAGATAATACCTACGCACTCAAATATTGTTAAGGTACACATCTACAAGCTATAGTTTTATTAATATATTTATTCACGGAAGTGCTTATTATTAATTATATATTTAATTTAATTTGTAGAATAAAATAATAAAATTTAAATTAAAAACGAACCATGGTTATACAGAAATTCATATTGATAACAAATAGATATGGAAATAAAAAAGTTCCCAAATTTTACAGGAAACTAGTTTTTTAAAAAATTATTATCCTTAGGTAGTAAAACGAGTAAGTAGCTTTCTAAGAAACCTTTATTGCTAAATCGAAATTAGGAAATCAAATTTCACAATAAATAAGCAGGAATATATACCTACTACGTATTTTTTATTGAAGTAAAGTGTACTGTATATTGTTACCTAATGAAGACGGAGGGAAATATCTTATTAATAAAAAAAATAAACTGTAAAATTACTACTAAGTTAACAAAGGAATAATAACCTAGCTTAAATGTATTAGAATTTTACAATATTTTATATCGTTTTTAATAATAATTAAAATGGATGAAATAAATAGCTCGTCTCTGTTTTTATGCATTATTACTTGAAAATGTATATACATCATACTTGTGTATGAGTTGTCACGTTCTTACAAAAATTGCCATTGGTAATCTTAAACGTTTAAAGTTTTCATAGTTTAAGTGTTCTCACGTTGAAAACTTTTTCATAACTCAACATTAATTTTTATCACGTCATTCTCCTTGTCAACCGTGTAGGGATAAGTAATATTTTTTTTTTACACACTTCGATAAGTTTATTGTTAAAAAAATCATGTGTGATAAAAACCTCAAAAAAAAAATATCGGCATAATATTATAATATTAATTATAATAACCCGGAGAACGAAATGGTCGTTTTTAAAAACATGATCTGTTTGTTGTTGGATTTTTTTTTTTTTTAAGAAATAATAATACACGCGAAACGCAATCAGCACTGTACCGTTTCACTAATTATTTTTTCCTATCCCATTCAACCGAAATTTATTATTATTACTATTATGTTTATCGGAATACACGCGAGAATATTATCATGACGTGCTCGAGTCGTGTTGCGACTGTAATTGCGAATGTTTGTCGCTTGTCAAGTATTTGGTCTTTTGTCGACTTTGTCGTAGACGAAACGTTTTAAATAGACTCTCAGATATGTCTCGAGCATCCATAAGTTCGTGACAGGTGTTTGTGTGTGTGAGTGTGCTGTGCACGGAGACTAACAGTGGCGAGACAACGGGGCTCGCTCTGATTACAATGGTCTAGCTGCTATAAACGTCAGAAAAACAGGTGTAACGTTTTCGCGAAAGAGTATTCCAAAGTTCCTGCAACTTCCAGTTGAATATTATATTATTATCAATTCAACCGAAACTCTCACTAAAAAATATTCCCGACATTTCCCCTAGCCCGTCTGATGACGCCAATCTCACGCTGTACGCACCACTTTGTTCTTAAAATTTCAAAACAGTTCCGGGAAAGATTTTCTCATTGAAATGCATTAGTTTAGACATCTTTGAAGCCGATCAAAACAATAATCCAACGGTTTGTGAGGTCGTAATAATATATTCTAAAAGCTAAAAATACGCGCATTTACATTATTGTCTATATTTATGCACAAATATTTGTACAGGCTATTTTAGGTTTCTAAACACAAGTTTGAAACATCTTATACACCCGCTGGTGTCAGTCCGTCCTTTAGTTACCAGTTCAAAGTCACGATTGTTGATATTGAGTTATATTCATATTTATTTATTTACAACTGTTACTGACTGTGCATAATATAGCCACGATGGTTGTTTGTATTAAGATCTTACAACGGATCTATTCAAAGTAAATTCATGCTTACCAGTATTCAAAAATATCAACATTTGAGTATTTAATATAAATTCATAGTATTATAGTTGGCCAATACTAAAAAACACTGGCGCCAAAATATTACAAAGGTCAAAAGGTTACCAAATTATTTTTAATTTGTACATGGAATTATAGTTTATTCCGTCGTGTCACAATACGTTTAAAAAAAGGGAATTCGGCACGCTTTCCTGACTTGTTGTGTGGTTCTATAATAACCGTGATGTTAAAAACATTTTTTTTTTTTTTTAGATATTAATTCCACACAATATGCGTAATTATAATATAGGGATATGAAACAATCTGTTTGATTGAGTAAAGTTCAGTTTGAAATGTGACTTGTCACAAACAAATTGTGCTATCGTCTGCAAACGTTTAAATCAATTTAAACACTGTTTTAATGAAAACGGTACGTACAAGTATCGAAGGATTATGAAAACACACAATGTTCAAATCGAATGTCCTCGGGAGAAAGAATAATATTTATTTTCTCATCAATTATACTTCCCGAGGTTATTACGGTTATATTCAGTGAACTCTGCAAAGTAAGACCGCTCAAATGTTTTTCTGTATCTCATACGAGTAATTGGTGGTAACTTATAATGAAAGAACACACTGCGAATATAATAAAAAAAAAAAAAAACACTTAATTGTAAAATATATAAATAAATCGTTTTCATACGAATCGTTTGCTGCAATGTCTATGCTAATATTTTCGTTACACTAGATAATGCAATTATGTTTATATTTGAATCGTTTCGCAGTAGGTACCTACTCATTGTTTTTGATATTAGTTTCCTTTACCGTGCAGTTCAAAGAAATATTGTATGATTATTATTGAAAAATATCCTTTGCAGTATTCTCTTTAAAACCCATCCCACTTTGTTATCCAGAATAATACGATTAGGTATTCGAAACATTAATATTATGTTCAACACGAATACTCAATAGAGTTCGTGTGAATACAATAAAATAAATGACCGGCGCTGGTGATAAAAATATAAAGACGGTATTTATGGTTTTTTTTTATCGTCGTTAATAACTTATGGTTTATGAATACTAATGCGAATCATCACGACTTTGGATGTCTATAAATATATATATATATATTATATAAAATATACACAGGTTTTGGGTTTAGAACAACTTATATAGTTTTGGGTCCGCCCATTTCTCTGATTTTTAATGGATCTCGTTGAAATGTCATACTCGCTGGCGCGAATATATATAATTGTTATCGTATCATATAATATTATATTGTTTCGCTTACATTTTGTACGGTTGTTTCGCGTCCTGTTTATCCGACCATAAACTGCATCTATTAAACATTAAAATGTTTGCAAACAGTTTCGAAGAAAACACTAACGTGGTAAATGGTAATATAGGTACGTCACATATTTCAAATCACACTCAGCCCGGGACATATTGTATGACCGTCGTTCAACAATTATTATGAATGATTCCTGATGAAAATGTAATTTATTGTCACGAAACACAATGTATAATAATACGTTAAATAATATTATAATATAAATATTATATCATGTGGACCGTTAACACGTCATATTTCACCGTGAATTGTGTACTATGTTTAGTCAATAAACATAGTAGGTATACACTTATCGCTGGGGAGCGTATTCGGATTGCGTTGGTTTATAGCTCGTGGTATTTTTTGAAATGTGATCGGTGGTAATAACGGCCGTGAAAATATTTTAAGCCCGGGATCATCATTATTTATTTATATACTTTTTTTTTTTTTACTTTTACTCGTGAATACAATGTTATAAACCACAGAATCAAAGCTAAACACAATGATAAATTTAAATGTAATTCGGTACATTATAATGACGTGTTATATAGGAGAAAACTTAAGTTTTATTTTTATTTTTATGACATTTAAATTCTCAATGGCGTCAGGCGGGTACATGACTGAAAACCGTTTAACAAAAAAATATGAAACGTTATAACAATATTGGAAAATGTTAATTCGTATTTAAAAAAAAAAAAAAAAGAGAACAATTGTTGTGTCTATAATAATAGGTATGTGTTTATCGCATTAATAAAAAAAAAAAACATATTGAACTTTTTATTGCCAATTGCCATCGGCATTTTGCGGTTCCAAATCGCTATTTTTATAATTACAATTGACTAATCATACGTTTAGTGCGACGTGTGCAGAGTTAAATTATCAGTGTGTATAGTCTCGTGTCAAAATATATGTTTATCACGTTGATGCGTTTAACTTTTACAAAAAACCTTTTACACACAAAATAATATTAAATCGATTAAAACGCTAATACGCGGTATTTTTATGAATGAATTTAGAGGAGTGGTTATCTGCAACTACTATCGACATTATCGTTTATCGCAATAATATTGCAACTATATAAAAATGTTTAGGTTACCCTTAGGTTAGTAATGTTAGTATACCTCTAGTGCCTGCGGGTAGTTCAATTTTGAATTGATACTAATGATACTATGCATCTATGACTTGGTGGTAAACGAGCAGCGATATAAACGTAAGTGTAATTGTATAAATTCGAATTATTCTGTAAAGACTCTCAATACCGCAATAAGACTCGATGTGTATACAGATTAAATATAATTTCAATGTAATCAACTTGCATAGAAACTATTTAGAAAATGCAATGTTTGTATACGCCATACAGTTGTGCCCTATATGTATACGTATATGAATTACATGTACCTGCGTCAATCATTCCAATACAACTTAAACTTAACTCAATACTATTCAGTACGTACAACAGCTTAAATCTAAATTGTTCGCGAGTAATATTGTCACAAACATAATATTTTAAAGAATAAAAAATAATTTGGTTAAGATTTCTTTGCGTGTAATTAATCACTTTTTATCAGGACATTTTAACACGTTTTAAGCATGTCGAGTTTTTTTTCATATAAGCTATAATACAGGGTTACATTTGAAAAACAAACCGAATATGCAGTATCTATGGTTACAGCTTTTAACAATAGTTATTTAACTCAAAAATATTTATAAGTATATAATATAAACGGTAGTTCTTATTACCGAATTTTTTAAGTAGTATAATAAGGTTATAATATTTGTACATTATTCTGATCTGACATAATATATTATATTATTTTTTTGTTTTACTAAAAACTACTTACAATCTATTAAATACAATATTAGCACAATGAGTAAATTTTATAAATGGTTATTAGCAGGAGGTTGCGTTTATGGGCAGGCACTCAGCAGTGTCACCGGAATCGGTACTTATAAGGTATTACCTATTGTTTTTTGTTTTTTGTTTTAGTAGGTCTCTAGACCACTGTCTTATGAGTATTCTGCCTACAATAAAGGGGAAGTGAGAAGAAGCTTTAAAATACTATAGAAAAAAATAAGTCGTATTTTATCGTATCAAAAGTTATAAGACGCTTATAATTTTTTTTTTATCGACATACTTCTATCGAAAAAGGGTTACCGCAAACCTAACCGCTATGAAAAAATTCACTATCACTGCTATAATTGTATAAAATCTATGTTTTTATTTTTATAAGAAAACGTAAATACATTATACAATATTCTTAGAATAAAACGATGATTAATAAAAGAGAATTGTTTTCAAAATAATAAAATTTGAATTGTAGTTTTACGAATTTAATTTATATAATATGTGATTCGAGAATAAAATTGCTACTAATACCTACTATGCATACCATAATGGTATTTTATTTTCTTAAAGTATTTTTTGAACTTGAAATTATAATAAGTACCTAGAAGTAGTGTATGAAGTATGAAATGAATTAATACAAATACTAATTACGGTTATTTTATTATTTATCAATTATTTATTACATAGTCTAATATTACTGGGTTATTCATTGATATTAATGGAATATAAGTGCTGTGATTGTCATAAAACACTGAAACATTGAAACATTTTTATATGTTTTTTGCCACTTTGCCAGTATAAAGATTTCTCATACCATTTAAAATGCATAATACCAAAGGTTAGGTATATTTTTATTTTATTTTTTTATTTAGCTTCCAATAGTTAAATTATTATAGCTTAACAGTTGGACATTAGAAAGAAAAACATTAGTAACAAAAAGGTTAGGTATACAATATACATATACCATACAATTATGAAGGTAATTTATGACAATTATATGTGAATATAAAACTTATTCAAAAAAATAAAATGTAGGAAATGTATTAAAATACTGAAATATTTCACAATTTTAAATTTCATAAAATTTTCAAACACTACCTAGGAGGTTTCTCATCAGTATTAGAAAATGTATGAATTATGATATGCTGAAACATGCGGGAAACCTTAACATAAATTAATAAAGCAGTTAACTGAATCTGACAAAATTATAAGAACAACTTTTTTGAAATTAATACAAGAGTTATATTTATGTATGTATGCTGTAAAATGTCCAAGTTTACATCCGATTTCTTAAAAATATTCCAATGAATTGGGCTAAAATAAGTATTTTAGAGATAAATAGGTATTTTGAATTATGCATATTATGTTATTGTTAGAAAAACATATAATATTAGATTTTGAAAATTAAAACATTTTTAGGAATTATTGAAAAACTTGATTAATAAATCATATAAATATTATTTATTGTGGTACCTATAATATTATGTTAATGTTCAGATGGTCATAATACCGATATGATTTTACCAATATCAATATTTTTGTATAATATTATATTAATTAGGTTTTTATTTTTATTTTTTTTAACGAAAAATGAAACTTATGTTGATGTATCGTATTTAACGAAGCTTAATGATGTTTAAAATATCATATTTCCCGTGATTTATAATAATATAATCGCCATACTAATTTTACAATATTTATAATAATCATAATTAAAATAAATAAATAATTTATAACAATGATTTTTAATTATTTTTTAATTTAAAATCGATTTTGTAAGAAGTTTTTATCTATTGTTATAACAAATTTAAAATTAATATTCATAAATCATTGAGAAAAATGTTAATATAATAAGACAAATTATATTCAATAACAATGTCGATTGTTCAACTGTTTTTAAATAAAATTGAGACATGAGCTTATAAATTAATAATATATTGAAATTGAGATAGTGAAATAAATAAATGTGTTCAATCTCTTTATCAATTTCATGACCACAAAACACGTATATAATGTTCTGTTTCAAATATTAAACATGATAAACTGTAAACTGATATCATAATATTAACTAAATAAATAATTTATTACTAACATTTAAAATGTGTTTTAATGTTGTTTATAAAACGTCTAGACGACAAACCGTTTTTATGGCTCATGAATATTATTGACATCATATTTTTATGTCAACAATCGGACCAGAGTTATTTTTACTTAACAATAATAATATGACTGCGGAGAGTACCTAATGATAGAAAAATAAATAAATTTAATACTTTAACTATTTGTTAAAAAAAAATGTAGGTACTAAAATGAAAACGAAAAGCAAAAATAGTTTTACAAATACTTAAACCATACTACTATTATAAATACTGTATTTATTTATTTGTATGTTGCATTAAAATGTCGGTAAATATAATAGTTTTTTTTTTTCGTTTTAAACAAGACACATTTTATACTATCTAAAATGTACAAATTTTGATTAGGCAGTGTTGTGCGTATCAGGTTATGATTAAAACGGCTTAGAATATTGTATTGTCGCGCACTATCATATTATTATTATTATCATTATTTAATATTCGTATACCTACCACGTATTTTGTTCACGTTCAACTTGAATTTCATCTCTAACCATTGTGCTGTACCCTTAATGTTTACATTGCGTTGTTTACATTAATGGTTTGTGTGTATATAATATTTCAATGCGCATAAATCGAATAACGCGATTTTTGTACGCTCATTAAAGTTGTTTTTTTTTATGACTTTAATATTATATTATTATATCATCGAATGATATATTATTAATATTGGTCCGCGCCGTTTGAAATACGCGGTGAAACGTCATGCTAATTATTGCTGTTGTTAAACACATGCGTTATGAACACGAACACATTATTATGAGTAGGTACCTACTGTTTTATGATTATTATAGAAGGGCTCTTTTAATCTATGTATACACAAAAACATATTAAAACTCAAACTAATCGACACTCGAGTGTACAATAATCATTCGTTTTGATTTTTTTTTTATTCAAATTTCATCTTTATTACACGGACGTTATTTTTTCGAGTATTGATTTATTCCATCGATTTGATAAAGGTACCGCCTAATAGGCAATTATATTATCTACCTACGTTCGAAAAGTCTTGTTTTGTTTACATAATAATATTATAATTTATTAGTAGTTTATACGCATTTGTACAACTACACCGCTTGGTACATATTGCAGGAAATTAATATGGTCACTAAACTTTGAATTGTGATATTTAATAATAATATAATATTATTATAACATTAACTCGTTGAAACTTTCATAAGAAATATTCAACAATATGACGTATAGATTAATTGAATTATATTACATGCTTTCAGAGGTATGTTTGGATTGTCTAATTATTGCAGTTTACATCCCAGTAACCGACACGAGTCTCAAACACTTCTGCACCAAAGGTCCCATAATCTACGGGATGAATCATTAACGTAAGATACTCGTCGTGTTACGCATAGTTTACGAGTCACTTACGTTTTATTAATAATAACTACGTCGTACCTGCCTATGCTATCAATAATTATTTAAAACCTGATTAATAATAATTGTAATAATTATAGCGAATTTCGTAAGTAAGTCAAAAAATCTCGAATTTAATTTGTATTTAATAATTTAATTTAGCCGACAGTAAAAATAAACATTTTAATTTACAAGCGATACATTTGGGTACTATATACAACATCAAACTGGTATAATTTAATTATTAATTTCTTGAAATCTTCAACTTGTGTTGTCGTGCAAAGAATAAATATCATTATTCGTTATATATTGAAAATATGTTACACCTATATAAGAGTTCAAGTAATTATTATAAATCAAAAGTAATTATAGTATATCAAAATATACCATTTAACCATTGTGGTACCAGTACGACCACCATAATTAATTAACGATTATGAATAAGAAGGCAAAAGGTAAACTACTATTTCTGTGACGTCCAAAGTTATATTATTTGATTAATTAGTTGGGTGATCAGAGATAATATGCTATAGTGTCTATAGCAAACATACAAGTCAAAGCAACTCCACATCTATTCGTTTTAATTATTTAGTTTCAGACTAATTTTAGATCTTCGTTTGTACTTTGATTATTATCAGTATAATTTGGACTTGAAATAAATTTAACTAAAAGTAATATTATATTTGATAGTTTTACTACACACATAATATTAGCGAACACATCTTATTCACATTGCGTCGTTGTCTACTATTCCAGAAGTTTAGATACAGGTTACTTAGGTTATTTAGGTGAATTCATAATAATATAATCCATTCTAACAGTTAATATTTAGCGCACTAATTAATGGATTTCATAAGTAAATTTATTGCTGAATTTATATCATAATATTGGGAAAATTGAAATGTTCGTTAATTTAAAACATTCAGTGACGTGTGTCATTGGGGATAGCGTGACGTCAAAGACGGGGTAAACATGTGAAGTAGACTTTTTAGTATTAAGATGTTTACATTCGTTTATTAAAAAATATATGTATCTATATATAATCTGAAAAATTGCCGTGTTCGATGGGGCGTAAAGTGACAGAAAGATTAATAGTAAATTATTCGTATAGCTCGTCTATCTCACTGAAGAATAGATTAAAAAAAATAATAACAATTCTCTCGTCATTATCGTCAAACTGTAATAAAAGTGCGCGAAAATAAAAATTTTATTAAAGTAAAATTATTGTAATATTCACGCGTATCTCACAAGCAGATTGAAACGAGCGAAGTGGAAGACATTAAAAAGCTGTGATAATAAATTTTAATATTTGATAAGTTGTATACAATTTATTCTATAAAAATAATTTATACATTACAAAGGACCGACTCTATATAGACCCGTACTATTTAATACAGAGATAAATGCCGATGATCGATGAATAATCGTACCTCAAGTCACAGAAACAGTTGTCGGAGGGTTTCGCGTGTGTGTGCCGAAGGACACGACACTTTCGATGCCGTCACGCCGCCGCTGGTGTCCGGAGACCATTGCGTTGACGTCTTGGCGACTTCCGCCATACACCCCAAGTGGGCTCTCACGTACCACTAACCCCGCGTTACTGCCATCTTGTATATTTATGTCTGAGAGTTGACTACAGTTCAACTTTTAAACCAGTAGTAACCATAGTTACCGTGCACGGTGAGGGCACCCTCACCCGACTGCAAGACGCATTACGTAGCTGTGAATCCCGGCTCGCGGGTCGGAGGACACTCGGCAACAACCAACACAGAACCCCGCACACACGCCCGTTGAAACACCCGAGAAAAGAATGGATGGACTGTAATACGATGAGGGGGACGAGGAGGATGTAACGATCGGCTACGTCACTGTCATAGTGCATGACGTTATACCAACCATGGGCACAGTGAGGAATACGTCTGGGGTTCTGGTCGGCGGGCTAGAACTCGGGGTAGGGGTGGGGTAACACCATCACCACCCGCTCTACACGGTCGGACCATGCAATTCACGGCAGACTCACGTGGATATTCGTGTGGTAATGGTGTTACCCCGGTTCAAGACCGCCGACCAGAACCATGGTTGTATTCCTCGCCACTGTGCACTTGCCCGGAATTACACCATCCACAGTGACCGCGAAGTTTCCGATAGTTTCTTACTATCATCGTATTGCTGTACGCAGTGGTTCCTTTTTCGGATGGCCCGACCGGCCGTACATGTGGCGCAGACGACAACGACTCAGACACGCCTTGCACCAGACCTATCGAAGATCAAATCGACGATAACGGATGCACATTCTACCCTATATTCGAAGGTATCGTGGATGAGCAGGAAACCCTAGAGTGGAAGATACAACTCTGGAGCACCATCCGGGGAGGTGAAGCGGGCTCCATGAGCATCGGGCTATCGAAACACGGCCCTAGAAGAGAGCTTGATAAGAGTATACGATGGAATTTAGTCGGTTTGGAAACTTTACAGTCGTCTGCGCCGTAATCAAAACAATACGGATCGACTTTTTCTTTTATTATTGTAAGATACTTGTCCCCACATGTTTACTTAATCATATCATATTATGTTTATATTGTACATATTTTTATATAAATATTAAATATATAGGGTCCGTCGCTACCACCGACAAAATATGTGAGATTGTTATCATGATTATTTTGTATAATTTTCCTGTTATTATTGTAAAAAAGAAACGATGCAACTGAGGTGGAAGTAATACTATCGTGGTTCACAGTTGTTCTACCACAATGAAAAAATATAAGAAAAAAGTATTCGTATGTTATTCTAAATATAAGATGTTGCTTTAACGTTATGATTTATTCTTGTTGTTACTTTTTTTTATTTTGTAATTAGTTAGAAAGTTGATGGAATCAAATTTCATCCAGGATTCCGTTCAAACTTAAAGAAGTAATCCCGTTAAACATAGTTCTAAGTTTTTGTGTCCTTATTACTTTATAAAATATGATGATCTCATAATATTATTAATATGTTCTGAACTCTAAGAGTTTAGAATTGCAATATGTCTCCAGATTTATGAATAGTTTTGAAAAGTTGGATTAGTTATGGGTGAGTTTTCGTGATCATATAATAATAATTATTATCAGACAGTATTTTTTAATTTTACTCGTATGTGCCCATATTTGAAAATAACATTTTTATTTTACTTTTAGTCAGTAGTTCAATGAAAGGGTATGTGTCTTACTGTATAAATGATTTTATTATATACAAATATTAATAACTTTTATTTAATATGTTTTATACATTTTTTTTAACCTTTACCTATTTTTATTTTTTAATAAAAATAGAGTACCTACCTACATAATATCATAAAATGTAAATTTACCATTTACTTACTCGATCCATGGGATATGAGTCAATAATACACTGGTATCAAGTATATCATCGTATATAATCTAAAGAGCAAACAATTGTTTGATAACGTCTTATACCTATATCTATTTGACAACGTAATGCTTGAAGTATAAGGTAAGTATAACCTACACAAGGCATCAATCGTCTAATTAAATCTGTCTACAAATCTGAACTTTTGAACCACACCACGGAAATATTAGGACAATTTATAATTATGTTGTAATATATAATAACTAAATTGAATTTAGGTGTATAACATAATTATGCACAGCATTAATAAAATCAGTGAGTGTTCGTGTTCCAATGTTTCACGTATCGACGACACGTGACCCGACAGCCAGTGGTGGATCCTACAGATTCGGGTAAGATAGAGTGGAAAAGGACTGTATACAACTTTATTACGGATATTAATCACTCGGAGGCAAGTTTCAAAGTGTCTTACTCCTCTTGTCCTCTTGTCGTTGTGAACATATCTCTTACAAGGTTCTTCACAAAAACACTTACACGTATTTTAGGTACAAAGGATTCGATGTAAAATTCAAGTCTTATGAATCAGAATTTTATAAAATTAGTTTATTTTCTATCCTGGATCCTTACAAGTAGTGTCCTGGACACGTAAGTCGTAATAAACGATCAGCCAGGAATCGTCACGTGCATAAACAGGAACGGATAAGCGATGTCAATAGTATAAATATTATTACAATCCCTACGACGTGGTGACCATTTCGAGCCAACTTTAATTATTTTTAGGTTATATTATCGAGAAAAGAGTGTAAAGAAAGAGTCAAATATCAAAGTTAGAAGGTCAGAAAAATAATATTATGCAGTTTATTGTATAATAATAATTTAAGTTTTCGATATAACGTAATTTTACCAATTACAATGCTTTTTTTTTTAAGAACTCTGATTTTATGAATGGTTCATAACTCCATTATTTTTTCTCAACAGTTAAACACCGAACATAGATATTATGTACAATAGTTGTGTAAGCACACATTTTGATTCACTGGTAGTATTCAATTAAGATTTTCCACCAACTTCAAACCTTAAATAAACACTAAACAAATTGCAAAAATAATCACTTTTGGTTATTCGCGTTCTTCAATAATGCTACTGTTTAGTAGAATAATGTTTAATATAATGTTTAACTTAAACCTTATTGTTTGATGTTTTAATAAGTTACTTTTTTTCCAAAGAAAAATATTTATTTCATCCAAAATTTTTAATACAATACGTATATCTACGTTGTATTTATTTGCTTTGTTGGGAATAAATCCATGAATGTGCTCGATTTTACGAGAAAAAAAATATTTTCCACGTTATAATCGTATTTTGTTTGATAAATACTTAAAATGTTGCGGTAGGAATAAAGTTGTTTCCGTTCAGAAAAAATAAAGCTGTTCTTGAAATTATAATATTAGTTGTAAGACTGCTTTGGATAACTAAAAGAAAATATAATTTTAAAACATTAAATCATTTTGCAGTGTGCACCCTGAACGTCATTATTTAAATGTAATCGAACTTATTTATTAAATATTATATTCTACAAAGCCGTATAATAATACCTGTATATATTAGGTCTGCGGGAAATTCCTAGCGAAAACAACGTTTTGGTCGTGAATCAAACGGATCGGCAGACGGAAAAAAATAACTCTGAACAATCACGTTTTTCTAGGATTTTTGCACTGCACAACACTTTCCGTGCTTGCAAACGACGTTACGATAACGATTTGATCGAAAATCGGACGACAGACGCGTAGTAAAACGATTGGTGGCCACCGTTTTCCATTATACGATACTGACCGGCAACCGATCAAAACCTTAAGGCCGATAAAGCAGTTGCACAACGATCGTTAAGTCCTTAAATGTCCGCAAAAAAAGTATTCTAAAATAAAAAAATGACGTAGATTCGAAAATTCTAAATAATATAAAGATTTGAATAAATGCATAGTTTAAGCACATAAAAATCGTGTTTAAAAATCACGTAGCTTATACGGAGACCGGAAACGTATTAATAGCAAGAGTCAGAGGTGGTAGGTGATGAGAGGAGTGATGGCGATTGCTATGGTAGTAAGCGTGTTCTTATGTCGGCAGAGGTATTTGCGTTGAGAATTTTCAAAATTCCCTTAATCTTGTTGGAAAACTTTTTATTTTATTAATCTTTTAATTATGCAATGTTCGGTGAACTGAAAAGCACTCTTTCCTGAGGGCTGTGATCATGTTATTTGATAATTCAAGTTGTCTTGTTGAGTTTGTTTTTTTCTACATTTTTAAACTGTATGACGTGTATGATGTATGGACACACTTATTTAAACGATGTAATCATTGTAATTCAATCATTTACACCATAAATACAATGCAAAATTTCCCAGAAAAAAAATGGACATGAATAAGCAAAATACAAACCAATTTATCAGTTATTACTATAAAATAAACATAGAACGATGATATTTGACTCCTATAAAGCAATAATTAAAGTCAATTGATCCAAGTATTCGAATTAGTAAAAAAAAAAAATGTTTTTCATATGAATGTATTGTGAAACTTAATTCCATGTAATACACTTTATATGACAGTATTTTTGAACTATACATCTATATTATAATATTATAAAGAGGAAGGCCTTGGATGTTTGTAACGAATAAACTCAACAACTACTGGACCAATTTCAAAAATGTTTGCCCATTAGAGTGTTGCGTTATCCGTGAGTAACATGGGCTAATTTAAAAAGGGAAAATTAAAGCCAGGGGAGGTGCTCAAATAGTGATTTTGAGATTTACGATGGAAATGTTTGTTTGTAAATGTTGTAAATGGTATTTGTTAGAGGAAAAATAATTATACTATAAATTAGTATTTAATTATAAGTGGTTGCCATTGGTTATTCGGGCAGATCAGGTACAAGAATGCATAAAATCGAAATATCGCACATTGCCTACCATGGTGGCTGAGTTGCATTTACTGCAGTGGCTTACGTCCAAAGTGAGTTGAACAATCGCATTTTTTTTAAGAGTTCCCATTTTTTACGGGCAACGAAGTGCGCGATATCAGGTATAATATTTAAATATAAAATGAATGTTAATTTCTGTTGCAGTCAAATTTGTTTTGAAATGCCAATAATCTATATCTATTCTACATACAATATGATCTATACTTATATATAATAATGAAAATCATGAACAATTACAATTTATCAAGTCATTATCAAATGCTATGGATAGAGAACAATAAATTCTGAACATATCATAGATGAGCATATTTGATATTTGGTGTAGTTCTTTTCTTCTATACATGTTAGTGAGGGGCCGGATATTCAGTGAAATTGAGCTCAATGTTGCCAGTCGTTTCAACAGAGCTTCCTGTATTCTAATCTACAGTATTTGCGTAGATTTAACAGAATTTAAGGAGAGGTAAATCCACGGGTATTTAATTTGTCACGGGCAATGCAGTACATGATCAGCTAGTTATTTATATTATTTTTGTGTCATGCATAATATTATACAAACATAAACATAATGAATGTTGAAACTATTAACTAGGTTAAGTAAACATGTATGTAATGTATATCAACATTTAGTATTAAGTCTTAGTCAGTAAGTTTTAGTTTAGCTGTAGCAAAATATAAACTAGGTTAAGCGATAATATTATATAAGTGATAAGTGTAGACAAATGTAAATTAACTAAATTCAATAATGGTGTAGTGTAAGACAAATGTAATATTATAATAATGTAACTTACGTAGAGAAATCTCTTTGTACATTCTACATCAAATTCAAATAAATAAAATTAACTGGTGGTGATTAACAAACTAGGTCACATATGACTAAATAGTATAGTAATCATTTAATTATGATTTGAGGATAGTAAAACGACATGTGATAAGAAATTCGTAATCTGTTAATTGTGTTTACGATAGACGATTTGTATGGTTTAAAAATAATTTGATCAAATAGTAATGACTATTGTCATTAAATGACAATAATGCTTAGGTTTTTATTTGAAGGAATTGTATTTAAAATAATTTTACTGGTCTGTGGTTCTGAACTATTAAAAAGATCAATAAATTGCTTTATTTTTAGTTGTAAGTAAATTTATAATTCATATCATACCGACCACCAAGCTGTATTTTGTTTTAAAATCAAATATCGATAATTTTTAATAAGATTTTCATTTTTTCAAGTTTTAATAATTAAATCATATTTTGTGTAATGTTATGACTATAATACATAGCTAGTATAAAAAAAAAAAACAAATAAAAATTTTTTTACTGGTGAAACCCCAGTAGGTTTATTAATACTCGTATTAATCGGTTCTCATATGAAAACTTTATATAACATTTAAAAGTGTTCTGGTTAAAAAATAAGCGCTCATTGACCCGAAAGTATAATATAATTTCACAAAGGTCATAGCTTTAATTAAAACTATTATGTTGTTTATTAAGGTATACGTAGACTTTAAACTCACACATTGTCTCTAAATAACAAAGATTAAGATAAATAATCATAAAGGTCTCAATAGTGTTTACTAATATTATACCACTCTGATTTGAATAATATTATCAAATAGAAACAGTGTTATTTTGTTAGTTGATTAAATATTCAAAAATTTACGAATCCATAGATTATATTATATTTCAGAATATTTTAATTAAATATTTTTTATATTAGATTGAATAAAGTTAGATATTATAATATAAGTACCTATATTATATCATAATATTTTATCCACAGTTTGGTTGCACATACTAAACATAGAGGCTAAACAGCTATTTTTTTAGGCATACAAAGGTTTACGAATTATTTTTTTAACCATAATTACAAGTTTGGTCAGTTAATGTTTGCTGAATTAAAACATATAATTAAGACATAAAAGTGTTATTCAAGTTTTGATATCGTTTTGTCCCATTTACTTCAACACCTTAACAGTTTAATAATTATAATTTAAGGGATCGTTGAAAAATATTACAATGGCGTTATTGAAGACATTTTAAAACCATATTAATATATAATATTAAATCTAAATACGATGATATTATGTAACAATCATTTATAAAAAAAAAAACACTGACTACCGTAACGATACTTTAGATAGAATTAATACTACCATATCTTATAGATGTTTGAATCGTTTTTCGAATACCGTGACATGATTTATTGATTTATTTATTAATTGACACAATAACGCAGTACTATACTGTTCTACGTTTCTTGTCCAGGATTTTTTTTATTATTATTAGTTATATTATTACTCTAAGCAATTTGGCATAATGGTGAGCAATTAGCATTTTAGATTACGACGTTCTTATCGATGTGTTCTATACAAGACTGCACTGCAGTTGAATCGCTATAGATCAACTGCAGCGGAATATCGACATATTGTGTTCGTTAAATATTTATTATAAAGCAAAGGTAGCCAAGTTAGTGACAAAAAATCTTAGACACTCAAACCCGTTTTCCGGGCATACTATTTGGACACCGATGAGATAAGACCAATGGATTTGACAATGGAAAAAAAAATATGATATTTTATTATACGCACGTGAGCGGTGGACGTATGACACGAAATTATATTATTTAAAAGCTCATAGAAGCTTGTCATTATACATCGTGTCCGTACATTGTGAAAGATATTTAATAGTATATGAATTCGGTTTTTGTTGTGACCTCCGTCGCATGTAGATTTGAGACGAAAAGGTATAGTTTAACTTTTTGGCTTGTTGTACCGCGGGTAAAATGTCACCTCTTACACGAGCACCATGCGTATTTGACTTTGGCGAACTTTCCAAAATATATATATATATATATTTGTTTATTTGTATGAACATAATATATGCCTATTATACGTATGGTGGTGCGTTGAATATCAGTACTCGCTGAGAAAAAAAAAATAGACGATATAAAGTTCGGAAAAGTCTTGGAAAAGCAAACGTACGTTTCCGTTCATTGTCGTCGTGGTTGTGATTGCTAACGAATAGGGTATGAAAAAATAAATATAAAACAGAAAATACCACTGCAAACAGTCTGTGTTTGCTAAACGAATCAAACTGAATATTTCAAATCGAATAAAACGATGGGCATCCGGCCAATGGATGAATTGCGTCCACGAGAATTATTTTCCATTCAGCTCGACGAAATTTTTGGTACCTACTACATTATGCCGCTGCACGCCGTGTGTGAAATAAATGATAAAATATAATATTATTTTCAAACCGAATGGATTCAATCGGATATGATTTTTTGTTTTAAACGATAAATATTAAAAAAATGAAACTTATTATTATGATGTTATATTTTATTACGATCAAACCACATCGCATTCTTACTTCAATAACTCTTAACTGTTATTTATTGGATGAGTGGAGGGGGGGGGGATCGGAAGATAACTTTTTAAATATTAGGTAGGTATATTACCAATAAAGAAATCGCTAAAAAAAAAACACGAGATGAAAGCCAAAAAAATGTATGTTACATATAATTTAGAAAGTTTAGGTTTAAAAATGGTTCTGCGTTTATTTTTATTTTTTTATCGAAACATAACGGATTTGAAATGTTTGAATAATATAGTGAAATGGGTTAATGAATAATATTCAAACATGTGCCAAGTGATTTTTGACAACGCATTGCAGATATTATAATATATTATATAAACGTACTTTTTTTATGTTTTGACTATTAATGTGATATATTTACGTTGGTTAATTTTGTCTTTTAACCGTATTTTAAACCTTTTTTTACAAATGATTTACAAGACTTATTTGTAATCTATTTAATAACAATTTTACATATAATTATTGATTTAAAATAAATTAATATTTAACAGAGCATCCAACATATTATTAAGCTTTACCATTGTTATCATACAACGATCAATTCTACTTATATTTTGCATCCATACAATATGATCTGAATTCTTTATTAATTACATTTTTATTAACTCAATACACTACAACTTTAATTAATTTTCTTTAGAATTCTATGAAGAAGTATATAAACTATGAACTTAATAAAAGAGTTAGTAAAGAGTTAGTTACCATTTTAATATTTCGGTGAAAGCATACCAAAACTAATTTGTATGAAATCTTAAGACATCATACAGCAGTAGTCTCATATAAATAAAAAATGTCAGACAGCATAAGTGACAAATTGAGAATTACACGAATAAGCAATTTTTTATCAGCAAATGTGTAACATAATTAAATTTAAACAATAAATATAATTATAAAATGTGTATTAATTTTCTATACCTACTAGATATTGAACGTAAAAAAATCATTTTCGTGTAATAAGCTTAAAAACAAAAATAGAGTTTTTGAACATGACAAAGTCACATAGATAAAACAATTTCAAACAATAATTTGTATGATATGACGACGTAATTTTAACGATTTTTCACATTCACATATTGGTATTATTGATCAATTGACAATTGTCATTGAAAATTATATTTAAATACGAATACACGTTTTTCTTAAAATACATTCAATTTGGCATTAGCAACGCACAAGCGTCGAAAATACTAATGGTGGTGTTGTTTGCCACTTAAAAAATAGTGTTAAATCGATTTTCATAATTTTTCCGTCTGTTAATACTTTAATATAGTAAAGTCAATGTTTAAATGAATACATGAATATTAAAATAGCATGATAGCTTACCGATGATTATTGATAACCCAGCCAGTGAGATCAATTCAATTCACAGATTATGTCATATTATTATTGTCTCCTCTAGATGCATTTGATTTAAGTGTTTAAATAAAGTAGATAATCGCTATAAATTATAAAATAGCAAACAAAAGTACTCTGTAAATAATATTATGTAAATAAATTGACATTTTAAATTCCATAATAACATTAAAACCGGCCGGTTAGTGCTTTGTATTAATATTGCATATACAATGCGCCGTGTTAAAAAAAAAAAATAATTACATTTTTTATTATATTATTATCATAAGTTATTATTAAATGAAATCATGAAAAGCTATTTTTTTAGTTTTTAGTTTTTTTTACTATGCATTATGTGATAAATTTAGGGTATTCAATAAAATGTCGTCGAAAAATCACTGCTTAATTTTTATTGCTGGTAAACTGTGTTTTTTTATGTTCACTAGTTACCAATGTTAGAAATTTAGCAGTACGAAATCTTAATTAAAATTTATATTTGATTGTGACTCGATTGAAGGTTGTACGATATTATCAGCGGTAAAATTAATGTAAATAGAAATTAATTTTCAAACACTGTCTTTTGTTATGTTTTCAGGACTTCAGATGAGTAAAGTATAACCACCAGCAAAGGGTAATTTAATGACAATTACAAGTACTAGTAAAATTCCCTGAAACTCAGTCTTTGTATAATATAACTATAATTGTGACACCATCAATTTGCTTGTTAACAAAAACTTTTGGGCAAATTTCAGCTACATTTCGTATTCTACATGTCTTTTCATTGGGTTTCAATACTGAACATTGAGTTACTATTGTACGAGAGAATGAGAAGAATAAAAAACATAACTTTCTTACAAGGGATTATACTTAACCAAATTAAAAATAGTATGAACCTTCTATTATTGTTTGGCGTTTGTAAAATTATTCTACAAATACGATTGTACCTATAGTATGAAACTACTGTGTAGCACTGTAGCCACCGACAATTAATCTTTTATGAACAACAAAAAAATCTCGAAATGTCGACGCAATAATAATAAGTTTAAATGGTTTTTATTTTATTTGTAATCGATTAGATTAAATCATTTTTTAATACGTATATCATAATTATTCAGCTGCTTGGCTACATACAAATTTATAACAATTAATAACGTTAACATTAAATCGTTAAAGAACAATTTTATAGATAATCAGTAATAACCGATAGCAGATGTCTTCGGTATTTAATTATCATTCGATTCACTGCAATGCAAGTAGTAAGTACCAGTAGGTTAAATTCGAAAATAATATATATTTTGTCGTTTTCCATTATCATCATCGAACCTAATAGGTTATACATTGTTATTGTCGTTATTCTAACGTCCACTTTACCTCGACTTATGTTTCATCCACTCTTAAGCTGCAACATCACTATTTACGAAAATAGCTGTCTTCAGAAAAAACAAAATGGAAGAAACACGTGCTTTCCATTTGATAACTACACTATTATATTGCAATAATAATATTATTGTTTTTTTTTCTTTAAGCACTGTTGCCCTGGGGTTGTAAAGCACGAATATTCTCAACGACCTAAGTCTTCGAGCACGTTCACGCCCTCCTCCGACTATGGTAACCCACTTGTTACCACGATCGTACGGTTTTCAGTAGATTTGGTCACGTTCAGCTTATGATTTTCAGCGTTGTTATTTAAGAACATGTTATGATAATAATATGAGTTGAGCATTTTGGCGTGATCGTTTGAAATTTAATATTTTAATCCTTCGTTTATCCTCCCCACTTCATACAAAGCGCAGTCTCTGTCGTCCGAGTTGCCGCAGTCCGTTTATTTTATAATTTATATCCAGTTGAAATGATGGACTCTCACTTTCGTTTGATAATTAATACAGTGTTATTTATGAGTTGATTTAAACACCATCAGATATTCGACAGACCACCGAGGAATGTTTTGATCGACATCACTGTTTTAGACAACCGACTTCTTGAAGGATATTAATTATAATTTCTAGAGCATAACATTCTAGAACTCGTAGCGAAACTCCATCACAAAGTTTTCTACAACTTTGATTGTAATTTAAATTGTTAAGTGGAATTTTCAAACGGTTCAAAGAATAGTATAATATTATGATATGATTGTTGTTTTTATAGTGAAAATATTCATACTAACAATGCGATTTGATTCTTATTGAAAGAAAAACAAACGCATACAAAATACGAATCATTACCATGTTATAGTACAGTAAATTACTTGATATAAACGAATAGTATACGCAACCTAACACACCAATTCACTTAGGCGTTAGGCTGAACTAATATTGTGCAAAGATATTTGATATGAATACAAATTGAATAATCCGTATAAGGTAAGGAAAACCAAAATAATGAGTGGTTTTATGTTTTTAATATCTCAATATTGCTTAGTACCCCTGTACCGAAATATAATTTCTACACTTGACTTGTAATTTTATTTCAACGCATTAATGATTAATAAGTTTGATGGACTTTTGTTCCAATTTTACGATATTTCACCTAACGTAACGCTTATATAATATAACGTATGATAACCACATATTTATTATTATTATTGTGATTGATAATTTGTTCGGTTTTTCTAAAGTTTGAATACAGCTCATTATAGTTATTACACAATATCTATATAATAATAATAGTCAATCTCCAAAACGTTTTTGAATTGATAAAGTTTTAAAACGAAATTTCGTTTATTTCCAGTTTTATTTTTCATTAAAATATTAGTATTGACGGCAACGTTGAAAAAATAAAATGCAAATTTATACTTTGTATATACATATCATTATGTAGACAATTTGTTTGGGTTTATATAGATGTATAAAAGTTTCGGACTTTTCGAGTGATGTGCCGAAATACGTTGGGCAAGATGGATTTTATGTTAAATGAACAAAATTAATAATTTGATTAAAAACCTCCCAAAAATGGTTCAGAAATTCCATTTTACGAGATAAGTGTTTTTAAACAACAGCACCTCGCCCAAAATATACTTCAGAAAAGTTACCATAATTTCGATTCATGTACGGTTTGCGTGACGGCGGTCTCGGAGCTCTCGAACTCTCCCCGAAATATATTTATCTACTGCAGTTGTCGCTGCTGTTATACGATCGTCGTAAACTATTTTTGAAACAAACGCTTATGCGGACAATAGGTACTCACTATGTACCTATATAATATAATATTATAATAATATAATATAATATATACCTATATTTACTATAATAAAGTCCAGGGCTTAAAATTATTTACTCGTTTTTCACGAAAACCGTAAATTTTAAGAACCCTAAACAGGTTATCAAGTCGTGTACCAAAAACCAATTTTCATTATTTCTGAAAATTGTTCTTTTAAGTGATCCCCAGTATAACCGGTACGACGAAGAAAAGATTTTTCGTTCCAATTACCAATCGCTTATTTTTATTTCAGTTTATAGTGTTTATACTTTATTTAGTGGAAAAATATTCTATCAGTCGTCAGTAATATTGTTGAAATTATGAATTTATGATATAATTATATACATATAGCTATACAATGTCAAATACGACCAGTTCAAAGTCTGTTATCTTTTCGATATAAATGAAAAGGTAAATGTTGATTAAAACTTTTTTGCGAATTAAATAGCATAATATACAACTACATATGAATCCTATATTATATTATAAGTGACCGCAATCAGTATATAACTTTTTTGTTGAGTGACCACAACTAGAACCTAACCTTTTTGTTGGGTGACCGCAACTAGTACGCAATTTTTGATTTTAACCGCAACTAGTATTCACCGGCTTTAAACCCTGTAATAAACTCGCCACAGCGTTTCTCTCGATATTATGTTATCACTATAATATCACTATTACGCCGTCAACGAGACTTGGCGACATATTATGCTATGGCGTATTTGGGTTTTGGCGCGCTGATCTGAGGGTTATAATATGTGGGTGGGTTTGTGGACGGATAGAGCACTTGGAAGCAGCACGTCGTGTACCGTTCTCATAGTTTAATACCTTTGGACGATAAATCAAAACTTTACCGTTCGCATAACATCATCGTATGGGCATAGGTACTCACGTCGAACGGTCCTTTTATCAGTGGCCCCGCCTGGCCGATGTACAACGTGGACGCCGAGTCGAACAGCAGTTCCACTGGATCCCTGACCACCATCACGGTTTGCGGTTCCAAACACCTGCCGAACAACCGCACGTACTCCCTGGTCACCTTCAAGCTCAGCCGTAAGTACTTCCGGATCTTCCAAGGAACCGAAAACGTGGCCAAGACGTTTGACGACGACGAGTATTTGTTCACGTCCGTGTACAGGAAGCTCACGTTCATCGCACTCGACGACGACGGTACGACCTGCACGCCCAGCTGTACCACCTGCAAAAGACACGGACGCTACGATAAGAGACGGCGAAAATATAGGTCACAATAATATTATATTGATATTATTTTTTATTTTTTTCCGGTGAAATAATTATTAATTGTAGGGCGTAGGCACCTCCTCAAACGTTTTATCCAAATTATAAAAGTTGTTAGGTATACGTGTATTCCCTTTCAGATTATTCCCTTTTAGATTTTTAAATACTGTTGATGAAAATTGTTTCTATATTGTGTAAAATTAAAATACGCATATATTGATGTTGGTTACACTGTTCTAGGATTAAAATTGGTTACATAAGATAACAAAAACTGTTAAAACAACGTGATGCCAAAAGGCATTACTGGGCCTGAAAGGATTTCAACAGATTATTTTGCCCTAAATATAATATTCTATATTGATTCAATTTTGATTTCAAGTATAGGTATTCATATTATTATGTGATCTAATTCGTAATCTGAAATATTCGGCTAGTCATCAGAAATCAAATTATTATAATACGTCTTCAATTAATAAATTACTCTAAAACGAGTATTTCACAATTTTATAATAATCATATCAAACTAACGAATTTTGCAATTTTGCAATTTCGCATAAAGTGTTATACCTACAGTAAACATAAATATATTTTATGAAAATGAGCAATAACTTCGTGCATTATACTACTGTACAATATTATTTTATTAGGTACCTGTTTATTTTTATTAATGTTTTCAAATTCTCATTTAACTTATTTAACATTATTATTATGATAATAATACAATTATTCATGCACCATGTACTTATTTTGTTATGCATAACTTCTTTATCATCTTAATAAATTGCTTACAATTATTAAAAAATACGCATTTCCACGATTATTCTAAATTGTTAATTTCATGGACCATTTATTTTTTCGTTATTCTTAAATGTGTTATTTTATTCCAATCATTCTATCTTAGAAATTATTTAATAAAAAAAACTGACAAATGAATTACTGACTCTACTGTAGCAAAAAAATATTTTCCTTTTTTTTATGTTCAATTTTCAACACCATAGCTTTTAGTTTCTTCCCGAACTCTTCATAAACGTTTAAAGTATATTTTAAAAATGTATTATAAATATTATATTATGATGACAAATCATACTCATGAATGTTTGATGTGTATAATAAAACGACACTTAATTCTTTTTTCGATCATGTCAAAAAAAGCTTTAGTTAAAATCTCAATTAAAACTATATAAAAATACAAACAAAAATTGAAGTACCATATTATTTTGTATTCTGCGTTAGATCGTAATAAGAATTTTACAAATCGTCTACGTTTTAACTTTTAAATAATTATAAAACCTATTAAAATAACCAAAAATTCTTAATAAAAGACGAATCAATACATTATATTATATGTTATCGAGCTACAGAAAATAGTTAAAATTAATACTTCATCAATACGTAACAATCAGTATTCATTCAGAAATTATATAATGTACAATTATTTATAATCATTATGATAATATTATTTTTCGGGTGGAAATTTTAATAAAACTACCATCATTAACTTACGTTCAAACGATATTTCAGTGGACAAATTAGGAATGTAGGAATTTCGGAATTTTAGTTAACCAAAATCAAAGCTGGTTAATAAATTCTTGACATCACGAAATTAACTGTTTCTGACAAAATATCAACGTGATTGTTTCTTATTCTGATAAAGAAGAGAAACTGGTAATTAAGACTTGTAATAATTTTAAAGAAAACCACTGTGGATAAATTCAAATCAAACACGAGTATAACATAAAAATTTCGAGTATACCACTTCTATAAATTTGAATTCATTTTTTTGCAATTGGTGAGCCGAATTCACTACTAATAACACTCTAATAATATTATGAATATATAACATAATATTATTAATATTATTATGTACCTAACCAAAATTTATATCTATATCGAACTTTTTTAAAACTCCGAATCAAATATTGGTAACTGTTACGAATGAAATATTTCCGTCCACTATATTATGTTTTTAATATACCAAAGTACATATGATATTAAACAAATTATTTTAATTTATAAGTGTACGTATTTATGAAATAGTAATATAGCGTGTTTTCAGATATTTTTTCTTCAAATAAAATTCGTATAAGACATAATTGCATAAAATTTTTTTATCTGTTATTATTTTCATATAACCATTGATTGATAAATCAATAAATAAAATAACAAATTTGAAATAAATCATAATGTGATTTTTCTACCATTGTTGTTTAATCTGCAATGTAAGCAAGTATACATTACGTACTCTCAATAATAGTTCAATTGCCATGTAAAGTTTATTTATTAACTGCAGTGTAAATCCATTTTAGAAATACTTCCGAAGACAAATAATTAATAGTTAATAGTTGAATGTGCATTTTTTTCCATTTATTACTATGCTCAAAATGTTTATACCTATTACTAAATTGGCAAGCAATTGGTATGGATTACATTCGAATAAATATTGATTGGTACTTATATTAGTATACAATATAATATAAAATGCATATATTTATAAATTTATAAACAATTACTATACCTTACTACTAAAAATAAAATAACTTTGTTTTACATCATATTATGAAAATTATTAGTTTTCTGCTTATAACTTTATACAGTAACTCCACGCAACTTGATATACTAATAATCTAGAGTTAAAAAACCGTTTGAAACTTTAATATTACTTTTCGATAACTATTATTATATGTGTATTATTAAATATGGGGTTTTCATTACACTTAATTAAAACTATTCAAAGAAAAAACCTATATGTATACATCATTTTACCAATAATGTTAAATTAATTTAAAACTAAGTATTGTTAATTTGACAAAAAAAGTAAAGTCACTCTCCTGTGTAGTAGTTTTTAAGAGTACCTCGTCATTGAGTACCTACTGTAATGGATGTGCTAAATTTAAATACTATAATTATAATACAATAAAATTGTCTACGAAAAACGATTCTGAGCGATTTTAATATATGATTATATATTGTTATGAATGATAAGTCACAAGTAGTATGGTCTATATTTTGCAAAAAATAACGCATTTGTTTTATAAGTTATACTAAAATTTCATAATATTTTTTTATGTATTATTGTACAATATATAATGTAATATTATAATCTACATAATTGTTACTAACTTAGAAGTCAATCCTCACGCGACACGGTATGGAAAGGTTTTGGTACAATTGTATAAATATATTAAAACTAACTTAAAATAATGAACATTGCATTGGTGTCAGAAAATAATAATATGTATAATTGCAACAAGATACAACAAAATAACTAAAATCAGTATTTTTCGTATAAATATTCAATTTCATCGTCTGGAAAATACTTTAAAAAAAATGTTTGCAAATATATTTTTAAGTAAAAAAAAAACAACAAATATTGCTGTTTAGAGTTTCCTATTTTTTTTTTTTATCATTGAAACCCTTTGTTTTCGCTTGAGAACTAATTAGATCAAAATGTCTACAAGGAACTGACCTCAAAGATGAATATTGAAGTGCCTACTAGTTTTTACTGCTTCAAAATGTATTTTAAATGAAACATTATAATAATAAAAAAAAATGAACATCGTTGCAAAACCAATGTTATTTAGAGATGATTTATTTTAAGCATTGCTGTTAATTCACACTAAACAACGTTTTTTAATCAGTTATTACATTACGGTTTTATCATATTATAGCAAGTCGTATGATTTGAATATTTCAAATATTAAAATCACGTTTTTCTCTTTTATTGACCTAATTACCACCTAAGATATTTGAATGTGTTACAGTGATGTTTTTAGTAAAAACTTTTTACTCTTTATGGGAATTTAATATATTATATTATATTTATTTATATGCCATATATACTTACGTTTTCTAATGGATTGACAACGGCAAATAAAAAACCGCCGTCCATGGAATTTAGTTTGAAATTAACTACGACGGAGAACTCCGAGTACAACTTTTCTGGAAGGAATAATCGATACGGTGATTTTATATCAGATCCAGGTTTAATGCCAAATGCTGGAAAACCGTCCTCTCCGCTGTCAAAGTATAGATGCGGGTCCTCGAACGGAATTTTGATGGCAGTTTGGAGATCATGTTCGTCTGAAAAATGATCAAAAATGTAATATTTTTTTGTAAAATATTTACTATAGGTACTGTGATAATCGAAAGATACAGTTGTAGATTAACCCTGCGAATATACGTTATACTACTAAAAACATCAGGGAACGCCATAGAATGTACATTTTTACAACTGTTTAGAAATAAATCTTGCAAATTAGTTCGTGGATAGGTGAACACGTAACGTAGAATATTAGGTTGTACTCTAAGTATAGGTTGATGGACTTTATATTTAAAATGGTAATTTTTTTCATTCGTTGAATAATGTTTTGAACACTTCAATAAAATATTTTACTACTTAAGATCCAATATACGTGAGTATAGCACAATAAAATTTTTTTAAAAAAATAAGTACGCAACAAATTTTGTGTAGGTATAAATCATAATAATATAATAATTATTATTACTGTAATCTCTGTAATATTAGCATATAATTCCATAAAAAGGATAAGTAATATTTTTACTTCAACAGAATTACTATACACGAATGCCAATATAGGCAATAATACGCATGATCATTTAAAAAATTCAGAATAAGTAATGACACACATTTTCAAATCTGTAAATAGTTCAAAATAAGAACAACAATATTACAAGTTAATTTGTTATAAAGAAAGATGAGATCGAGAAAACATAACCAAAAGTCAATAATACACAACGATTTGTGACGAACTTCCGTCAGCAAAAATCTGATAACCGATAAAATATGACCCCCCTTCTATCCGAAACAGCTGATTGGCTATAAATTAGGACCGAAAACTGTGGCCGCAGGCAAGTTTGACGTAAAACAAGTAATAACAAATAGTAAACCATTCCAAAAATGGACACGATAATTTGTCTAAAACGTCATATTTCTATCAGAGACATTTCAAGACCTTTCAAACTAAACAACGAAGAAACAGCGATATATATATATTATGTCATATACATCATAAATTGTAAGCAAAATAATGAACCAAACTAAGAGGCATTGTCGCTGACAATAAAAAATACAGTTTAATTTATTTCTCATTAAATTATTAAACTTTTGTTTTTTTTTTCAAATGAATAAGAAAATAAGAGCACAATGCAATTTGTGAACCTTATTGTAATTGAATGTCACAATAATTTAATTTATCACTAAGAAAGAATATTTTAGAGTAATTATTTTGTTTATACTTATTGTGCGGGCACTGTGCAATCGAAATTTGACGGCAAAAAAACAAATAAAATGTTGTAATACAAATTTTGATAAAATAATACATTTGTAAAAAATAAAACTTTTATCTCTATCGGTTACAGCGTTTACAAAGTACTGAAAGTAAAATAATATGAAGCTTGGACATCAGTTTAAAAGTTAACTGTTGTTTTCTGTTGATTAGTTTTAGTTTTTGGAGACATACAAAGTTTTAGAATCTGAGTGGAGCAAGAAATCTATAGATTTTACGCTGAAGTGTTCTCTCTTTTTTTTTTAGTTTTATATATAATTATTTTTTAGAGGTTTTGCTGTCATACGAAAATTATATATATATAGATGGTGTGCTCAAAAACTTTCATGTACGTTGTAAGCTCGACACAAACGGTACTTGAAGAACTATTTTTTTGTAATTTTCTAGTGTTCCGATATTATTTTTAGTTTTCTTTAATATTTAAATATAATTTGTGGAAATAGTTAAGACGAAAAGATTTCACTAGAACTTTTAACATTAAAACATTATTCTCTAGTTTTCTTAATATAAATATAGTTTTACATATATCTATAAAACGTTAGTCACATAATATTAAAACTCACTTATTTTTGAGACACTGAACAATTTTTTTAATATTTTAACAGTCTGAAATTGGTAAGACCCAAAGTTAAAAATCTGTTGTACACAATTTTCGGAAAAATAAGTATATTAAAATATACATAGGTACTTACAAATTAAAATTTACATAATTCCTTATTATAATTTATTGTTTAATGTTCAACACAATTAACACTACTAGTATTTTGAATGCAAATTAACGAAGTACAATAAATGGTATACACTATATAAATGTGATTTATGTATGAAAAAAGCACATAAACATTTCTAATTTTTATGGCCTTATATTGTCGTTAAAATGTTAAATGTTTAATACATATTTTATTCTTTTAATAGGCCCAGTAATTACTATAGTGCTAATAGCATTTATAAACTTTATTTTGATACGAATAAAATATTGATATTTTATTTAAATTTATAATCATTGTTATAAACAAGCTCATTTTATTATAATGTATAAATAATATAAACACTGTATAAGATTAAAAAAAAAATCTTAAAAAAAATGGAATTATAACAACTTAAAAAACAAAATTAAAATAAATGTACGAGAAACATTGGTGATTAAAATCAAAATTAATAATTGAATTGCAATTGTTGATAGTAATAAAATTAGGACGTAACAAAATAATGTGGATATTTGACTGAATACAAACGAAATTAATTCATTAAAAACTGTTTTTTAATTCTAAATAATGTACAGTGTAAATGTAAGAAGCAAGTGGGTACGTACCATTTTTGTTTACATTCATCTACATACTAACAATTTCCACCTTTTTTGTGTTTCAATGAAAAAAAAAAATCAAATCAAATAATTGAGAATGAAACCTTTTATTTTACAGCCGTTACCTTCTAGATCCCGTAACGCCGGAAAATTGGGTCACGTAATTAAGTTTGTTGGACTCGATTTTTCAATATTTTTTTTTTGTTGAAGAATAGCTTTTAGATGACTGGCGCGTCGATGCCAATTAAAACGAAGTTAGCAAAATAATAACAAAACACTGAATTTTGATGAAACGTTAAAACTTAAATATCTGTGGGCTATGTCGTTGTTGAAACAATTGTGACTTTTACCAACTATACACAGAGTAGGACGTACGCTAATCACGAACGCTTACGATTCGAGACAGAGTCGCGTGAACTATATAATATTATTATAAAATATCGTTCCGGGGTGATATTGCAGTATATCATCGGACAATAGGACATCGTCGGAGCGGCTGTGGGACGGTATAAGCTGTAGTTATGTCAGTATCCAGAAAGTAAAAACGAAAATCGTGTAAAATAATTTAAACACGTGCGCTGCAGCTGCTGTCATCGACTTGGCGACGGGCGTTGCAGCGGATCGAGCGATTACACTAAACGACGATGCGAGAATAGAGACGGAAATAACTCGACTCGAATAAGACGAGATCGTATACACACTGTCTAGTAGTAGACAATTCGAAGGTCGATTGTACAATGTATAAACGATTTTTCGTACACGTTGGCCACCGACATGAATCCCAAACGATTCTCTCCCTTTGGTTCAAAACACGAGATGTGACTGAAATATATTATAACCGTGTTTCCGCGGAAGGTTTTGGATCATAACCGACTTTTGTTTGTCTATGTGTGGGTGTGTGTGGGTGTGTGTTAAGACGCTAAACGGTCGAGTGATTTAAAATAGAGTGTCATCGTCGTAGGCGGTGGCTTATTCTTAGCGCCGTCGAGTCTGGCATAATATTATTATAATCGTTATCCGATCATCACCAGATTATATTATTATTACACTCACATCGGATAGCACATGAGCATTGTCGACATTGGAGATTGCGGCCGCTCGGAGAAAAATATTTATTCAAGAAAGGTGAAAAAAAAATAATAATATAATATAGTCTCTATTCGAATATATAGGCAGGTACTGCAACGACAAAATGCGTTCATTTAAAACGCGTACATCACACGATTACATTATTTTGGATTACAAATGTCTAATAGGGTTCTTGATATTATACGTAATAATCGCATAGTAGATATTCAATTCGATTTTTTTCATAATTAAATTATTTTTGTTCACTAACGATTTGTCTAAACGTTGTGTACTTGTGTATGTCATACGATTTCCAATTAATACGCAGTCGAGTCTCGTTAAATCGAATATCAGGGGTAATACAAACTGATTCGACTTTTATATTTTTCGAGTTATGTACCTCGAACGCCGCTTAAAAAATGACAAGAAAAAAATTCGAGTTATCGGGATTCCTAGGTTTTGTGAAGAGAAAAATGGTTTTTCAATCGAAGCGACGGCCATCTACAAGTCGTGTCGCACTCCGCACAGAAGTTGCGCTATGTTGAGCGTATTCCGCGGTTGCGGATCACGTCGTACAACCGTCCGACCACCACGGTAGTGGTATTATGGTTCTGATATATATATATAACGCTCAACCGATTATAATGCACGGTTGACACTTGCAGACGGGGTCTTAGTAAGTATATGCGCAAAGATACGTATCGCGACGTCTTGAACACTCGCGCCCGACAGCGACTTTAACGTCACTAAAGTTTTCTACAAAACAAACACGACCCCGTTCGGCGTTAAATAAAACGAGCCCGGCGGCGACGGAGTTTCGTGTATCTAATTCGGTGGGTTCGTTAGGCGCAATGCGGTCTAGTCGTGTATCTCGAGTAATAGAGACGAAGACGACGACGACGACAGAGCTTTTGCATTGCAAGTGACCCGAAAAGGGTTCCGACGCATACCTATTGTTTGCGTTGCGTCTTACGTATATCACATGCACAAACGTTAGTGGCCGACGACGTAGGTATAAACGAGAATAAATTTTATGCTATATTTACTCCTCTCATTTAAACGTCGCCGTCGTAAGTTTCCTTTTAATGTTCGTACACGCGTGTGTATCGTGTATAATAATAATAATAATAATAATAATATCAAAATCGTGTAGGTGTGAAGGTGCGTTCCGGCATTCATTACGCGACGACTACGACGGCGAAAAAATAAACAGAACAACACACCAACAGCCGAGAACCACGACCCCGTCGTTATAATGATATATTATTATATTTGCGTAATTCCGAGCCCATTCGGGTGTGAGGCTCCTCGGCTCGTTCTTCTTCCGGTTCGCTCGTTCGATTTCCCCGCCACCGGCCGGCCGACTATTACGTGGAAACGTGTATAAGTCAGGAAATTGTCTCCTTATCGATTGTGTGGCTAACAAGCAGCCACCGTCGCCGCCCGTTATAGCGGCTTCACGCATTAATCATCTACAAGTCTGCCTGTGCCGACACGGTGCTTCCAAGAGCCCTAATCCCTCGTGGCCGTATATGGCACTCCGTAACAATATGAAATCGATAATGCTTATTGACGACGACGATGATTATGGTTATAATAATAATATAATTATGCGGTCTTTAAGAAGACGCGCGCTTTGCCGCTTTATAATATTTTTGTGATCCACCCGCATTAACCATGTTGGTATAGGTACAACAGTAGTATGTTAAAGTACAGTACTATTGGAGCGTTTACAATATGACACCGGTTATAACGCGACATAGGCAGATACCTACTGTTTCTCGAACATAGCTCTAAAAATGAACGATTTTTTTTTTTTTTTTTTGCTAGCGTTTTTCATTTCTTTGATGATTAATATCAATTAATGCCTAATTTATGACGATTGAACTAAATCATATTATTACTTTTTACTTTCGTTATTCATTATAAAAGTGCCACAATATTTTACATTTCTGTGAATATTAATAATTCAAACACAATAATTTATGACGTTTGAACCAAATCGAAATTATAAGCTTGAACTTTAAGTTATAGCAATAACTAAAAAAAAATATAAAAAATATGGTCAGCATTCAGAGCAGAGAATATATAGAGACACCTATACAGCACCTGCTAGTGTTGTATAGGTACCTACAATTATTTATTAATTTTTTTTTTCTATTAATTTTTAGTTTTTCCATAAACGATAAAACGTTTATTTTGTATTTTTTATATAACTTTAATACTTATTCATTTGACAAAAATAATAGAAATTAGTATTGATATTGTTTTTATCAGTATTATTTGAAAAACTTTCCACTTCAAAATATGAAATTAAAATCATAATATTATATTATATTGTCATAAGTACATATAAACCAGTTAACAAATTGAATTTGTTCAAAAAAAGTGTAAATATTTAAAAACAATTAAAAAAAAAAGATATGGAAAAAAGTTCCAAAGATAAAAATATCACCGTACGTCAATTTATATAACACAAGAATATTTATGGATGAATCAGGATAGTTGTTTGAAATCACTAATTAGAAAATGGAAAGAGTATTTAATAATTAAGACTTATTTATTGGGCTAAATAAACATTATGATTATACGATATTTATTTGTAAGACACATTAAAAAATAATTTATTTACGAAGAGTGTACCTTCAAGTAACATAATTTATTTAGCCATGTATTTATTGGTAAAGTCAATATAATCTATAAACAAGTTTAAAAAAAAAAATACACTTCTCCATGACGTTATTTCTCATTAAGCATTTACATTACTGACGAATAATACATTAAGTGAAATCCAAAAGATGCATTCACTAAAACATTGCCGATTGGCTTCTGCTGTTCTATTTAATTCACATTGTTATAAAACATATCAATAGTTAAGCTCATCAACCCCGCCTGTTACTGATAAAAATAAAAGTCAGCGTAACCTTATTTCACAGATATTGTTCCAATGGAATAAAACAATTGTGTAAATCGGATTGATTAAATTACAATTTATAAAATATACATTTTTAAAATATTTTAGACTTACTTTGTTGAGTAGTAACAGTAGTTATTACTAAAATCATCGTATGGGCAGTTATTTATCAAGTTTAATTAGGTAAGCAGTGATTTTCTTTTCTATTTGACGAATTTTCTTCGTATTTTAAATTTATTACTATCGATTAAAAACTACAACTTCTCATATTCTACGTATTATGTTTCTAATATTAGAAATCAACATTTTTTTTTATCATTAAAATTGTGATCGAATTGAAATTAATTAAATTGAATAAGTGATAATTTTCAATGAAAAAATATCTTTATCGATTGAACGTAAAATTAATAATTCTATATAAAAAATAATTTACATTTTTAAGTACTCCTTAGTCCCCTACTGAATATAGTTCTTTGCATCGCATAGTAATAAAATATATAAAAACAGCCCATCTTCGAAATTGTATTTTATGAAGACAGTCTGTAAACTCTATACCCTAAGAGTTTTAAAGCTTTTTAGACGCTAGCAGCATTATTACTCTAAATAAACATAATAATAAAATGTTTATATATTTTGTACTACTAATACTTCTGTTATAAATGTATTACAAAATTGCATTTCTACCGTAATCATCACACTGAGCAACCTACAAGTATAACTATTTTATACTTCCACTTAAAATATGTTCACCATAAACATAGTATACGTGTAATATTATCATTGGAATCACATGTGCATTTTAAAACATTTAATGTCGGTATTTGAAATTAAAACTAATTATACTTGCCGAATACGTACAGGTTAACGAATAATATAAAAAGAATACAATTTAATGGTGATTTTAGTTTGCATAATATTTTTAAATGTAGTCCATTTTTTTTTATTTCAAAGTTTTATTTAGAACGGTTCAAACGAACATAATAATATGTGTAAAATAAAATATTACAGTTGTCATTAATGTCAATACAATAATTTGTATTTATTTATAATAAATTAACAACTGATGGCTTTAAATATATTTTATAATATTCACTATAACATAAAGAAACAATTATTATATAATGAAACAGTGCACAAACAATATTATCCTACGTACTAATGATAAGCATTTCAATTTTACATTACCCTTGTCAGTGGTGCATTTCTAGCGAAGTCAGAGTGAATGAAAATAAAAAGTTTCTCGCAATCTCTCGTGTTATTATAGATACCTAAATACGTAGTCGATCTAAAAGACTTAGAGCTCCTATTCAGCTATTTAACAATAGTCCTCAAATAATAAGCGTGTACCAAAACAACAATTATGTTTTTCTTCTATGTATTTGGGATCTAGATTTAGTAAGACCGGTAGTGCTATTCGCCTGTGGCGGATTAAAATATACTAGCTACCTTTGAACGGAAGGTCCTCAAAAGGATATTAGGGCCAAAATAAAATAATCAAGGGGATTTTGAATTAAAAACAGAAACATTTTTGTTCTAAAAGACAAAAAATAAGAAATAATTTGGGACCTGGAATCTGATTAACAAGTGCATAATCTTGAAAACACATGATTCCTAAGGAACATACATTTTTCAAAGCTGAAAATATATTTTGTTCTCGATGAAATGTGTCAGCTGGCAAAGATTCTTGTACCTATACGAAAAAGTATTTTTATTATATTTTATCCATGAAGTACTTTATACATTGAGGCCAGAAAGACCAATGGCCGTTGGACCAAAAAGTAAATAAATAAACCATAAATCATTTTGATTCAGTGTTTATCAAAACTTACAAAGACTTGTAATAATTCATAAAAAAAAAATCACACATTTTAAAAGTTAAATAAATAAAACAAAACAAAAATGGAATTACGTAGAAAAAATAAATGAAGAAAGTACCTATCATAAATACATTTTGATTTAGTGTTATACTTTATAAATTAAGATGGACGTTTTTAGACGTCGAAATATTTTATATAGTCTCTCTTTTGTTGACATAAATTTTAATTCATATTACTCTTCTTTTATGACAATAGTTTGTAGCCCAATCATTTATGTAACACTCAAGATAATAGATTAATAATATTTGATGATCATATATATCGTTTTTATCATTATTTTTATTTCAGTTTCAACAATTTTGAGGTATATTTAAAAACTACGATTTGCTGAGAATGTTGGTTTTCTTATATTTGAGAACAATAATATTATGAAATATTATACTTGGTCGAGAAGTGGTCACAATCTGAAGTTAAAGTTAAGTATGAGGGTGTTTTTAATAATAAATTGTAAGAATCATCAACACGAGTGGAAAAAAAAATAAAATATATATACGTAAACGTTCAATATATCAATACCTAACCTAACCGGAACACCATCAAGTCAATATCAACACTCATAAAATAAGGGGTAATTAAAAAGAAAAAAAGAAAAATGTATTTTACTTGGTAAAATTAATAATAACGGAGATAAAATAAAAGAATTATAACGAAATTTAAAATAAATACCATTATTGCATTACCAAATTTTCATATTTAATTTATAAACAAATCGGTGCGAAGGGTGCATATTAAATTACGCTGAAATGTCGACGTCTTCTTGCTCAGCGTATTGAGCTGGTTGAAAAGAGTTAAAAAGAGCCAAATTACATTAAACCAACTCGGCGTCAGCTGTTATTGCTTTATTTTTCACGCGTTCAGATATCTGTTATGAATTATTGTTCAAAACTGATGCCTGTTCGATTCGACGCCGTCCAATTCAAAATGATCAATTTGATATGCTTAACATTATAATATTGTCTGAACCTGAAACGTACGAGTGGTATACCAAGGTCACTTCGTTGGATAAACATCGGATGTGTAATAACTAACATAGACAACATAGTATGATATGTATCCGAGTACAATATTGCGGGTTCTCAAATACTGTAAAAATGCGATCCCTCGAATTAGAAAACAAGCTGCATCTTGTTGGCCAATGAGAACTATAGGTTTTCGATAACTCAACATTTTGTACTCCTTTTTTTTTTCTCCGATTCAATGTTTATTGACAAAACATATTAATATAATATCATTACACTACAAACAAACACAATGTTTCTCATAATGACTCGACAATATTACATTATTTATTTTACAGATCAATATTATATCGAAGCTGGCATGGACGTACTTGGTTATTTCAAATAATAAAAAAAAAAAAAATTAAATGAATAATAATAATAATAATAATAATAATTTAAACGAAATCAATAGTACAAACAACAATGTTCACTACATGATAATATGCGTATTATAAAAGTACCAAATATAAATGCAATAAACTGTCATCACAATAATATTGCAAAGGTACCACAGCTACATATTATATGTTACACAGTTAAACTCGCGATGATATATTAATAATTTTTATCGGGCGTTAACGGAACTAGGGTTTTCAGTGTTTAATTATTTTTCAAAACCTAACTGTCGCCCGCACGCCCGCACGGTCGAAAGCGTTCGTGCACTTGAAGAGGAGTGTTAAACGATAGTAATAATAATAATAATAATAATACTAAGAGCGTTCTTCAGCTGTTTTATCGTATTTTCCCACCGCGGGCTAGCGCGTCTCCGTTTACCAGACACACGAGCTGAAATAAATATGATTTGAAAATATTTTTAAATCCCCGACAGTAGCCGAAACACACGTACGTCGTGCTTATTTTATAATAAAATCACGGTGGCGGTAAGTTTGCGGTTCGGTGACACGGTCTGCGCGTGTTCAATCGTTGCGCCGCGAGTAATTCCGCGGGCGGATAAAGCTCGTGCGGCGGCGAGTCTGTGGTGGACACGAGAGGTTCCGCTGCGGAAAAACCACCGGTCGACGACAGCGAGCGGGGCAGGGATATAAGTAGGTTATTGGGTGTGTGTGTGTGTGTGTGTGTGTGTGTGTGTTTGGTGTTGGGGGTAGAACAGTTCAGACAGCGTATATATTATAATAACATTATATTTTATTTTGTCGTGTCACGACGCTGCTGCTACTGCTGCTGCTGTTTGAAGAGGAATCGTTATAGAATACTTATTAGCGTGGCGGAGCTCGTCGTTAAAAACCGAAATCCAGGCGTCGAAAATAAATCGCCCGAGAAACGACGCCGATTTATTTACGGGATTATCAATTTTTGCCGCCGCCCGAGATACCAATCTCTGCAGTGTGTCGGTCATCAATTTTCCGGTCGAAAAACCGTCGGGAACAGGGAGTGAAAAAAATGTGTATATATATATATATATATATATATGCGTGTGTGTACGATAAATAGTCAAACGTGTAGACGGCCGAGGGGTTGTTTTCGAGTGGAGAGGTGGGTGGAGGTTTTGTGGCAGGAGGTAAGAGTGACCTGTACACGTCGTGCTGGTTCATTTGTCCAGTATCCCGTAAATCTGGACGGGGGATCGATGTAGTTTCTCGACGCCGAGCTCTAAGTCGAACGGGAAAAACGTATACACATGCCACGCACTTGTATGAGGTGCGCGGTGGAAGGTGCGGTCGCGGTGGCGGAGGGTGTCGGCACGGCTTACGATGACCGTGGAAAATAATTAAATTCCGGACAAAGGGGAAAGAGGTGGGTCGCGCGGTGTGGCTGGTGCGGGTCGGTGTCACCAGTGCGGGAGTCGCATCCGTTGTTGACGTAATTTATCAAACGATCTTCCGGTCGGATTTGAGCATTTCCCGAAAATCTCGTACAGGAAATGAAACGATGCAAAAAAACAGAGAGAAAAAAAGCGGAGAGAAAAAAACGCGAGCCGTCACGGCAATTCGACAACGGCTCTCGGCCATCGGCGGACGGCGACATGAACAAAACAATAATAGTAACAATAATAATAATAACAATAGTAATAATACGTCGCGTGCGCATCGAGAAAAGCGAAACGCGTAAAAAAACTAACTAAATAATAATAATATTTACATACAAAAACCTCGTCGACGGGGTGGACTTACGACCGATCGCTCGCCATCTATCATAGTGTCATGGCACGCTCCGACACGTGTCGGTTACCAAGAGATGGCGGTAACGTATTCGCGGTAACACACGTTGTTCGCGCGTGGTGGCTCGCCGAAATTCTCGCGTCAGTCGGAATTGTTGAAAATATAAGGACGAGGTTATTGTTTGGTTTCCATTTATTTTACAGTCCGCCGTCAAAAACGGCACCCAAGAATTGTGGGGAAATAAAAACCTTAAGGAAAACTACGTGTTGTTCTATTCATCGTCGTCGTCGTCGTTTTAGTCGCCTTTGCAGTATATTGTGTGTATACATACCATAGCGGCGGTGGCGGTGGTGGTGGCGGCTCGTAAATCAGTAGTTTTGTTGGTCGAAACACTTTTTCGAGATAAAATGTACCAGAAAAATGGAAAGAAAAAATATAAAAAGAATCGGAGAGAAGTTTTGAAAAATACGCACAGATAAATAACTTTTCTTCTTTTTTTTTTTCTATCACAATCTTGAGTTATGGCGCGACGGACTCGATGAAAACCGTGAAATTCATTGTAACTTAGTATGCACTTTTATACTCGTTTCTCTTTGCGATTGGTGAAGGAAAAAAAGCATCCGACAATCATATTTTAAACACGCAGACGAATACAAAAAAAAAAAAAAAAAAAACCCCATTAACATGATTTTAAACCTAATTAACAAACCTACAAGTATGTTCTCTTCTGCGAGAAATTTTGAATACAGGCAAAAAAAAATTGAATTAAATAAATGAATTTAGTGTTTAGTTTATATTGTATTTATGTGTGCGAAAAATTTGTATTCATCCCCTGAGCGAGTAATAATTGTTTTTATTTTTACACAGACCTGTATGTTTCATCTACGTGCCCTCATCTACTAATCAAAAATTAATTGAACATCAAATAAAACGATATAATTTGATTAACGTATTTGTATGATGCGGATTTTTTTAATTACACTTTTAACGTCTTAAAACAACCGAAATGCAATTATGACTAAGTCATCAGATTAATAAATTGTCTTAGTAGGTTCTATTTTTAATATTAAATTATTAATTACAGTAAATTAAATTATAAGTTATATAGGAATTTGTGTTTGAAATTAAAAACAATTTAAGTAATATTATATAATAGCCATTTATCTTAACATTTTATGTAATAGTTCGTTATTAGAATAGACATAATAACGTAATGTCATGCAGTATGGTCAGATTAATAATGAGTTCTAAATAAAAAAAAAACCCTATTTTCAAATCTTTGGAATTTCAGAGAGGTTTTTTTTTAACTTAGTATATGTTTTTTTAGGTAAACGATTTGCAATTTACAGAAAATAATGATAACACAAGAGCCTAACATAATTTTAAGTTGATAAGGAAATGTTAATGGTAATATTTTAAGTAAAAACACAATGTGTTTAGTTGACAGATGTGTAGCTCGCAGTGCTTCTATATTTATTTGGAATGGCGTATTACGTGTATACTATATTTTTCGGTTTCCGATTTTTATTTAAAAGTTATAACTGTCCGTAACTTAAAAAAAATATAATTATTCAAAACGTAATAAAACAACAAGAAGTGGTCTGAATATTGCGTACCTACAGTTTTTTGAATTTTCAACAGACGTGTATCATTATTGCATACACGGAACGCCATGTTACAATATTCTATTATTTTGATAGTATAACACGCTATACCGTTATAAATAATTGTTGTAAAACTATACCAAGATTTTTTTTTTTTAATATATACAATTTATTAATAATTCTTATATTAGATACGTCTTCATCGGAATATCCAGTACTATTGAATAAACGAATACAAAAAAAAAGTAACTACACAACGACTTATGTTGTTTAAACATATATAACACAATAAAAACGATTGCGATTGGTGTAAGCACTAAAAACCATATTATCACAATCAAATCAAGCAGAATAAAACCATGATAAAATTTTTTACAGACGTAAAATACGTATTAAACGTAATATTATAGATAACTATTTAATTGAAATCGTTTTTGAATTCGTTTATGTGTGGTATTAACGCGACGCATTTATTGTGCGCGATCACTGACCAGACACATTTCGAATGGTCACACAAAATGAGATCAAACTCGTATTATAATAATTGGCTTGTACCGCCATTTAATAAATTGTTTAACGATCGGTTTAATAGCTAATCAATTTCGGTCGTTCCGTCGAAACGCATAAAAAATATTAACAGGATTTCGACATGGTACCATTTTACGGGATTCGTCGGGACCTTCTAAAGCGTAAAAAAATATATATATATGTGTACATACGTATAGCTATACAACGCCAACGGATCACGTCCGTCGTGATTTGCGTCAACGTGCTCAGCACTAAAACACAAAGGGTTTAAAAGTTTCGCCAAAGTAATGGCATGCGCACCGGTGCCGGAAGCGCCTCGGATAAAAACCCTCCTATTATATTATACTTAAGGCACGTTTTTTTTTTTTTAATTTTATATAATTATTATTATCATTCAAACTCAACCCTCGGCAGTAACGTAAACGGAGGCGTAATAATTACGGGCATTATCCACTTAACAGCCCACTCCTGCGGGATCCGACCCGTGCGCCACCCGGGATTTCTAAAACCACAGACTCTCGCCGTACATTATACAGCTCAAAACGGATGCCGCGAGAAAATAATGACAGACGTGCAGAGTTGTTCTTCGACCATTCGTGCTTCAGCACACGTCACGGACATAGCCGGGATTTTCGAAAGGGTGGTGTTTAGATAAATATCGTACATCCGTCGTGGAGTCATAATAACTGTGAAATTCGTTTAACTTCTGAACATAAGTTGTTTAGACAAAATATATATTTCTGTATATTATTAAAAGAATAATGAAAATTAGCATAATATATTATAATATATTTTTGTATTACACTGCCGAGTCTATAGAATCAAGCATTTTATGCAATAAAAAAATCAGAAGACGTGTAGAACGGCTCAGTATAAAGGGATTAAAGCTTTTTGTATACCATTTGAGGAGTATGGTATCCTGTGGTCATACCAACTTCTTTTTTTTCAGGTTATACGAATCACCCGGTTTGCTGTACATAATTGAGCAGAAACCATTAATCAAAAATTATAATATGACTTATCCAAATCGAAATTCGAACAAGTAATTTTGAGTTATTGTGTACTTACAGACTACAGTAACAGGGTTGGAAGATATTATGCGGAATATGGTATGTGATAATTTAACAATAATATAGTGATTAATATTTTAAGTGTTTATATTTTAATCCATCTCATTTTTTAATTTTTTAAATTTTCCAAATATAATATGTACTGAATTAAATATATAACACACATATTTTTTTCTATTGAAAAATAGTTTTGAAAGAATAATACAACATTGCCCTTATTTTATACATTTGAAGAAGTCGAATACTACGCGTTTGAATTTCGATTTAGCTGATACATAATCAGTAGGTATTTGCGAAAAAAAAATCTTCTGCTTATGAATTTACAGTAAAAACGATATTGGCTCTCATTTGAAAAAATAAATAAGTTTTTATCACCCCCAGGACGGCACTCGTCAAACGGTATAAGAAATCCAAGTATTTGGAAATACGGTGATCAAATTTAATATCCAGAATTCGAATAAACTAAAAAGAGGAAAACATTGGTGCGTGGACATGCTTGGTGAATCGCTCTGTACAGGTATATTATTATAAAGGGAGAAAGATAGAGCCAATAGTGCACGTGACCGGCATGCCGATAGTGGCCATAGTCTTGGAAATCGGGTCTCATGCAATCTTCAGCGAACATACCTATATTATATTATGTATTATAATATAATAGCGTGCCCTAAACGAGTGCAGCGCGGTATTATTCAAACCAATTCGGATGTAAACGGAATCGTTTGTTGATTTTAAAACGCACGTACTCGGTTTCCCGTGATATTTGTTAAATAAACAGAAAATGCACAATGAAAGACCCTGCGGCAATGTTTCTGAAATTATAATAACATCTTTGCGTATTCTGAATCCGTCACTGCGTATTACAATAAATTACGATGCTATCGACTCAACTTTTAATTATTACTGCGTGAAACAATGCGAATTGTAAATAAAACAATAAAGAGCGTTGAGATTATAGTTTCCATGCTTATAATTCCCTATTATATTATAATATTATAGTTTCGAATTTCCATCACGCACAATATGAGCATTGGAATAGTGTTTGAACAGTAATAATTTCGAAAAATTAAATTATTACAATAATATAATGTTCAATATATATATATTATAGAGTCGAGCTCTGTTAGTTCGAAATCGTCGAAATTATGTTGAACTTTTTCCCAATCCCTAGAATATTGTCTATTATCGTATTATCCTTAGACAACTCGAACATTTTAGACGATCCCTTCAACTTCGAACAAACCAAATCCGAGTGTACTAGCATGGTAGTTGGTACACTCTTCTTCGAAATATAATCATCATCGGTTAATGAATTCCCTCGAAACTGCGACGGATCGTGCACGCAGTGGATTGGATAAAAACATTTCGCTGTCATCGATCACGTTTAGGGTGGACTTTCTCGTACATGATAATATTATAATTTGTTATTATTATAATTTAATAATATGATACCACATAATATCTACCTAACCCGGGAGTGCATCACTATACAAATAAACCACCACATCAAACGCACTGAGCAGATTAATTTCTTTGGAACCGGCACAATGGGTACGCCGTACTTATCACAATAATTATATTAACAATAATAATAATAGTAATAATAATAATAATAATAGGTATCGGTAGCAGAGGGTTGTTGAACGTTTGCCAGCGGCAGCCGTTTGGTGTCCCCGCCGGGAGCTTGAAACTAAATCAAAGGGCTTAATTATTGCGCTCGCATATAATATCGTATTGTACACATACTACACATGTTATATAGACAGCTAGAAAGTGCGACGACTCGCAGTGGTGCAGAAACTGCATATTCAGTACAATATTATTACACTATAATGTAATCACAATGATAAAGATAATAATATAATAGTTATGATAATATTCATGCAACACAAACATCGACGTCGTGATAAAACACATAATTATTATCCACTGTACAATATTGCAGAGCGGACTGAGAAGAATGTCAAATTCGAGCGATGCCCGTACGAACCAATAGAACCCTATTCAGATACCGAAAAATATTTAACTCTCAAAAAAAAACAAAATTGAATTGTACAACTTAACACAATGTAAACGTCACTCCAGAATATTTTATCTAAATATTCTTCTAAGTCTGACTGTTTGATATTCATTGTGAGCAAATAACTTTTAGTACGTATAGTTGATGCTGAGGGAAAAAACAATAATAATAATACCGAAAACTGGCGAGTTCGTACAATATGCGTTTTCCGTCGAGGCCATAACGTCGTAATAATATTATTATCATAATATTACTATGTTACATCCATACAATTGCAAATGATGGCACGTGGCGCGGTCGTCATGACGATGTGGGTGCACCGTACAGTTTTCGTGGCACGTATATATATATCGTAACAAAAGTAGGTACATAATAATACAATATTCACTAGGTACGTGGTACGTGGTTAACCGATTATATTATGACGTTGTCGATACAATGCTCGTCAGTAGTGCGGCGTGCACGAAAATCCTCCACTATGGACTAGGACGACTTTTCGTATAATTATTAAGACAGAGCACAATGCGCCTATTTAATACACGACCGTCATTGTATGTCATCCCGTGCAGTTCAGCAGTTGTTTCAATTTATTTGTTTATTTGTATTTTTTTTTTTTTAGGGGGGGAGCGTTCTAGGGCCGTTTATACATACCTGGTAGAAATTTTCCGTCCGAAAATTCGTCGGTGGCAGCGCCGAACCCGCAGAGCGTTGCACAGACGACGATTGACGTCCACCTGAAACAAAAAAAAAAACGGAAAAATATTAATTCTCAGTTGAAATCGATTGAAAAAACAATCAAACGATCACTACTACAGCAGTTGTAAATTCACCGTGTGCAGTAGAGATCGAGCAAACCCGAATAAATACAATACGCGACGGGAAATTATTATTTTATTATGCTTTCAGGCTTTCTTCATGAACTCGTCGTGTTGTTAAATGGATGCCGTGCATCGATATGACGTGTTTGATACATCAAATCGTCGAACGAGGAGATAACAATAATAACGTATTATATTATTGCGATTTCAGTAACTACCTTTAAGTTATTGGAAATCAATTGTATTGATGTGGTTTTATGTTTAATTCGGTTGAAGTACGAAATTCGCTTTTCCAAAAATGAAATGAGTTTTATAACACACCAGGGTGGATCTAGGAATTCTCCACGGGGGACGATGAGAGTACTATTTGTGGACATTTAATTGTATTGGTCTTCCAATGTTTTGTAGAACATTCTATTTCAGTTAATAAATATCACTCATTTAAAATTAAAAAGGTTTTTCCGAATATATTTAAGGATTAAATTTATTTCGAGAAATGTAATAATGATACAGGTAATAAGTATGTATATAAAAATAATGTACTATTTTAACAAGATTACTATGTATGCTGAAATAAATACATAACTTAGGTAAAAACTAGGTTAAGTATTAATATACTTTTATTGAAAGGTAAATTAAAAAAAAAAAAAAACTTCGTTACCAATTTATAATTTTGCATAAGCTCATCTCTCCTACATTCCGATTTTTTAAGAAGTTGATTAATGTTTTGTACTAACTTTTATTAAAATAGAATTAATCACATTTTAATGTAATAATATTTACGGTTCATATATAAATACCAACTATCAGTTATTATACTGGTTCAATTATAGATATTTAATTTCATGGAATTTATAAACAATTAAACTGACATACAGTGTCACACATGACACTGAAACTTGACACTGACAAAGTCACACAGACATTTACCACAGTCGGCCGGCGATTCAGGATATAAAAAAAAGCATCGAACACAATAACTTTATGGAAACAATTTTTTCAACCAAATGACCCCCCCCCCCGGGGGGAGCCCATTGCATCCTTCCACAGGGTCCGCCACTGTATCACACGTCATATTATGTATGCAGAGTATGACTTGTAAATAGTAAAACTGCTCACAATAATTTAATATGTGATTAATTTGTAATCAGAAATTAGATAAAATGTTATGGTGTTGAAACCATTAAGTTCCTTCGATGGTCAACCAACATTTTTGAATAAATTAAATTTCTTAAGATGTATTCTTTTCATTTTTGAACAGTAAAATTGAAAAATAATAGCATTAATTTGTAATATATAATTAATCTTCTCTCCTATTGCATAAAAAATCACTTGTATCTTAAACTTTTCTAAGCGTAGAGACCACAGCCAAAGTAAAAATAATTGTTTTTTTTTATTTTCATATACCTATTTTATTATATGCAAGGAAAACGTTAACCGCGAATAATAAAAAAGTATGGGTGTAATAAAAAGTTAAAAAGTTCATTAAAAATATTGTCGAGTTGTAAAAAAAAAATGGATTTAGTTTATAACCTTTGGTTTCAGTATCGAAAAATAGAATTTAATGATTTTGTTCAAAAGGAAAAATAATTTTTTTTATCATATTTGAATAATATGCAAATTGAAACTAAAGAACAATTTACTCTCAACTATCGTTCTAGTTGTACATTTTTATGATTTCCACACAGTTATAATGTATTATTAGGGAATTAAATTATCAGTGTATTAATTGTTTACGTGTTTTAGATTTTAAATGTAACAAAAAATATATTTGTTTCAGAATGAATCAAGTATTGTATTTTAAATGCATAAGCTATTATGTTTCATTATTTTGCTCATATTTTTTAGTAATTCTCTTTAATTTGTATCGGATATTTTGTAAGATACATTACATAGTAGTTACCTATTAATTAAAAAAAAAATAATAATAATTTCAGATTTACAAATTAATTTTTTGTTTATGATTGTGTTTTAGTGTTGCTATAAGTATGGTGATTTTGTTATTAAATAAATATAATATATTATATGCTGTTTGAATTTTTTAGTTTGTCAATCAGAGTAATTTGATTAACTGAACAAATCATTATTTTATAGTCAAATAAGTTTTTAGATTGTACTTGTGCACATTATTATCAAAATTAAATTGGAAATATATTTAATCATTAATGTTTTAAATATAATTATGTTTATTATATATAGCTATCCCGGTCATGCTTAATACGATAATAATATTTTATGGCATCTGATAAAACGTTAATGGTAAAACATATATTTAATATCAACTGTTTAATACATCTCAAACATGAAACAATGAACATTAGTTAGTATAATAGGTAAATAGGTATATTAAAATTTTGATTAATTAATTTTCTACCAACTGTAGGTATCAAATATAAAAAAACATTATGTCGAATGTGGCTTTAAATAAACAACGATATGACAAAAATCTGAATAAATTGACTAGGTAATATTTTACGTGATGTAACCTTCGATTTTTGTACCCTAGATGTTTTTTTTTCTGGATATATCAAACAAAATATACTCTGAATGATGATAACCATATTGATTGACCGTTTCAGAAGTCCCAACACTATTGGTCCCCGTAGGATTAAATCTGTTCGCTTTGAACCTTTTTTTGTTGTATTTTACATACATAGTAAAAACTTTGGCAATATTATTCCATAGTCTGTACCTACACTCATCAACGTATAAGTGTGTGCATAGTAAAGTACATGAATCGAATGGAGTATGAATCTTAAAAAAATATGTTCAAGATGATTATATATTATTATTGTCCTAAAATTGACGAGTGTTGGATTTTCAAAAAAAAAAAAAAAACGGTAATAAATCAATATAAAAATGTATAATATTTTGGCATTAGACAAATACAAATATTATGTTGGGCAGACATAATAATTATGTTTTATATTTTAAAACCGCTAAACCTGTTGTAGTCTCGCTGCGCATTTATCGGAAATTAAATTTACATTTTAAAATGCAAATTATTATCCATTATTTATTAGTTATTAAATATTATGACAGACTTGGGTCGTTAACTTTTAAAGGTAAGGTAGCTATATAACAACACGAGTAACGACATTGGTTAAGTAGGTAATGTTTCAGAGTAAAGGCATATTCTGCATTATAATTGGTAGAAGAAAATACTATAAACAAGCATGCACACGTCGTTACTATAGCTTGTAAAAATAAGCAAAATATGCGCAAATTTGTATTACTTTCAACCTCGTTTATGGTAATATATTACGATGGGTAGGGTTGTCACTCAAAACCCGTTACGAAAAATTATGTAAATAATTAAAATGTCAACTGTGGAATGTCGAAGACGATTTTCAGAAACGGCGAAGAACCGTCAACCGAATGTATAATTTCAATGCGCGAATAATTAAAAAAATATACAATAATATATTATAATATAATAATTTTATACATATTATACACGTAAGTTGTAGGTACACCAAAAAATAAAATCGTATATCCATCAATCAATGTTATATTTTTATACACGGGCAAAGTGAATATAATATTCACTTTGCCCTATTCATTTTTCCCGGTTCAGTTTTTTTCTCAACTAATTTTAATAACTACGATAGATTGAGTATAGCAATACGTACGCGAGAATAAAGGCACTGTTTTAATGAGTATATTGATATATGATTATAAGTATTGATTTAATTAAAATAGACAGGATTAAAAAATAATTCTTACCTTGATTTTTTTTTTTTGTAAAATGTCAAAAATTCAGAAAACTATTATTATTTGTTCATTATCATTACCAGTTACCAACTACAAGTTGGACGCTTCCTTATTACAACAAACAGTGCTACCAACATGTTTTTACGACATTTCGAATTCTTCGTTAGATAATGAGTTATTAACATTTTCCACTCTGCCCGTGGTAACCGCGATCTGCCCGGGTCTCCCCCAAGTAATATTACCTATCTCGGTCTGCAACTTAAAGTCGGTCACTGCTGTTAGGTAGTACTCGTTGTGTTAATATTATGATGTCGGGGATGCAGAAAATGTTTTTTTTTTTTCTTCTGAAATCGCTACTTTAAAATGCTCGCGAGAATAAATAACACTAGGAATGACTGGATAATGGATATAGCCAGTTATTTTCTATAAATAGTGTTTTTAATTTGTACACAAAAGCTGACTGAGCGTGCTGGCTGGTAACCGCGTTGTACGCTCTGTGTACATTTTAACCGAATATTTTTCACAGTGCGAACGAAATAAAAAAAATCCGACAAGTGTTGCCGTTGATGTAAGACCGCTTGAACTCGTGTAATTAATATTCTCGACTGGGAGTCTCGTCGGCCGAGAAGACGTGCGCTGTGTATCGTACCACGGCGGTCGTATGGTAAAATGTATGTTACCAGACTATATTAATATATTATTATCTAAAGAATGTTTTCAAATTAAAATATTTCATCAATTCGTGCGCGGAGTTTGGGAAAAAGAAAAAAAATGCAATCAACTGTTTCTGGCCGACTGCCTGCTGCTGATATACGATTGCCGGTGGCAGTGCACGTTTTGCGCCGTATAGGTACCGCAGAGGACGACGCCAAAACGGTCTGTCCGGAAACGGTCGGCCGACGTTGTTTTCTACACGTTTCGGACGAATATGTACTTTGGGAGCTTATTATATTTTTATCTTGGAAACACCGTGACCGGAACCGGAAGACGGAAGTCGCTACGGTAATATGTCCGACGAATTATTAAGACCTAAGCACCACACCAATCGGCTCACAACCACCGCTCGGATCACACGCATTACGACGAATAACAATTAGCTGCAGGTCACGCGATAATATTGCAGTTAACACTGTTGTTGTATCGTCGCTATATTTGACGCGATGACGGCACCGTGTAACTCGTAAAAAATTATGTGTAATAAGAGACTTATTATTATTATATTATTATGACGTAACGAAATTATTATTATTTTTTTTTTTTATCGCGGATGACTAATAATAATAATAATAATAATAATATTAATTCTACATCCTGGTGGGTGTTTTGTTCGATTGCGGGACGCGGAGAATTATAATTTAAGGATTAAAAACGAGGAGTCGATAACTTTCGGACGAAGAAAGGGGTGAACGAAAAGATTTTAATTTAAATGCTAATTTTAATGGGCTTTGGCAAGCCCCGGTAATGGATTCATAATTTTTCAAAGTTTCGTCCCAGATTTATTCTCCGACTATTCATATAATATACGACTATAACACTGCGTAGTCGGAAAAAAGAGTCGGCAAAGTTTTCTTTTTTTATTCATTTTCTTCCGGTGATTTTTTTATTCGCCGATTTTTTTGCCGCTTGTTTATTATTAGACTACGGAATAAACCTAATCCCGTCTGGATCGTATAATATACGATTCACAGAACTTATATCTTTTATTACTTATAAATAATTAGTGGAGCCACACGTCATTATAAATACGTCTTCGTGACGTATTAATTGCACACGCCTATGCAGCTCTCACAGTGTGCACTCATGGTCATTAAAATAAAACCGAAATAAATCATTTTTATTATTTAATCTTTGAATTGGAACACATACGTTTTCCGGGAAGAAAATAATGTTATAACGGATGTATATCGATGTCCGTTATTCTATTTTCAAATAAAAATTTAGAATTTAGTATGTTTATTTCACAGTCATTTTGTATATTGTTCGATATTATTATTTAGCAACAATTCATACCGAACATAACAGTATTATTATCTGCAGACATTTTTTCTTAGTATAGTTCTGTTTTAGATTTGTTTGATATTTAGACGTGTCGGTTCAAAGCTACAAATCCACTTTACTAAATACACCGCACTATTGGTATTCGTTTGTTCAATTTCACAAATTTATGCTATGAAAAACAATAGGAAATATTATACAAAATACATACAACGGTAAGTTTGTTTCTAACGGAAATTCAACGGATAAATTCATAAAAATATTTTGTCAATGTGGCTTGATATTTCTCGGTAAATAATATTTATTTTTTTTATTACCTCTAAAATATAATTTTATAGAGTTTCGTACATTATTCATACTTGTTTAGTTGTTTCTGTTTGCATAATAACGACATTTTCTGGCAATGCGACACGTCTAGTATTTCAGCTAACTGATAGCAAAAAAAAAAATTTTGTGGTATCGTCGTAATGTCCCCGGCAGATAGTCTACGTCTGTCATACGTATTTTCTTACTTTGCTATTTCTTTCCTTATCTTTAGCCGACTGTAAGGCGTACAACGATACATTTTGTAATATTCGACGGGCTTTTTACCAGGTAACAGTTTATAGCGTAGAATATAGTATATACGCAACAGCACGCGACCCACATTTCTCACGTCGCATACGGCACCACCACGACAGTGGTTCATGCAAAGTGATGATAATAATATAGTGAGATCTTTCTAAGTAAAATTATTATTTAAACTGTGCGAAACGATGATAATTTTTTCCAGCCAGCGATGGACACAAGTACAGCAAAAATACAAAAATATATATATCATGTACCTATTGTAGTATTGGAATGTTTTCAATTTAATATTTCTGTACGTTTAGTAGGTACACCACACTTGTGTTTTCTCGTAATATATTATCGTGTACAAATATGCTGCTGAATAATCCACATAGTATTATAGTAATGACTGTAGACAGCCGTCTTCCGAAAATACTTATAATAAAACGTATGACATTTTTTAGGTTTAGAATTTTCGTTTTTTTCGGTAGAATCGTTAATTTAAAAAAAAAAAATACTGCGATGTGTTGACTTTACACTAAAAACCGTTCATATTCGTAAGTCTTCACTGTTTAGTATTTTTACTCGGAGAAAACAACCGACGTTACCTATTGATAAAACGTGCATATATTATTACATATTCAAATCTATTATATCGTATTAGAACGTATACATACTGAAATTAATTTAAAACCATAAATCGTTTGATTTAAAATCTGTTCGTCCCGCCCTCCGCAAGACTAAACAAAAAAAAGAAAAGAAAAGAAGATACACACGATATGACGTGTTGTGTTTGAAACCTATGCCTACAAGGACAAATATATACGCACAATTATTATATTATGTATATAGATTACGAATAATTTATAACCATTACTTGAAGTAACGTTTCCGAACACAAAGTATTTACAGCCATGCATTGTTGTGTTCAATAACAATAGTACATAAGAACGTGCCACACGCATTGCACTGCTATGCATGTAGTGGGGTCGTTCACTTAGGTACTGTTCGACCATCGGACGAGAGTAAAGAAAGTGTGCACACGACGAAGTCAAACGATTCGTATGGCGTGTGCCGTGCTCGGTCGATTTTTAATATTCAGAAAAATAGAAATAATTATATTCCGTGTCAAAGACTATACCGTATCGCGGCGTTGTGGTATAATTCATATGGATTTCGAGAGACGGCAGCCAACCCGATAAACTCCTATATTATTGCGGACACGAGATCATCATCATTTTGTGGTCAAAAAAAATTGTTATCGCTGTACATTTTTAACGATTTTGACATTAAATGTCTCACCTTCGTCGAAAACGATTCGAATGGTCTGCAATATTATTACGTGTACGTCCTGTGTTGTTCGATTGATTGATTCCACAATAATGCTAATAAGTTTTCTACATAGATGAAAAGGTATCTCTATATGATACTGTTCAGACGAAAAAGGTTGGGACCGCGAAGATCTCAAGTGTTGGCACGATCGTTGAACGAGAAAACAGCTAGATACTGATATATATTATAACACTATATTATACCGAAAAATTCAATAAATTGTTTCCCGGACCATTAATATGTGACCAATATTATTCGGTGGTTTACATTAAATACTGTTGACGTTTTTGTTGCATTTTTTTACGCAGCTCTTATAGAATATTCTTGTAAATTTATTAAGTAGTACCTGCATATTGTATTAAATGTTATTTACCGACGAAATGGTTTTTCTTTTTTTTAGACTTTATTTTTATTAATATAACCTACCCTTTTTTATTAATATGTATAAGTTTAAACCACCTAAGATGAATCATATTGTGATATAATATAACGATATTATGCATTACGATGTAAGCACTTGATGATGTGACGTTTTCCCACCAAAGTCTGATTTAATGGTCCAGAATAACCCGTTTATAAGAATATCGTTCCAACCTCAGACCGACACCGTTGGTTATTCAATTGTAATATCCTATTATGCGTCTGAGACGATGTGGAGATTACGCAAGTAAGTGATGAATGGATCGCATGAAAACAACACGTTTGTTCCACAGAAAAACGGATTTACTCTAATCCTAAACATTATTGCTGATTAAACGGTTTTGTCATAACTTGCATTGTATTTATCACGTGCGCTTGTTGACCGTGTTACTACTTACTGACCACATAAAACATGTTTAGTTCAGTATTTTCGACGACGACGACGACCGCGACGGTGTGAGTGTAGTATTGCACACAGTTATAATACATGTTGCATTGTTTGTTTTTTTTTACAATGTTTGACATTTGTATTTGTCTTAATCAAATACTTACCTATTTCTTGTTTTTTTTTTTTACGAATTTTTCAGAAACTCGAACAAGCAGTGTAAAAATATAATACGTCGTGGTTTTCGTAGTTTCCTGTTTATTAAAATATTCAATTTTCCCATAGTGTAAATATATTTTGTACTTAGATTTCTATATTTACAGCCAATTATAAATATGTTTAATTACATTTATTTCTATTTGTGGAGCTCTAAAAACTCATAATATGGTATAGGTACTAGGTAGGTATAATGTAACAAACTCATTGAACTCATTGTCGAACAAACAATAATGAGGACACATTTTCTTTGGATTTGAGTAAGATAAATTTATTTTTTCACACAAGTATACAAAACGGCTTTGGGCCCAAAATTATTATTTAAAATGTTGACAAATAATTACGATGCTTAAATGCCAATTTTGTCAAGTTTAATCAATAAATAAACAGCTAAATATACGTACAATTTTTTTTTTGTAAATAAGCCCGCTGTAAATCTGTTACATTGAGTGATATTGACGAGATTAAATACTTGTGGACAACATAGAAGAATAACGGAGAACAAAACGTTATAACAAAAGGCATTACCTAATACCACACGGTAGGGAAAGTTGAGGATATGTTATTGAGTAGAAAATATGTTTTATATCGATAAGGACCCCGCAAGTAGCGCATATTTTGTCGTCCTGTGTCCTTATAATGAAACTATGTCCAATTGTCGTGTGGTTCGAGATAATATCTAGTCCAGTGATGACGGCTACAAACTTTCTGAACAATAATTTGAGAAGGATAGAACAGTTGAATATTACATTGTATTTGATTTCGTAAAGTTGGGCGAGTTGAGACAACCACTATTTACGCCGTGTATGTGTGGAAATTTGTTTTTAATTAATGATAGTAGGTATATCATTGCGTGAGACAATTTGAGAAAGAGATGATTAATCGGATGATATTTATATTTTTGGTTAGGTCTCCGATGATATTGGTATGGGGTCCGGAGATCCAGAGTAATTTGATTTTGAAGTTGTTATTTTGCAGATTACTATCTGAACACAATTCGAAATTTATTTGTTTGTAGAAAATATTTTTTTAAACAACTTTACCATATATTCTGTTCTTTTGTTTAATGATTACATCAATAATAATATTCCATAAACTTTAAGTGATTTTTTATTATTAAAAAGTATGTATTACAAAAAGTGTACAGATTACGGAACAAAAAAAAAAAAAAAAAAAATGCAATTTCGAATAACAATATTTATTTTGTTAGAACTTGCATAAAGTTATTGTATTAAAATAAATGTACAAGCGAAAATTATATTGTTTATATCTACATGTTGTGGATTTAATCAAATAGAAAACTCTTTACAAGAAATGCGTTTTCAGAGTAATAAAAAAAGTATAAAGTTTTAGTTCATTTCGTAAATCAAATTATACAATTTATTTTAGGTTCATAATGTGGTAAAACAAGATAGATCGGATAGCTTATACTTACTTAATTCATGCGAATTCAATTGGGTTAAAATGAAAATTGACCACGTATTATGTCAATTTATTATTTCGTCGCGTTTCAACAGTTTTATTCGTCAGAAGTGTAATACAATTTTGTTAACGCGTCCGATTATATTGTAATCAGATGCCTATAATAATAATAATAATAATAATAATAATAATAATGACAATATTGTTAACAGTATACAAAATAATATCATAATATCTGACTATTGCGAGTAGACAGTTGAAATTGTTGTTCTATAATTTGGAATTTTTATGCGATGAGTATACTCTGTGACTGATAGACATATAATCAATTTTAGTGTTAATAAAATAAAACTATTTGAACGCTGTAACGAATCATCTCCTACAGCATAACTACGTTATCTACCTAATGATCTATGGTTTTTCGTCTTTCACGCCTATAAATGTAATTAAACATATTTTTCACGTTGTGTTGAAGCCGAGTACCTACCCGACTCAAACAGAACAAATCGAGAATTTCATAGTCGCAGGAAAAAAAATAAATATGATTTATAGTAACACAATAAATTAATAGTAATATTATTCCTTCGAGGGATTCATTTATTTTATCGTACACATTAACTCATTCATGACCATGAGCCGCTCGCTCACTGTTAGAATGTACGTCGTTACGTAAGATTTTTTTTTTCATTTTACACATTAATACGACTTTATACAATAATATGTTACTAATATAGGCACTATATATATTTATCTAAACGCGCACGAGTAGCCGATCGTAGTGCGTGTGCGAATCATATATTTATATTTTTTTTCTATCGGAGCACGTGTTAGTTTTTAAAAAAAGCGGACCAGTTAAAGACCATAAAAAATTGTTGTGAGTTTCATGGAATATTTCTGATTTTGTCGAACTAGAAATAGGCGCGTATAAAAAAGGAAAAAAAAAGAAATTTTCACCATCTACTAGAACCACTCTATAAATATATTTGACATTTTTATACCGAACAAGGAATGCCTTTCGGAATATCGTCATTGTAGGCACCTATATTATCTCGTTCGACACTAACGCGACGCAATATTTTCATAATATTGAGAATCTTCGGACGTATTACTTTATTACGGTTCTTATAAATTAAAAACAGATGATTCGAAATCCAAATATAAAATAGCGTTATATGAACATTTCGCTTCGGCGCGTTCGGTATTGTTTTTAAGTGCGGTTATCGGAACACGTCTTTAAGCTCGAAAAAAAAAATCAATTCTCCTCTCGCCAATGCACTCGAGCCGGATCGTCAGCCGATATAGATGGCGAGTGCTATATGCACATTCGTTTGCTGGCAGCGATTCGTTTGTTTCTCATCGTTTTAATGTTAATTTTTCGCAGCCAACGACGTGGCACTGTCTTAATAATAATAATAATAATAATAATATAACAATCGCACGGACCGGCGTGCGTTTTGGCAGAAACTGCTTGCGAAGTGATTTACGATAATATATACGTTACGGTATAACGACTGGTCCTAAGCCCGTCTGTTTGTGTCGCTCGCGCGGTGTGTACGGGTAGGCAGGTTAACCCACACGCATTGCCAGGCGTATAATATATACGCGAAACATAATAAACCTGTCAGTGAAGTCACGGGAGTTTCGACGTTTTTAAAATGCCGAACCCGGCGACGGCATTTGTTCTAGAAACAGTACCGCCTGTACATTTTAAATGTAATTCGTCCTCCGATCGCAATAACGATCCCAATAAACTTAAAATAAATTGGACGCGTGACGACGAGAGACGTTAATATAAAAGGTCAGGTTTAGCGCGTCCATCTGAAATCGTTCGGCGGCAGCGAACCGTTTTTGATTTGACATCGAACGGCTTATTGTGTCTTATTTTCCCGTCACAGCGGGTAACAACCACGGGCGGTTACTATAGTTAGATGTGGTATTGCGCGGAAAAATTAGGAGACATAATAATATTATCATGTAAACACTAATATTATTAACGCGTCTTGATGTACAATTATTTTAATTAGGCATATTTTAAACGATATTTCATTGTTTTACTAATAATTTTTTAAAGAAAAAAAAATCTGTTTAAAAAAATGTTTACAAACTTTTAATGAAGAACGTAATGAATGAAAACAATTTTTATTCTAAGAATCAAATTACAACCTCTATACGCATTTAAATAACTAAACATTGTTTTCGACGAGATACAGCACGACGAACAGAGTTTTACAAAAAAATCACCTATAACCGTTGGACATGATTTACGATGTGTATTTTAATTACAACTCATTATTTTTTTTTTTACCTACAAAATTACGATTGTTAATCATAAATGTTGAATACTTATATCAAATTACTGAGTAACGAAATACCGGAAATGTGGGAATAAGAAAAGACCCAAAGCGCATATCCAACTCAATTTTCTCGACCCCATGTGGTACCTATCTGGCAACGGTTAAAGTGTACCGGTCCGATAAGTCTATAGATTACAATGATTACATTATCGTTCGAAATGCGTAAAAAATAAGCGTCGTATACCAGGTAGGGTGTAGAATTCCAGCTCCACGCGGTGCACGATTTTTTCTTCTCCTAGAAACAGCATAACATTCGGTCCGTTGACGGTTTTGCTCTCATTTGCACTCTCTTAGGGCACCATTGTCGTCACGGGTTCTCCGGAACTTATGGCACACTTTACGACGCAATGTGGGCGACTGTACAAGGTTTTTTTTTTTTTAATTTTCTGCACACCAGTCAAGGAATTACTAGACGACGGCGTGTGAGTTACCGTAAGAAACTCTTTACTCGATAATAATGTACCTATGCCGCAATGTACATGAAGCACTTACACATTTCACGCATATGTATTATAAAATAGGTACTATAATATGATCTGGCGGTAACCGGTTCCCGCGTCAGTGGTTTCACGCATCTCCGAGTCGTCGAAAAGCGTTTGTTGCCGATTAATTATATTATATTATTATTCCTTTCGGTTTCCCAAAACCGGTCGACCGTTGGGCTACAGCTACAACAGACTACAGGGCACCGCCGCTATACCGTGGTACAACTTGCGTATAGAACAATGGCGACACCGCAGGAGCATCGTGGCCTCAGATGAAAACGGTATACGCGCAGTCGCATTTACGCGTGCCAAGGACGAAGGAGACGGACGTCGCAACATAACAGCCCGGGAAAATAATAATGTGTGATATGAAAGAGCGTTGTGCCTAAGTGCTACTGCGTCTCTAACTGTTGTCGAGTCGAGGAAGCCATTCGAACGGGGGCGCGTTGTATTTTTACGACACCGTTCGCCGACAAATTTTTAGTGGTTATACCTACCACCCACTCGAGTGGCGTGGGCCGCGTGTTATAGGTGTAGGTATAGTGTATAAAGTATTTTCTATTCGTCTCCATCGTTCTATTACTTAATAAAAATTTGATTTTAAAAACTCGGTTAGCGACTGCCCCGAAACATAATAACACCGAGAAAACACTTGAATTTGCTGATTCATGACGCAATTTTGAGGAAAAATGTTCGACTCGCGGGATGTTGTCATCGCTTTAACGCCAAACAAAGGAATACATCGAAGTAATGGATTTTCCTCTCTACATAATGTCCTCTTTCAAGGCTTTTATGATAATAACTAAAGTAAGGAGAAAAAAAATGTAAAGCACAATATCAGGGTCCGGGCTTGAAGTGGGTTTTGTTCGTGCCCACCGTATCGAGGAAAAACAATGATAATGTCTGGCGCGGTCTTTGGTTAACGGCTCCCCGCTATCTTGACAAAAGGTGATCTGAGGGAAGTATTTTATTTACTTTTTCTTTTAGAAATGAGTTCCTTGAAAATAATTTCGTCGTCATATCGAATGACCGTTTTTTTTTTTCGTCACTTTAATAGGATTTTAAAATAGAACACTGAAATCAATTAACGATAATGGCGTAAATCCATCAGAATTATTATATAGATTAATTATTATTATTTATCGTGTTCTGAGCGCATGTGGAATATGATAAGACATTGAACATGGGGATGTTTTCAGACAAAATAAGTCTATTTTATTACAACTGTTGATGACAACATAACAAAACGACAAAAAAAAAATGTCGATAGACAAATTCGTAAGATATCTAATCTATGCATAAAAAATGCATAATATATGCCAGAAACACTGAATCGGTTGGTCTTAATCTTGTTTTTTTTTTTTAATCTTATATTATTACCTCCAAATTAAATTACACCGCTCCACCAAGTTATACCTAATTAATAAGTGGTATCGCAAACAGGACAATAATATATATTTTTGTTTGAAGAATCCCGATAAGTTAGGTAGACGATCCGTAAAAATTGTATTCCATTAAGATATAACAGGTATTAGGTTTTATATTGCTGCACGTGTACTAAATGGTCGGATTAAAAATATCTGTTGCTTTACTAATAAACGTTTAAATGAACGCTAGAAACTAGAAAGTTGATTTGATATCATAATACTGGTTTACTTGTGGGTGGTGGGTTAAATAATTATAAAATACGTGATAATTAATAAATACATAATACACCTGCCGTGATGAATTAATATTAAATATGAATTCATATTTTATAATCCGGTGGATTGAAAATATTGTGCGAGTTCAATAATATTATGTAAATTGATTATGCATAATTATACCTATATAACCTGTATACAGTTATGCATTTGTAGGTATACATTTTATTTAAATTTTTAATCAGTCATCAGGAATTATAGGAATATCGTTTAACGCTTTAGTGGTGACCATTAATGGTGAGCTACCATTTACATTTTTCAAAATATGCCAGAACCTATTTGAAATTGATTTTTAACCATTGCAATTGACTAGGCAATCAAGTAATTATATTTAAACACGAATATGTAATAAAGAATAATGAAATATTAATTAAATTCTTAAGCACACATTATAATGTTTAACTAAAAATACATTACATAGACTTTGTGTTTAGTATGCAAATTTTCATTAAAAGATGAAAAATGTTTATTGATTAATCCAACAATAGGTATCAATAATGACGTGTGTAATTCGTTTGATAAACTAGGTATATTGGGGTTAAACTTGAAAATTAATTGTGGTTACTGGATTATAAAATCAAATTATCAGTGTTTGATGTACAACGCGCTATAATCCCAAACACTTAACATGATTTAGGAACTGTCAAGAGTGTAACTAGTGACTTTAGTAGGTATTAAAATCAAACGAAATTCCGTATAATATTACAATAATAACTATTAAGACGTTAAGAAAGGAAAATCCGTTGCCAGTGGACGTAATAAAATCCCTTTATCTTTGACTAAGCCCCTTTGTGAATCTTATTTATTGCTCCGAGCACGGTCTAAAAAAGGCGAGGAAAAGCGTGGAAACTGTATAGCATAGGATTCTTCAACAATATTTATAGGTCGTTGTTTTTGGATCCCGGGACACGAAGGAAGAGGCTTAAAAAAATATAGAGTGTAAATTATTCGATAATGGGTGTTTCTTTTTTTCAAAAGTTTTATTTTTGAAATGTGAGAAAAATAAGGTTAGCTTCGAGTTTAAAAGGCTTACCAAGTTAAGAAAATAATATGTCAATACCTTCATATTTCGCAAATTCATTAAGAGGTGATGATATAGTACACTAAAAATTATATAGAATACGATTTTCTTTGTTTTTAATTACAAGTTATTAACGTAACGATCGAAATTATTGAACCATATGAACCTATTGGCTATTACATGACGAAAAGGGTTTTAAATGTTCACAACACAATTAATAAAAATAAGTACAAAACATATATCATTTTTACACATTTTAATTTATAGTCTGCTGAATTTCCACCCAACCAAATAAAGTCACTAATCATATTATATTATAACGCTTACATTATAATATTTACTACTGTGTTATTGAAAATAGAGTTTAAATCATATCGTCAATCACGTTATCTGATAAGAAATTATATCAATCTAGTGTGTTTCATTTATCATATTATCGGAAATATGTAGACAATGCTACTTGCTGTCTATGATGAATCGTTAGAATATATTTATTCAAAAATAGTGGTTGGATTCATATTATTTAGTGTTTAATATAATTTTACTGTATTGTAAAAAAATATGCATTACTACTTTTTTTTTACACAAACATCAAACATGTATCAGACTACTTTTGGATAATTTTTTAAGGTAGATGATATATGTATTACTGAAAAGCCAAGCGGTCCTTACCTATGTTAAAAGAACATTGCTTAGGTCATTCACTACTTTAGCTGTAGCGTACACAACATTTTAGGTTCATGCAAATTTTATACGTTTTAAAAACTGAAAAAGTAATATAGAGAAACTTACCATTAAATTAAAATGTATCTTTCAACGAGTTTTATAACAGTTTTCTGAAAGCAGTTTTTAAGAAACTTTTAAAATTATGTATTTTCCATGTCAAACGGATAATACGCGGTATTATAAGATATCAAATTTAAATTTTACCTCATTCTAAATAACAAAAACGATACTATTTAACTAATTTAAATAATACATTCTACTATAACAAACGCAGTTGACATTCTTATTAGGCACAAATGTTTATAAAATCTATAGTGAGATATATTTTGCACGATTTGTACTATTTTATCATTAGGTATGACATAATATTCAGCATAATTAAATATTAATAATTTTAGTTTATTATTTACTACGAGTGATTTGTAATAAACGAAAATTATTGTCAGTTTCAAAATAATAATGCATAACTTGACATAATTTAAAATAAATTATTCATTGGTAAGATACAAACTAGATGCACAGATATAATTTAACAATTAAATAATAAGGTTACTAACTTATTCACTACGAACTTACTTCTGTTATTAAAATAATAAATCAAAATGTTTCATAGTCAAATGTTTCGGTAGGTATAATATTTACAATAATTTACAATATTTGGTGAAAGTCGAGTATTTTGTCATGTCATTATGTTGTCGACATTAATGTTATTTAAAACGTCGGAAAAATAATTATATTAATAAATCATAATATTGTAATATTGGTACTTGGGGATCATAAATAAATATTGATCTACAAGATAATTTGATTTTGATTAGTGCGATAATATTATTATAACAATAATTATAAACAAACACTTTAACATTTGGCTTGGCGCACCGATTGATTGTTATTGGATTACAAGGGATATTATTATATTAAAAAAAAAAAAAAAAAACCATACGATTTGAGTACGTAATTTATTCGATATTTTGAACCGGTTTCGATAATTGCTGGGCGTACGCACCGAAAGGAAAACAATAGGATGAATGATGTCAGAAATATTGTGTTAGTTTCTAACGAGACGAATACATTAAGATGGTAATCGTCGGTCGGCGCACATGTTAAATTAAACGATTATTGATCACACAGTTTTTTCGTCTTGTAACGCCGTGGATGAGCTCCGGGGGGGGGGGATCAGCGTGTTAATTCGGGTGTGTATATAGATATTATAAAACAGTGCACAGATCACAGACATTACACTTGTCGTGTCTTCGATATAATATAATAATAATATTATTATGTACGTATCTCGGCGGGCGAACGACTTTGGAATCGATTAGTTTTTGTCGGTAATACATTTTTATCCGTACCGATAAAGGCTATAATGTTGCTCTGGTTTTCCGCGCATTGATGTCGTTTTTTTATATTATTTACAAAACAGAAAAATTATATCATCACCACGTGTGGAATATTTTAATGTGTAGTACATTATTATCTTCTGGCATTACACTTGTCATGTTTTCGATCGCGTTCTCACTCGTACCTGTATAGGTATATGATATTGTTATGTGTACCTATACCTATCTCGACGGGCGGACGACGTAGAATTAATTAATTTTTGAAATATTTTACCTGCACCAATAAAGCCTTTCTCTGATTTTCCACACACCGATGTTATAATATTTTATATTATTTACATTATTTACAAAACAGAAAAATTATACCATCACTGCGTGCATAATATAATAGTACATTATTATCGCCGACAGTAAACTTGTCATGTTTTCGATAGCGTTCTCCCTCGTACCTAGGCATGATATTATCGTTATGTGTATCTCGACGGGCGAACTACACTTAAAATTAATAATTATTTTTTTTTTGAATATTTTACCTATACCTTTAGGCTTACTCTGATTGTCCGTGCACTGATATTATTTTATTTACATTAGAAACCGGACAATTATAAAATAATTATTATCTCCGACAGTAAATTTGTCTGCATATTTTCGATCGCGTTCTCTCGTACCTATAAATAGTTAATATTTGTAATAGATAATTGCAAATACACGTACCGATAAAGACTTACTCTGGTTTTCCGCACACCGATATTATATTTTACATATTTTACACTGCAAGACAAGAAAACTGTATTTATATAATGATGAAAATTAGTATGATAGTATGTCTAAAAACCGTGTGTGGGTGGTCACTGTCTAGTCAGTGTATGTTTTGATAATTTATCAACTGACTTAGGTCCCATTTCTGACTATTACGGTGATCGAAAAGGAAAACAATTTAAGTTGAATTCACACACGCTCAATGTATGCGTAAGCTATAATAATGAAAACAATCGTTTAAATTATTAAAATTAATGTATGTTAAATTGTTATTATAATTATACTATAAGTTAAAATATAATCAATTATTGTTCACTGTTCGAAGCTATAACGTGCCGCCGACATGTCGTCATTGGTAAGAGTCATCCACCGGAACAGAATTATCGGCTGTGATTCATTTAATATACAATTTTTTACGGTTTAAATCCCGTCCCGTGCCCGACCACACCTATATCTATAATAATTTGTGATCTAATATCATCTGAATGTCGTAAGACTTTGACACAAGACACATCATGTCAGGTATTCCATCATTGTTATATTATCGGAATCTGATAGTCGTACAGTGTCAATGGATATTGGTCGCAAACCAAAAGTCGATATTATTTCAAAAGCAATAACAGTAAGTATCCTCAGTAAGACCGATACTTCATCTACGCGTCCAAATCGAACACTCAAATCACGATGTAACGTACCTAGTATCGATTTTTGTAAGTGCCAATGTCATAACGACTTGTGGACATGAATAAAACGGCATAAGACGAGGGGACAATATTATTAGGACGAATCAAATAATTCGGAAATCACGACGAGTGTCTTATAATATTATTATAGTCGTACAATCAGAAAATGTGAGTGAAATTAAAAACGATGACTTTAAACATTCACGCGGTGGGACCTCGACAATAATGTATACACCTATTAGGTATATTTTATTTTTCTCATTACCTATCTACAATATTAGTGTTGCACGCTGTCATGTCTGGCAATAATCATAAACTTCACTGACACGGGTAGCCTCCAGCATTTTTACTAGGTATACACGTCGGGGTCAACACCGTTGTTCAATATTAACATGGTTTTTTTTTTTTTTTTACAAAAATATGCTCTGAAACCGTTATTATTTCTCATAACAACGCGGACATGGAAAAAAATATCCATAAATTTCAATCGATTATTGATTTTTTTTTTTATTAATACCGTCAAACCCAAATGGATTGTTTAAAATACAAATGATAATAAAACGAGTTATTAATTTTTCAAACACTTTTTAGGGAACAATCAATACGAGCGTACACATATTTATTTTATAGCAGGTCTATCAAAATGTTAGCACTTTAACGCTTTAAAAACAATGAGTGTTTGTTTGAGTGATATCACTGTAATATAATGATAATAAGTTATTGTAAATTTAATCATGTTTTCGAGTTTTTCTAATGTTAGATTTAAATAATAATGGTATTAAATACTATATGTATGCAACATATTGTATTCATAATATCATAGTAGCTGAATATCGTATAAAAAATATAACATTTTCTACCGGATTCTAGAATTTCTAAAATCAAAACGATTCGTTAGTCGATATCAAAAATATCTAGTTGTATAATATATCCAAAAATGTAATAAAGTGTTAGTATAATTTATAAAAAAAAAATAGATTTATTAACTTATAAAAATTAGTTCATAAAACTGAAAATACATTATACGACCAGTAAACGCTTTAGTAGATTTATAAATAAAATGTTATTTAATGACAATAATACATTGCTTTACAACAAATGACAAAATAACATTATATTATTATAAGTACATTTTGTACTATATATAAGTTAAGAAAATTTCAAAAGATTTTTGCGCCATACCTTAACACTTTGATAGTTGTAAAGATAAATGTTTCAAATTAATTCAATAGTCAAATAGCGTATTAAATATCATATCATAATATGCTTTAGCAATCTCAGATCATATTTAATTATTTTTGAAATTTAAAATAATACGAGCCAACACATCAAAAGAACTAAACACAATAAGGAGAATTCAATAATTATTATTATCTAAAATAAGTTATATAAAAACGTGTAATATAAATTCATTTTTAAACTATCAAGGCGTGTAAAATTATGAATATTTATTTACAATTTAGCATGAAATTCAAAAAGTACATAATACCTATATATAACCCCAGTTTATAAAAGTTTTAAGTACGTATCAACCAGTGAAACTGTTTTCACTTGTATGCATAAATCAATACAGCTTATTTAATAAACCATTTTGATATTAAACATAAAAAAAACACTATAAAAAATTGATATTATAAAAAAAAAGTATTGTTGAATAGAGTCTATTCAATTGTTAAATACGAATTTAATTTTGTGATGGATAATTGTATATTAAAACAAGCCCTTAAGCTGTGTAATAATAATAAATTCAATGAAATATGATCTAGCTGCGTGAAATTCGTATGTTGCGCTTTAAACTAAATTAACATTCTATAAATATTTTATTTAAATTTTAAATCATAAAGTATTAAATATTTTTTCGTTCTGGATTTGTTAGTTTTATTTGTATTGTATCAGCATTGGTATAATCGTATATATAACTATTGCAAATATCGATTTGTATGCAAATTAATGTGAATTTTTTTTTTTTACTTTTACAAAACTAGATATTTGAAAATATGTATAATTGTCTGCTGTTAGTTCTGAAACGTTGATATCAAACCAATTATTACACTTATTTTCACTAATTTTATATGCGGTACCCCTAATTTAATAATATAATAATATGCCAAAAATATTAAGGATTATAGAAGTTGGTTATTGCATTAAATATTCAGTTTAGACATTATAAAAATTTTTATTAGGTATATAATTATGCGAAAGGCAATAGATACATTTAATATATGGATAAAATTATAGTGATAAAAATATGAAATAAAATTTGTTTGATGTTGAGCTATTATTATCGATTATATATTACAAAGATCCCAGCGTTGATAGTGGAAAATATTTATCAAATCTTTTGTAGTAAAGTTTTTTAATATTGTTTGAACAAACCTTAATATTAAGAGGATAAAAATCAAAAAATGTATAATAAATACGACAAAAATTTCGTTTATTACAAACATAATTATATTTTATTAAATAAAATTTTACTTAATATTAGTTCATGCAAAAACTATTTTTTTAAAACCTTTATTTATTTTTTTACAAATTAATTTTAATTTAATATAAAACTTAGTACTCCTGTCTGGAATTTAAAATTTAGGAGTATTTTTTAAATGGTATAATAAGATATGACCTCGGTATTATCCTATTTTGTTTATTAGTGTTGTAAATAAGGTATAGAATATTAAAATATTTTTTATTATAAATGTTTTAGTTTTGAAATTCTTATTTTAAAGTGATCTAGTATATATACAAAAACTTCAATAGACAATAATTCTCAATAGTTTCATAAGTCACGTAATATCGATGAGTACAAAATCTTATATAGACACAATAAAATAGCCAATTTTTAAGACTATAATGGGATTATATTAGTAGCTATTATAAATACGAGCTTTTTTTTAGTAAAAATAATAAAAGTCTATTTTTTTTTTATGAAGCTTTTAAGACCTTTGCTGTAACTTGGTATTTGTTTGACATTTAACAAAAACTATTTTCTAAGCACCCACTAGTGTTCTAGTGATTTATTTTCACATATTAAAAAGATACCAAGAAATACGTACGATATATCTTTATAGTCTATGTAATATCCGACAACCGACCAATATATTGCAAGTTAATAAATAACACGAAGACAAAGCTGCATAGTGTGTTCATAATATTTCAAATAAGACTTAAATGTTTTAACACAAAGGGAAAACCTGAAACATTAATAAAAAATAAGGTTTATCATGTTATCGACATAGGTCTTTGGAATAAAAATCATAAACATTATTGATTGTATGTAAAGGTGACTACAATATAATATTACAATGTGTTGTGTGCATTACATAATTTCGTAAAAACAGTTATAATAATATAATCATAATAATTTACTCTTAAGATTATGAAAGAAGAACTTATAATGAAATTAATGTCTTTAACAGTATAACATTATTTTATACTCTCGAGTGTGTCATAACACTATACTATTGGTTTATGAAACGAAACTTGAAACAAAAATCTTTTATTATTACCTACTTACTGTACAGTGACCAAATTATTTAAGTGATATAAATAATATTATAGACACGTATATTGAAAAAATACTTATTGAGTGTAAAAATGATGACAGAGATGAAGTGCAACATTAAAAAAAAAAAACAATCCAATTATTCGATTAAGAACATCGTATGAGAAATATTTATGCGTAGAAGGTTAAACCGGATCATTAAAATATTACATATTTCATAATTCATTATTGTTAAGACAACGATATTAGGGAAGTAAACGTTTCTACAACTAAGGTAGACGAAAGTTTAAAAACCCACAGGATAAAACAAATAATTTAATAATAATATTAAAAAGCATAGAATACGGAAGTATTTATCTTTCTTTAAAAGACAAAATAATATTTACTAGTTCTACGTTTGTAATCCATAATTTTGAATATTTTTAACTTCCATGTACAGACACCTTTCAACATTCCCGACGGGCATTAAAATATTATCATAAAAGGATAAATCAAATTACACACATATTTGTACATCTTACACTAACGACATATAGTAGACACCTGTGCGATATTCATCACAGTGGTGTCCGTTGTTCAGAGGTTTCACTGTAATTCATAACGAGCAATAATATTGTCTTTACCTATACCGTCTAAGATAAAAACCCGTTAAATATACTAAGTACACATAAAACGACTGTTACTTAGGTACTGTACTCTAGTAGGTACAAGGATCTTAAGTCTTAACTCATTAATGTCATATTTTATAATGTCAATATGTAACAATTATTTATAATGGCTATTATTCAATTTACAACTTGAATAATTGTAGAAGTTAAAAATTAAACATACGTAATAAATACCTATACGTTTTGTACCTTGTCGTATGAACACTTTTGTCATATACAATTTGATTTATTTCTCTTGAATGCTTCTTATAATATATCATAATAATATAATATGATAGGTATTATGATATTTGAATAGATTTCGGTACTTATGTAAATCTTATTAAAGCACGAAAACGTTATGTTTTAAAAAATATATTTTAGTAACTACGTTATAGCAATGTAGTGACATTAAGTTATTTATAAAAAAATTCAGAAATGACGAGAAGGTAGGTGTATTTTTTTGCATACAGAAAATATGAGTTATGCCGACTGTAGACAAGTTTTATATTAATGTCTCTTGACTATAATTTATGGTTTTCATATTATTATGTTTAGTTTATTATAACTTATACAATTAATAAAATGAAAATAATCTCATAAGATTCGTGTACTCGTGGCTTGGTGCAAAATCAAAATTTTTGTTATGAAAATATATTGTGAGTGTAATTGAATCATACAGCTTTATAAACAATCGGTATACCTCGTACATATTTCATCTTCAAGAAGTTTATTGATAATTTGGTAAGACTCTTTAAAGTTATTGCCGTATTGTTATTATTTCAACGCTGAAACGTATTTTATTTTATAGTAAAATCGATACTGTTGATTTATTGTATTTTATCAATATCGAATAAAGTAAAAAAAAAATAATCTATCGTATAGCGGCGAAAGAAAAATCTTGAAAATCGGATGCTCGTAAAAAAAACTGTCATAATAATATCGCACTCGATATTCTTAGAATATTACGAGAGGAAATAATAACGAGTGTGTGTCTGGTGACGGGTATATACAAGGAAAGGAAATAATAAACTTTGCCGTCTTTGCCGTGGGACAAACGCGATATCAATATATGATAATAATAAATAATAACTTGAAGATTGAAAGGACAAAGTGTCGGTTAACGGGTGTATGATATTATACTGTTATTATTATTCGTAAACACAATAATAATAATAATAATAATGATATGTACCTGTATGGTATACGTGTGCGCGCATAAAATATGTCGCGTGACGAAGACGCGTGTCGGGGGCGGCAATCTTCGAAGGGAATAAACTATAATAGTATACGTCATGTTATATTGTTTTATATTGTTGTCGCATTAATTTACAGTAAAACGTGGGGTGATCTACATGAATATTATAATATATTATTATGTCTTGGCACTCTGCAGCGGTGAAATATAAAACAATGTCGTTTATACGAGGATGTGCATTATATTTTGTCCCGGCGTGATTACGTAAATATAAGATATAGCCAAATTATAAAATAAATTCAAGACGTTTTATCAAATTCTAACCATACGGATTTGGCTGGAAAATAATCATCTTCTTGGAGAAATATTACTAGCCACTCGTCGGCGGTCGTAGCTTATACATACCTACATTATTCTCAAATAATTTAACCAACTTGGCATCTGACTTTGGTTATAACAATATATCAGAGGTTTTGTTAGGTCTAACAATAGTAACCGACGTATAATACATCAATAAATAGATCAGCTATGTAAATACCTATATCGCCATTGTGTAACCAAACGTCGGACTAATAATATTCTTCCGAATTAAGTAGGTTGGTACTTAAAAAATGAGCAACACAAGTTAACCACCTATACCAAGTGAACCACGCAAATCCACTAAACCCCTAAAAATGTTTCGGAATATCTGCTACCGCGGTAGACCGTTGGTCAGTGATCCACACGTGACACTTGGCCTTTACTCAAATACATGGCAACAAATATTGAGACATTTCTTGATATTTTTAGACCATGCGAGTACCTAACATAAACTGCACAGACTAGCGACATTCATGGACTTGACTAAATATACAACGGCCGGACGAGAGATCCTTTGATCTATATATGTGGGGACAATAATGACTTAACGATACGTTTAAACACGTGACTTACGTCATGTCTATGCGGCGCGCTCTCGTCTGGACGTGTCCCGGCGGCGGTGCACGTGCGCCTGAGACCACGTGTTGGCCGGCCGGTCGGTGGAGGTAGTGGTGGTGATGGCGGTGGTTGTGGTGGAGGTGGGTGTGGTGGCGGTGGCGGCGGTGCGCCGAAGACGTTATCTCTCGGCACGCGATATCCCTTCGGAGGGTGGCGCTTGCGCGTTCGCGATAGGCGAGACTGTATAAGTTTCGAGAAAAAACACACACACACACACAAGAAAACTTCGACGGTGACCGGAGACTCGCGCGGACGGACAGGGGTAAGTGTGTGGGACGCGAACAGAACCGGGGTTGCGGTATACGGGAGGGGGCGGGTGAGCGAGGAGACAGGACACTGTATATATATATATTCGAAACGACGAGATGAAAACCTTACGACGACGACGACGACGACGACGAGACTACACGGCGGGCTGCGCTGCACACGGCGTCACCACAATACAACACGTCGATAGTTTGCCGGCAACTGAGAGCCAACCGATACACACACGCACCGCACACACATACACATACGCACACGCACACGCGAGACCCGCCGCCGCCGACGCCGCCGCCGCCGGAGCCGAGCACGCGGTCCTTCGTGCCTTCACCGCCGCCACCGCCACCGTCCCTCTCCGCCGTCTCCGCGTCGCTCACACCGCCGCCGCAGCCGTCCCTCGGCTGGATACACACCCCGCCGAGTCGTAAACACCCGACACGCTTGAAAACTATACACACTCGCCGAAAACCGAGGAAATCCGTTTTTCTTCTATTCTCGCCCGCGGGTCCCCCGCCCGCGACCGCTCCGGTAGCGGAGAAAACTCTCGCGAGCGCGCACCCCCCCCCCCCCCCCGCCGCGCACACGTAGTAACGATAATAACGGTAATGATATGCTACTCATCGCCGCGTTACAACAACACAACAGCAACAATAATACGGCAAACGGCTCATCTCGAGGACGATTCCACGCCAAACGCACGAGGTCGGGTTTGATATATTGTATTATTACGTTGTTATTGTACGTACTCGATGTTTGCGTTGCAGATGATGAAATGCGCGAGCATCATTGTGTACTTAGGGGCAAACACACTCTCGCGACTCCGGGTGGGAGCGCAACAACTATATACTACACCTATGATTTGTGATTCAAAACTAGACATTTAGCCGAAAAGTAGAATTCGAAAAGAAAACAATTACTTTTTCTTTCAACCGTTGTGTAGTCACACACACACACACACACACACACACACACACACACACACACACTATCGCGAATTCCGGCAGATTCCCGATCCATGCGATCTTACAAACGATTTCCAATCGCTGATCGCCACCCACACGCGACAATCCGGTTATAGGACGAATATAATAGTATTGCACTAATGAGACATTCAACAAGTGTCCGTGTGGCAATAGCCGACCGTCGTTTACGAATTTACGATTATGTTTCGACTTTAACGGCTCCACATGGAATTCGTTCGGTGAGCCGCCCGATCGTACGTCGCGTGTCGCAAACACGTTAACCAAATAATATTATTACACTATGGGTGTCCGACCATCTGAATAATATTGTTGACATGAATTAATTATTTTGGTAAACGTTTGATCCGACGACGTTTGACTAAATTTGGAAATATAAAAATCGATAACAAATAAAATAAAAACAGAATTATAATATAAATGGTGTCAAGTTAGAATAATTTATCCATAAGATTTGCCAAGACAACACACCGAAAAATTAGAAATTTGACTAAAATATCAATATTAAAATAATATCACGTGTCGACTTGAACGGGATATTTTTATTTGCGTTACATCCAAACCTTATGTAAATCTATAATGTCTTTTTTTTCGATTATTATGTTAAACATCTCGACGAAAATTTTTTTTATTATAATAAGTAGGGAGGTGCAACACAACGTTAATAATGTGTTGAAATGAATAGATTTAGAGTGAACTACCGAACTACTATACTTTTTTTGGTCAGTATAATATATGTCACACAATTAAATAAAATGTTTTTGTAACCGTTTTTATAAATAGTTTTATTTTTTAACCAGACAGTAAGAACACGAAAATTAACGTTCTAAAATGTTGATACAGCCAGTAACGTTGTCATTTTTTACATGGCATATAATGTGTTGACATTTTTCTGTTTATTATACACCAAAATAATAGTATTATATTGTACATCTGTTTAATTTTAGTAATCTATGCGACGAACAATGAATGTTGTAATATTATCTAACCTCGTACTTGGTACGAGTGATGTAGAATTTAAAAAAATTCGAATTTTTACCTGACAAAACCTATAGAATATCTATAATTAACCGTGGTGGGTACACGTAAATGAATTCGTTTACAGTAACAGTAAAACGACTGAATTGACTGAATCACAGTGTAAAACCTGAGCAGATGGGTAAAAGTAAATAGTTAAAGTAAAAAAATACATAATATTATGATATGAATACGTAACTCAGATGGATATGTTTCCAAAAATGTTGTGTTGACTGTAACATTTTGTTCTTTCTCGTTCATAAACGGCTTAGCGAGGTTTTAAATTGACCCTATGGTCATTAATTTCAATTAATTTCTCGTTCTATAAGTTTCGTAGTATACAATATTACAAGGTACCTAAGTTGAATTCATATACTACCAAATTATTATAAAATAGTATTCTCCGCGCATTTGAATATCCTTATAATATTATGGTGTAGGTAATCGAAAAACATTTTAGTCGATGTAAATGTATTAATGTATTATTAAGATACGGTTTAAAAATATATATTTTATAAAAGCCAATTTTTTCGATATAATAATATAATATGTAAATATCAATGAATATATTTAGTTTAAATTTAAAGCGTATTCATAGGTAATAGGTATCTATGTAAAAATATTTTGTATTATATTTATTTTTTAAATTTAATATTCTATGTTATCTTATTTAAATAATATATATAATACAACATAATATGGTAATAATATAATGGAAGAAAATTAAACTATTTATGATAATAAGAAATCTGCAATAGTTCAACATACCTATCCTATCAGATATTAAAATAACCGAGAATTACATTAATTTATGTCAATACAACGAATAACTACATTTCAAGGTGAAGTTTTATTTTATTTTTTTTATAAAATATTTTTTTTCGATCTGCTTGGATTGTAGTAGTACAAAATATCGTTGTATTATTATATAAGTTAAAAGTTGTTACTTATTACCTTACTACAATAAGCACTGACACACAACTAGTACTTATTATAGTTGTAGGTATAATCCTTGTTAAATGACCTCATTAAAATATAAATAATTAGTGTGCTGGTACTTAAGCTTACTGGAAACACATTTTATCATCTAGACACGAATACTTACTTAAATTACATTCCTTGTAAAAACAGTATTTTAAATAGTTTGAACTGTATATAAACTTTATCTGGATTGATAGCGTATAAATTGAATGACCCTGAAAAATACTGTTGTGGATTCGACTGTGTTCCGTCAGGTACAGTAAAAGTGCGCGTATTATTTAAATTTATTCAATTTTTACAATAAAATAAATTTAATTAATTAATATTAATAGGCATTTGGGCTTCTTGGAATACTTGCATAAGATACTACAAACAATAATATGTGGAATTAGATTGGCTAATATACGGGTTAACATTATTTAGGAAACAAATATTGAAACTATTTCGGCAACATACGTCGGTAGAATAAAATAAAAAAATGTGAAGACTTATTGTTAAAACCCAATTTATTTAACATTGTATATTTTTTTTTCACAATTTCCACGAAAATATATTGACAATTTATAAAAAAAATGGCATATTTAATATAAAACGTTCGTAAGATTTTTTTATATTTTAATAGGTGTCGTAAAATATGCATTTGAAACAATTTGATGGATAGTAAACCGTTCTTTGATATCATCGAAGTGAACGCATAGACTGTATCATTTTAGTCTTTATATAACAAATTGCGCGTTTGATGGAAGATTGATAATCTAAACTTTTGTTTAACCATAATAGAAGACTTAATAATATCATTTCAATGTATACGAAAGAGCAATTTTTCAGTCAATTTATATTTTTACGTGAAGAGAAGAGAAGAGAAGAGAAAATAAATTAAATTATTTTAAAAATATACACGGTCACGATCCGGTAATTAATTTTTGGCAAAAAAAAAAGTACAATATGAACTGTTAAATGAGTAAAACTTAATTAAAATAACAGTGGCGAAAAGCAATTAAAAATCGTGTTACATAAAGTATATATAGATGAATAACTCCCAAACCCAAAATACAAGCAATTACGTATGAATATCAATATCGCAGTTATTGCATTTGTTGTTGTGTTTTTAGTTGTTTATATCGATTTTGTATTATAATATAATTATTATTTCATCTGAAATACTGTAAAATCATCATAAACGATCGCATAAACACACGAAACCACAGCGGTTTAACATTGTTATTATTATGTACTATACCTCAGCATGGTGGTAGCCTTCGGTATAGAGTTGACAGGATCATTTTTTTGTTGCTCGCATTAGGCCAGTGATGTCATTCGCTTTACGCCGAGCCATAATTAATATAAAATATTATTTTTTTATGGCGGAGGAATGAATCAACCGACAGCAAACGATTTTTTATTATTTTTATTGCTCATGAGCGGGTGGGACGAAAACTCACATTATTTTTCTTTTAAACACAATGGTTGTTCAGTGATAAGGGTATCGCCTGAAACAGAACTCGTGGGCAGGGTAAGCGGATTTCGTTTTAAAATTTGATCTCGAGTGGCGAAACAGTGAAAAACTGCTTATTTCATACGTAAGACATTTATAAAATAATGCACGCACAACTGCACAAGTGACGATAGGCTATTTTTTAACAAATAATAATATGAGTATTACGCGTTCAGCACTGCAACACTCGAATGATAAATTGTTCATGTAAATGGCACTGTTCGTCTTGCAAAGTGATATTATTATTATTATGTCGTATACCTACTTGTTAACCTTTTCAGTATGTTCACGTTTCAGCTGAAAGAGGTGCAGTGGTGCACATTATAATATACCTGCAGATTATATAGTGGCAGTGTAGTGTGCGTTGTACTATCAAACAAAAGTCAGCGTGTAAAACTTGTTTCGTATTTAGAAATGATAATGATATAAATCTTTGGAGAGAAAGAAATTCATTAACGTCAAAGAACTAGGTACCTATATACGTTATAAAATATAAAGATATATGTTTACGTTTTAAAAAAAAAAATATTATCACTTTTTTACTCGCAATTGATCGTTGCGTGAAACGTTCTTATAACGAAACCATTTCGCGACTGTGGAATAATTAAATAATATGTAAATGTATGCAAGATATATATATGTATATACGTATTTTATATTATATTTTATCATTTCCGTTGCTTCTATTGTAATGATTTTAATGTTTCGAGTAAGAACTATATTAGTATTGTTTGTGCGAAAAGAACAAAAACTTTAAAAGATAATCAAAGGAAGTAAAATTAAAATAATTTTTTCAACTAAAACTGAAAAAAAAAACCGAATAAAATTGAGAGAATGATAAAACGAGTTACACAAAAGAAAAGTAATATTTATCATAAATTAGTGTTATAACCTCAATTCATTAAAGATACAACAGCTCATGTGGATAAAGTGCAGGATTTCAAATTACAGCCGAGTTGGTAATATTTTGTGTTTAAATAAAATACAACGATATCCTTTCGTTTGGATTGTTTTGAAAATAAATAACGTAAACTGTATTAAGCAGTTAGGTGCATGATATAGGTACCTGTTTCTGTTACGCCCTAAACAGTATAATAATATATGCTTTGCAAAATATTTAGTTTGTGTTGAATCATCACTATGATGACGATATAAATATGTTTCAGATCAATGCAGACAGGTGGCGAAAAAGAAAAAAATGTATACTTAATATTCTAAAATGGTTATTTAAAAACATGTGTCTATTGTGTGAGCGGAATACGCGTTTATATTGAGATTTGAATAAACTGAGGCCATGCCAAATAATAGTAATGGTTAATATTTTTTATGAACCGAAAAAATCAATCAGTGTAAACTCAAACTCATTAAAACGCTATTAAAAATTTGAATAGTCATAAAAAACTTTGTCTTTTTTTTTTAACATAACTCATGGCTACAGTGGCCATCGGGATACATTTACATTCTTAAAGTTTTATCGCATCAGCTTCGGTCATCGAGAGTCACTGGAATTTAATTGGTAGTTTCGTTTTATCGTCTTCTTTTGACGGTCGTATTCCGACAAAGCAAATTGTATTTATCGGCACTTAAACATATTATTATTATTTTTGATTATCACTTGCAGTCGCGTACAATATGAGTAAAATGTTAAATGGTAATATTATTTACCTACTAATAACTGTGCACCCTAATGATATAACCTGATATCGGTACGACACGTTAAGCTGCAGTTATATAAGCGAAGACGTTTAATTGTTTTATCGTGACTTCATCTCTCGACTGGTTTTTTTTTTTGTGAATATATAACATTATAAAATCTATTCTGTTCATTGACAATGGTTTGGTTTTTATGGGAGAAATACAAACGGTAATAATACACAGCACAAACATACTATACAAACCTTGATACATTTCTTTGTCTTAATATATACAGATAACTGCCAGTTATAATACCTCGGAATTTTTTTATTTATTACAGCAACTCCACTCGTACGGTTCGTCTCGTTATCCACTTTTCGTTGCCACGCTAATATCATGCTTCAGTCGAAATGTCTGTGTAGTTTATAAGCCTACAGAACAAATTATTATTAAAGTAAGTACCTACGCATAGTTTTTGTGTTCTTCTACCAAAAATACGGTGGCCGACAATTAATTTTATTCGGAGCCTAAAGCTATTTTAATCGCTCACACGAGTCATAATACGTATTATAATATTATTATAATAATTTACTGACGCGATCACTGAAATGATAATATTGTACTATTATTATAATAATTGTCCAAACATAATATCCATTGAAATAATATTCATACCGTAATAACCATAATATACCGGGCTGCACGAAAAATGTATCAGTTTAATAGTTCAATAAAATTTAATGGGCCACTAAATCATGTTTAATAGGTAACTATTTGGCTTACTGTTGATTCGTCAAATGTTTTCTGATTTTATTTCGACATGTGATCCGGCAATAGGTAGTAGTCTTGTAAAATAAACTTTTTAAAAGTATTCAAGTACAGATGCTTATTTTTAAAATTAAAAATACTTATTATTTAAATACTCAGCAAATACCTTATTTGTGCACAAATACAAAAAGGTATCTTTAGGTGCTTTCAAATTTTTTATGTACTATTTATTTTACCTCGTGAACCAAATGAACCGATTTTCATGTTTTACGTTAGTTGTATATATCATTTTACACCGCACCATTTGGCGCAACTTTAAAATACTTCTTTGTCGAAGTATTTAATTTGATTTTCGATTGAGTATATAATTCACAGTAAAAAAATGTACTACTTCACAATATAATATCCTCAATATTTATTATTATTTTATGTAAAATTAAAATAGAAAATAAATTAACTAAAAATAATTACTAGAGTGTTTGAGAATAATTAGTATTTGATTTTAATTACTGATATTTCTCAAAAATATTTAAAAAACGTATTTGAGTACTTTGGTACCTATTTGAATATTTTTATTCGAGTACTTATTTCACAACACTGGCACAGTAGTACAATATTAAAGTACTATAAAAGAGTTAATATAACGTGAAGGTCTAAATATTATTAAAAACACGTTTGGGTTCAAAATATTTTGGACGCATTTGTTGTCGTTAAGCTATAATCACTTACTTATATTGTTATAACCACTGCGTAACCGATAAACCACACACGAACACGATTGGCACTTTGATCATCAATTACACCGACTCGCGATGGCTTAGCCATGCCTTATGGCCACTCCTAAATTGCTCCACATACACCAGTTGCACGAGTTAGTTTATGACATCGAACCTATTATTTTAATTCACAAAATCGTTTGCAAGCACGTAGTTTATTGTTATAGGTACCTGCATGTAATGTGTGCACTGATATTGTTGGTTTTAAAATATATTACGATCGAGTGTTCATAATATCGTTTGTTTAATTTATTGGGCAGAGGCGTTCCTTGCTCGCTTGTTATCTA